>OY982576.1:882148-1340270 GCA_963859945.1 Euplagia quadripunctaria
TTTACGTTATCTAACATCGTGTATGCAAAATTTTGCGATGATCGGAGTTAAGGCGTAAAAGAATAACAAACAAACCTACGTTCACATTCGTGATGTTAGTTAAGCATTACAACATAAGGTTAACAAAAAAAAAGAAAAAAAATATTTGTGTTACATTTAGAATTTAATTCTAATAAATGTTATCTAAAATTTCATTGAAAGAAAATTTGAAATTGTATGAAACTTTACAATCATATTTTTAAATGGGCACGGGAATGCCCCGCCACGTTAAGCATAAAAACTTAGACACGGCTATCATCCTTTTTAACCAACTTCAAAAAAGGAGGAGGTTCTCAATTCGACTGTGCTTTTTTATGTTTGTCACCTCATAGCTTTCGACTGGGTGAACCGATTTTGATGATTCCTTTTTTATTATTTGACAGCTTGTGCTTTCCGTGTGGTCCCATTTTAATTTGGTCCAGTTCTGACAATGGTATCCATGAGAAAATCATATAAGTCTTTTATGGTTTTTTTTTCAAGTCGATTTTTTTTTAAAGAATTATCTTGAAGCCATTCAGGGCATCTCGAAAATCAAGCTTCTAGCTTTATCTACAAGAAGTTACAGGGGTAACTTCTTGTAGATAAAGCTAGAAGCTTAAATTTTCAGAGAGAAGAGAGCCTAATATAACTAGGTATATTCCCAAATTTCATTCAATTTAAACCTCTAGTTTAAGAACTATTGCAAGTCAAAATTCCTTAATTTTGTTACTCACTCACTCACTCACTGATCATCAAAATTCTAAGAACATACAAGCGTCAAGTTTTGAACGTCTACACAAAAATCTTCTGATTCGCACAAGCGTGATATTTATTTGGTGATCCTATCTAGGCCACCATAAGTTATAGGTAGAAGTAATGTTTGGCAGCAATGAAATATATCAATACACTGATACGGATTAAGCATGTTTCCCGAATCGAACATTGCATTTCAGTTTTACAAGCCGATTTTTCCACTTCCACTGAAAATCGGTAAATCAGCAATTGGAGAACAATGGGCCCTTGTTTATTTTGCGAGACAAGTGCAGCACTGAATGCTCATTTTGTACTGACTTTAATAAAATTCTGCTGTTGCCTGAAAATCCCTAGACCAACATTCAGTGTTAAACTAATTACGAAACGGTTTTATAATGAAATCTTTTTTAAATACGATGAAATATAAATTTAAATGTGAAATTACCAAAATTGATTCATTCATATTGTAGAAATTTCATATTGCAGACAGACGTAACGTATGAATATATGTATATCATTTGTATCAGATTTATTTTTTAGTGAGTAATGGAACAGACGTAACGATGAAGACGAAGAACCCTATTCCCTCTACTTTTGAACGATCCAGGATTGTAATTGATATTTATAATATATTTATTGATATTGGATAATATATGTCATTTATGTTAAATAAATTTATTTTGCTTCAGACCCACAGTTTTAATAAGTAATAGAGCAGAGGATAATAATAGGTGAAATAAAAAAGCAAAAACTTATTTGAATTGCAAGAGAATACAATTAAAAATATTAGTTTTTGAAAAACAAAAAAAGCTCTTTAATAGAGAACTAAATTAAAAACCATCATCAGGCCCTCGTTACCAAGCCTAATTTGTGGGACTCGTCAAAACGAATCATATGAGCCGAAACTCGGGGGCTTTACCTACTAGTGGTCACTGAAAGGTTCCACCATCCATCTCCTGGCTCCATCGTCAGATCAGTTTCAAGATGCCAAATTATAGTATTGGAATTCGAACTACATATAGAATATAGAGACATAAAAAATCATTTCGATATACCTAGAAGTAGAGTAAAATTGTCATCCAACATTTGTTACACGTGAAGCTAATAAAAGCGTGTTATAAAAAGATAAAAATGACTTTGCAATAGAGAACAATGTAGAGTTGCCTTCCTCACTTCAAGCTATTTGAGCAAATTTCAAGATGGTCTTTAATAAAGTCAAGAGGAATAAATAAGAGATTATTTCCCCGAAATCACAAATATATAATATACCACTCCTGCAAAAAGTTCAACATTCTATATCATAAAATATATCATAAAACACAAACAAATAGGTTAGTAGAAGCGAGTTGAGATGCGTTGTTAGATGAAAATATTATTTTAAAGTTTTTTGGCGGGCCTTATTAGGCAAGGATAGGTCATTACTATGATAAAGTAAAATTATACAAAAAATTTAATGTAAAATCAGAAATTTCAAATACTTCGCTAATAAAGGAACATCAAAAGATAGAAGCCACACAATTACCGAGTCTACGCCCAGTGTCCAACGTTGGATTAAATTCGTGTCGTACATTTTACAAAGGCAAAGGACAACTATTGCTATAGCCACCCATTGCCACTCCAATTAGAATTCCTTAAAACATCGTTGTCGAGACTGGAGGCTTGATTATTTTGTCCGTCTAAAAACATAAAATAATTTGAAATACATATTTCAATTTCAATACTTTACATATATCCATTCGAAAACTTAGTTCTGTTTCGGTGGTTTAATAAGTATTCATGTACTTCGTGTACTTTGAGATTAGAATCTCACATAATATAATATGTGAGCTAAGAAAATAATTAATAAGTTGTGTTACGATTCTCTATTATATTAATTAAAAATCTGCATTGCTAATTATGATTTCTTTCTGCGGTGAGTGCGGTCGCTGGTACACCTTGGGGTAGAGGAACTAGAGTACAACGCCAACGTGACTCCAATTGGGTAGATGTCTATACATACTCAAAATAAATTATTTCGCTAATAAAAGAACTTAAAATTGTAGGAAAATTGTCGTCCATTTATACTTTAACTTTTTAAATTTATTTTATAAGTGTCAAATTGATATTAAAAGTAAAAGATTGGACAACAGTAAGACGTGAGGTCCTGTTTTAGTATTTCCTACAAAAATGTACTGAACCTACCCTTTTAACTTTTACTAAAAAGATACTAATTTGACTTGACAGTCATTTACCCTATCATGTTGCGAGTGTATATGGGTACATACGAGTATAGTACTGATAAACGCTTATTTACAAACGGTTTTTTTTTACCAACTTTGTTTTTTAGAGGCAATTTGACTTGAAACTTGAATAAAAAACCTCCTTTACAAAACGAGAAAGTTAATACAGCAATCAAACATTCCAAACATTGATATAAAACATGTAAAACGCTTCGTTTCAATGTTGCACAAATTCTGCTCCGAGACTCAACTCAAAGCAATTTCGTATTGGAAACAAGTCGGAGCGCGTCTGCGCGGACCTTGTTACATGCCGCAAACTGCGTTTTCACATTCGCTTTGGCGTTCGAATCGCCTGTTTGGACAAATCAATAACCAAAAATGTAGATATAGATGAGGTTAAATGAAAAATATTCTCTAACTGCTGGACTTGTAGGGGAGATGTTTCTTTGACATGTTGAAAAAAAACATCATAATTTGAACCACTAAAGACATTACACGACGAATTTCAGCGATTAAATTACGTGTCTATATTACTATTAGTAACCATAAAATAATAAGGCTAGCACGGTATGCAGGCAAATGGCACCAGGCCTTGGTCTCAATAGGATCTACAGCTTCACGACTAACTTATTTTGACTGACTCCTAACAATTCAAAAATACCTATAATTCGTTTAGTTGAAAAAAAAACTGATTTTGAATTTAAAAAAAAGAATGATTTTGCAGTTTTGTCGCTATTGTGTAAAAAGCCTTAGATATCATGGAGTTGCTCTCAGTGGCTAAAGGTGGCTTGGTTAGCTATGAACAAGTTTGAAATTGAATAATTTACGTGCATTGAAATACAATTAACTATCAGCTAACAAAAAACAACCATGTTACTATTTTAAAAGTACCTATATAACGCCTACAAACTAAAACAAAAGTAACAAAAAAAAATATGACATGTTATAACGTGGTTTGCATAGTACGGCAATCCTGAAACTAGAATCCCACAAAGAAATATAGTTCAATCTAATAATTCTCTTTTTTTTTCTATATATTTTTCTGACTATACACAACTCAATGTATTTCTTCATACATTCCATTGTGTATAGATCGCCCTGTGCAGTCACCTTAGTTAGTAAAATTAATAACATATTGCTACAAATGTGATAAACGCTCTTAAAAAAATACCTCCATGCCTTTACATTAATAAGCCACTTGAAACATCACCATTATCAAAGACCCCGGAGGAACGTGGCTCAAATTGATACTATAAATCCGAAACAAGATGAAGAGCGTAAAAAAAAAACTTTTTACTGCTTTTCCAAAAGGGGACAAGAGCGCAAATAGTCCTTTAAAATGCAAAACTCTTCGCGTTTATCGACAGCCAAACTTGGAAGTATAAATGGGTGATTTTTCCTTTACGAACACAAGTAAATCATTCGCCAAATTAAACGAGCCTCCGAAACGAGGCTTCGACGGAAAAAATACACGATTTAAGGTTCCGCAGGATGCATGGAGGATGTTTATTTACTTGTACAGTGGGAAGGGTACTTGTTTTTACGGCATGACGTCAGACTTGGGGAATTTTGACGTTGAAATAGATCTAGTATTTTTTTTTTTGCGCTGTGAATATAAGCTAATCTATATTTACTTCTATTATATTTTTCTTCGTAATATGTTGACAGCAGACTAAAGTGTGTCAGATCGAAACTCACACAACTGATGATGAAGCGTCACTCACAGATGCACATTTCAGATGTTCGGTTGTTTTGCAGGTCGGCAAATTTGAGGAAGCATCGTCTACTGATCACAACTTGATACGGAACTTTTCACGTTACTTGTTAGTCCAAAGTCTACTAAAGGACTTTTAAGATATTTTTTTTAACAAAAGAACAAAACAATTATTATATTACTAGCACCGCCTCGCGGTTTCACCCGCGTAAGTCTCGATCCCGTAGGAATATCGAGATAAAAAGTAGCCTATGCTTTAATCTACATACCAAGTTTCATCGCAATCGGTTCAGTGGTTTTTGCGTGAAAGAGTAACAAACATCCATGCATCCATCCATCCACCCAAACTTTCACATTTATAATATTAGTGGGATAACCTTCACTTGGATTAGCTTTTGCATAAGGTTCTAATTATGGACAGTGTGTCATGTTTTCTCTACTTTGGTTTTCAATCGCGCTTGTCACCGCTCTTAAAGTAGGTACATGCATGGTACTGGGATGGATTAGTCCATCTTTGTATGTACATAACAGTGACATTTAAAGTTGTATCAACCGACTGGGCATGAACTAAAAAGTTTCAGGGAATATGCCTATTCACCTCTAGAACGAAGAGCTAGCTTTAAAGTTCGAATAAATTAAATTATTATTTTTCTTTTTATTCTTTCAATTAACTAGTTTTGCGGAGAACATTGTGACAAACTGCACTTTCAGCCTGATTTTTTAGATTCAAATTTGTTTTTATAAAATACTAGCTACATCTTCAACATATTTCAGTTAATTTATACAAAATCTTAACAAATTATACACCTAAACCTTTCTCATGAATCACTTTGTCTATTAGTAAAAACTGCATGAAAATCCGTTCAGTAGTTTTTCAGTTTATCGCGAACAGACTGAATTTTATATCATTTGGTATACAAAACTGTATAAACGTATCAAAAACACTTTACCATAATTTCCTCCAAAGAACCTAATAACAAAAAACGAGCTCCATCTTGCCCGGATTTTGTTCCGCCTCTCACTTTGAATTCCGCGGAGTCACTTCGTAGTATTAGCGTCCCAAAGGCACTAACGCCGAACAAGTTAGATTTTTATCAGTTAAAAGAATACTGCCACGGTAAGGGATTCCCTTTCAAAGTGGTAAAAAGGAAAACGTTTGCTGAGACTAATGTCTTCATGATTGTATTCGTTTCATTTCGATAACTCAATGTACAATGAGATTTCATTGAAAGTTTAATGGACTGTGTCGGACATATATCTTTCACATTTGTTAGATACCATAAGGTATTAACTGCTCTTAAGGAAATTTAATTTTGTTCGACAGACAGATTAACTTAGAAACTCACTGTTGGCAAGTAAGTTTACTTAGACGACGTACAACAACTATAATTAGTACGTATAAGCATATTTCAAGTGTAAAGGGACTTTGTGATGCTCAGTTTTGATGAAACCACGAGGAGAAACAAGATTATAACTACGACGTTAGACAAAACTACGACGTTAGACTTAAAAGCAGAATAATGAAACTCAAGTCGAGTTCAACTCAAGAAAGTCAATCTGTTGAGAATTTAACGACATGTAAGTATAATGTTAATATAAGTATTTTTTAATGATTTCCACACCAAGCGGTTTTATAAAAAAAAATATATGATATGTGTTTTTGCTGTCTTCCCGTCACGCTATAAAAAGGCCAAACAAACTTTAATAGATCGAAGTATGGTGGAGCGCCAATATATTTATAAAATGCATACATAATCGCACCATAATTTATTTCATTATGTTATTAATTTCATAGTAATTATAGTAAACCGCTTTCTGTTTGTCAAATGCAATTATTGCTGTCACTACTGTAATATTGCCAATGTACTCAACGATCTCAAGAGATGGCGTTAGCAGTCTTCAAATAATGCAATTGCGCTGCATCTGATTGGCGCAAAAAAAACGGGCATACCCTGCTATAATCACTTCTCGCTGAAAAACGCAACGTATTAATTATAAAAGTTTGTTTCGCCACGGACATCAGTTATCCTGGTGACAAGAAGCTGATTTTCCGTTAGTCCTATAGCCGTGTAGTGTTTGGACTCGCTTTATAACCTTTACAAGGTGTTTGTGGAGTGCTTCAGTCTTCGATCGTGACCGGCCGGTCAATACCTGGACATTTCAAAAGACCGTAGAAAAATCGCCGCTGCTCGCTGCCTTCTGGAGGATCGGGACTTGGTCGGTGTTGCAGGTCAGTGCTGGAATGATTGTTTGATCGATAGAAGTGGTTTACTTCCCTACACCTAGTACGCTATAATAATTAATTGTTGAGCAATCACACCCCTGGTTGGGCTATTTACACGCCTGACCAAAGTATATGTAGCTTCTTATTAATATGGATTCCAGGCAAACAGTATATATTCTGTTTAGTATATATTTTGTTTCATTAAATGGTGATGAAATTCGCGTAAATAATATACTGTATGTATCAGCCCTGTAGGTAATTTAGCCCATTAAATGTGTATAAATTATACCTATCACGATTTCCTGTTTACTAAACATGCTTTCTGGCTGGGAACTGTGATATCGGTGTATTATTTTTATCAAAATGTGTAAGTAGTTTACAAATTAAATTTATTATGTATTACGTCGCAATTCAAAACTACTTTTTGTCTGTAAATTTAACCGCTCGATGCTATTATCTGATACCCTTTTTTTGGTAGAATCTCCAATAACTGTTACCCGCTAAAGCAGTGAATTAAAAGGAGAGCATTTTATTCTCTATTGCAGATTGGTGTATACCAAGCCATACTATTTTTTTTGACACCTTTTAATTATATATATTATTAAGATAACGTCCAATGAGGTGTGTATTCATTGCCCTTAGCGAATGTAAAGGATAGCTGCCTTTTTAAATTCAAACAAACTCACCAAAACCACATGTATGTCAAAACGTTCTTATAAAGTTCAGACCTTATTGTACCATTAGAATAGAATAGAATAGAATAGAACGGAACGGAACGGAGCGGAGCGGAGCGGAACGGAACGGAACGGAACGGAACGGAACTTAACGGAACGGAACAGAACAGAACAGAGTAGAATAAAATAGAACAGAATAAACTTTATTGTACACATTAGTGGCAAGTTAACAATAAAAAGCAATAAAAATTCATAGCGCCACGCTTTTATTCATCTCAGCTTTTCGTTGAGATCAAGAACAAAAGTATTGCAACTTTGACATTACGCACCAGCTATTTGAATAATATCTAGAACATTTACGGGAGTCGGTAAACTTTCCGCCATTGATACAGGCAAAAAGGCGTTTTGAAATGTTCTCTGAGCGCACCATAAGGTGGGATCCTGATTCAATTGTCTTCTCCGTCTTCTATATATAGCCTTTGAATTCTCATCACTCACTGTCGAGGTTTTTTAGGGCCAATCTATAATCTGGTGGTGATAATATTCTAGACTTCGAAGAAGTACTGAATTGAAAATTTTTCATTCTTTATCTTACACATTTTTTCTTACATATAATTATTTGAAAATAACCTTTTTATTTTAAATTAAGTCTTCACGTGAAATTGGCGTTTTCTCGAACTGGCTACTTTGATCTCAAATATCTGGCGTTTGGTTAGGAAATTCAAATTCAAATTAATTTCTAATTTAGGCTTGTGTATTTATGTTTCGAATTTAGTGATTCGTTTGTTTTCACGCCATTTGATTTTTCTTTGACATCGTTTTTTTTCACAACATGGAAAACATAAAAAACTGCGTTATTTATGAATACGAGTTCCGCCGTGGCACTAGCGCTGCCGAAACAGCTTAAAGGATTAATGCTGTGCATGGGGAAGCTACTGGAACTGTGAAAGAAAACTCTGTAACTTTGGTCCCAACATTTTCGTTCTGAAAATTTTAACCTACAGAACTAACTTCGTGGTTGACCGGAGTCCCTAGTTGATAATTATGAATTAAATCCTAGAAGCAGATCCATAGCAAACCACACCAGAATTAGCAGCAGGCTTCAGTGTAACTGTTAGAACAAACTTTAATTCGCTTAAGTGAAATTAGAAAAGTGAAAAAGCTATAAAAATAGGTACCGCATAAAGTGAGTGATGCACACCAATAATGCATTGAGTGCGTTACAATGTTTAACCGCCACAATAACGAAGACATTTTGAATCGTATGATTTCTGGT
Source organism: Euplagia quadripunctaria (assembly GCA_963859945.1). Classification (NCBI taxonomy): domain Eukaryota; kingdom Metazoa; phylum Arthropoda; class Insecta; order Lepidoptera; family Erebidae; genus Euplagia; species Euplagia quadripunctaria. The sequence continues at coordinate 891,027 of OY982576.1, forward strand.
GATGAAAAATGGTTGAACCCTGGAGAACCGGCCAAACCTTGCCCCAAGCGAAAGTTGACTCAAGAAAAAGGTACTGGTGAGTGTACAAAAAGAATCAGTTGGTGTTGTTTACTACAGTTTTCTGAAATCAGACAATTACGGCAAGGCTGTATTGTCAATAATTGCAAACAACAATGGAAAAGCTAGACGTTAAACAACCGAGACTAGTCAATTTCTCTAGCCCATCGCTACTTCAGGACAACGCTAGACCCACTGAACAACAGACGATCACAAAACCAGAGGAGCTGCGATTGAAAAGTCTCTGACACACATCATACTCTGGAATTTGGACAATTTCCATGCCAATCATGAAAAGAATTCCATGCCAATGAGGCAGTTCAAATTGCCGTCAATGATTTAATTGATTCTCGCTCTCACAACTTTTTTAGCAAAGAAATTAATGAACTTCCTATAAAATGGCGAAAATGCATAGATAACAATGGTACATACTTTGATTAACTAAATATATAATTCATAGAAAAAATCGTTTTACTTTTTCCATATAAAACGCCAATTTCATTTGTAAAGACCTAATGAAAAGACCGACCCTAAAAATAACCTGCTTTTACCAAAACTGTGAAAACATATCCGCACTCCCTAACTACTACTATATTGTCGACCCCCAAGAGCCACTTAATCAGCCGTGTAGTGTAACAAAACTATCGGACTAAATAGCTGAGCTGCGGCTTAGCAGCACTGCGGCTCTGGCTCATTGAATTTCATATGCGTGCGTTAAGTGGAGGCTTAGACCGCTACCCGGAAATTAGGCGGTGGTTGGTACAGTCAGATGAATATAAAGGAAGATACTGTAAGTTCTTATATTATTTTAATATAAAGCGAATCATTACTGATATAAATAATACATTTTTTATTATGTTTACAGATCAATATTTTTTATTAGTTTTTCTTCTTTCCTTGCGATACTCGGAAAGTTGTTAAATAATTTTGCTTGTTCTCATCCTTTGAAGAATGTAACAAGGTGCTTAATAATCCTTTATTTTAAGTATATTTTTTTAACTGGTTACATGAAATATGTAAAAAACTGTTACAGTAACTATTTGAAATTACCGATATTAGTAGAAATAAAATATTGTAACTGTAACGAAACCAAGGTCTTATAGACATAAGACCTATAAGACCATTATAAGACTATAAAAATGTAATCCTTTTAACGGATGATTTAATTACCTGACTGTACCACCCGCCCCAATGAATACCTACAGTTTGAAGTTATAATTGTTGAATTAATGGGTGATTTGGTCTACTACTATCAATTAATTACGTTTTTAGTACCTTGTAGGTAATCACTCGTCAACGTTATGTTCTATGTTGTTTAATAGCAGGTACACAGCCTTCGTTTATTTAGTTACATTACAGGGATGAAAATTAAGAGCTTACGTCTAATTTTTACTTATGTTTACTACTACTGAAGTAATAAAAATTATCATATTTAAAACGCTTCATCTATCGCATTTCAAAAGCTTATAGAATTTCCATATGGCCGTCACAAATATTGTTACTAACAGAGCTAGTATTATAGCTGTAGGATCTTTATTAAGATCTCCTTTTCGTTATGAAATAATAATGTTTGTGTATGTCTCACGTTATTGATTGATGAGGGAAACCTTACAGAAAAAGCTTCACTTACTGAAAACGTTGAATATTTGGGTATAGAAAGACAGACAAAACACACTATATTTTATCCTAATCATGAGATACCTTTGTATAGAATGGGTACCGCAAGGCACAATACTGGACCCACAAGATCCAAGGTTTGATTTATTTCAAAGGTATTGGCCCATTGTTACCTGTGACTTGTCCTTAGGGTTACTATTGTGGCAGCGCTATATTAAACGGAAACTTTCTATGCGATAACATTTTGAAAGATGGTCAGAATCAAAATACAAGGGAAATAAAATTTATGTCGAGAACTGAATAGATTTATCTTAGTGTTTATATTTAGTGGTCAAGTAAAGGTAACGTAATAATTTAAAAGTTACTTTTAAATCATTATTTTTATACAAAACAAAATATTAACAATGTTTTATATTGAAACTTTTCTCCTTTGTCGATGTCAACTGATTACCGGTTCACAAGACGTAAAACAAAAAGCCACATGATAAATGATAGCCATTACTCATTTTACTTAAATTTCTTGACAGATTCTTTTTTATTAGCTGAGTAGACTATTTTGGACTTACAATATCTGTTGCATGAAATAAGTAAAACATTTTAAACAGATAGAGTTAGAGTTTAAAGGAAAACTTCTCGGATCGAAACAGTTCTATCTACAAGCGAATTACATTGTATTTTGTGAGAAGGAACGCCGGAGCTTTGTAGGAATAAAAAAGGTCAGAAAACAGAAGCACCACCGGTGTCTGTTAGAGTCATTTGTACTTATTTTGAGGTGGGTCGTTTGATTATTTGCCCACGTGATTGGTACCATATGTCCCAAGCGTTATTAAGTAGCCAATCGCGGTAAAAGTAGTAAGTTGCGAAGAATTGCTAAAAGTGATAGCTACGAGGCTCGTTCGTTCGTTAGTTTTTAGTCCCTTCTGTTATTTCTTAGAAAAGATGTATGAAAATATATAGTTAATTGTTATGTTGTGTGCTTAAATACTTACAACCTACTTACTTACAACCGAACAAAATCAACCGTAAAAAGAACAGTTTATCTACCATTTACTAATCTATAACTGTATTATCTCCTTCACCTTTGGGTTCTTTTTAGAGTTATCAAGACATTGCTTATGCAATGAGCACAAGCATTACAAAACAAACATTATCTCACATTCAGCGAATCAAATTCAACAATAAGGTCCAAACGACCTCTCTGGTACGGCGGTAGAGCATTCGATTTGCAATATCAGGGATTCGCGTTCGATTCTCGCTTAGTGCAAATATTTGTGTGCATGAATTTAGAACCAACTTTTTGCAGAGGTATGCAAAATAAATTTTTTGGTATATTTATAGGAACGCCTGCTTAGTTGTTGCAAGAAAATGTTTGTCTCAAATAACAGAGTGAAGTGACGTCATTGTAATTTCTCGATGCCATTGTTGTTGTCAAATTATGGAGAATTGTATTTGTTGTAAATGAAATTACTGTAATTTTGGCACAATACACGTTGCGGGTAAATAAAGCTCATCTTTATTTCACGCAATAAAAGCAACGGAGAGACTTGTTTACTTCTTTTATGATTTAGCTATATCTTTATACCGAGTGATGGTGTTATTGTTTGTGATAAGTTTGTTTTAATAACTTAGTTAAAATAATTGCATTTCATTAGTATTTCCATCATGCGAGAACGCTGGGAGCCTCCATAGGCTTGGAAGCGGAAATTCTACTTTCAAAACCACCTTTCAGAACCAGGAAATATGATGGAGCTAACAATTAATGAATAATGAGAAAGATGAAGGAAGGATTGAATTCTAATTTAACTAATTGTTCAAGTTCTGAACTTTTACTTTACAAATAAGTGAGTGTACGTTGGTTTTCTATATCTCCAAGCTGAATATTGGGTACTTACAAAATACTCATGCAAAAAGATTTTAAAATAATCTTATAGAAAATAATGAATTAATAACAAACCTTCAAAATGTCAAGTCTATTCATATCTTTTATCTAACCAAACTGATTTAAAAGAAAAAATGGCAATATTTAAAGAGACCTTCTTTAGTTACTTTTTAGACTTGAATTACAAAAGGAAAGCCCTCCTTTTCAAAGAAAATGAAAGTCTTTTGGCATTACGGTGGGTAAGTTGTCTTTTTTTCAATTCATCGTTCGACCTACAGGGTTTGGGAAGATACATTATTACTCTAGCTACGTCATTACCTCAAAATAATGTTCTTTTTCGGACCAACGTGACCGCGTGAGCACGTACGCTTGAATAGAGATGTTCGGATACGACTAGCCTAATAACTTTGATCGTTTATCCAACATTATGTACGTTTGTATTATTACATTTACATTAATTTATTGATACACACATCACACACGTGAGGTGAGTGTTTGATATCAAGGAGTGACATGAACTGTCGCGTCAGTTTTTAACTGACTTCGAAAAGCAGGTTCTCAATTCGTTTTTTTTTTGTACGTATGTTACCCGATATCTTCCCTATTTCTGAACCAATTACAATAATTATTTATTTAATTAAATTGGTTATACATAAAGTTAGTCCCATTGAAGTCGGTGCAACTGTTTTTAAAAATTAATTATAGGTGATACAATAAAATGCAATAGTGGCGCCTGACAGTGACATGACAGGTCATATCACGTATTAATAAAGAGCCCCAGTTGGGCCTGAAGCCAGTTTTGCTTCTACACACACATGATTTTAACCGTTTATCTATAGTTCTTAATCATTTAACAAATCTGGTATATACGTTATTCGCACAAAAAACATTTCATTAACAATTTTTTTTTCAAAGTATTCGATATTAAGTAGATACTTAAAATAATTAATTATTATGAATTAAAAAAGGTAACCGGAATGAAACTTTATAGATTATATTACATAAAAATTACAAATTAATAAATATTTCTAACTGAGAAATTCGTAAGAACTAAATACTGCTTTGTTTCCCAACGTTATATTAGATTCTATACCTGCATATCCATTACATACATAAAGCTTTAGATGCATCGATTTCAATCCGAATCCCCCTTGGGAGCGCCCCAACCCAAAATTAAGCTAACTTATAGCATCCAATTCACCTAAACGTACGTCTTCCATTAACGGATCGACTTGCATCCTACATCCCATCTCTAGTTGGAAAAATCTATTTTATGGGGTAAATGAAATTACTCCATCTAGTGCGCGTCACTATCATTTGGGCAGCATCTTCAGACGGTACGTGAGCGATAGAAAATGGCCGAAATAAATTGTACCGTTTGTTTTGATGGCCTTTCAAATGGACTGTCGGGCCGCAAGATAAATGGGATGACGAACCTCCGCAGGTTACGACGCGCTTAATCTTATTTCAATAAATCTATTTTTTGGAAAGTAGATTTGTTTAGAATTTGTTTCAGTTAAGATGTTGATTGTTTATATTGTGTCATACTATTAAAAGTTACTTTTGTATATCACACTTCTTTATCTGTCTATTGCTATGATAGAAATAAGTCCCTAGATAGTTGTTTATATACAGGCTGTAAGCGACACCGTACCTAATCGTGAAATAGTGTATTCAGACCATTATTCTGAGTCGAAAATCATTTGAATTTTCTGCAGGAAAATATTTAATTTTTTTTTTACATTTTTTTGCTTATAAGTAATATCACAATGAGTAAACAGAACATTTTACAGAAACAAATTAATAAATACCGCATACGGCCAAAAACAGCAATGTCGTCAATCAAACAACAATTAAACATTTTATGCAATCAGCTGTGTTTTGACGGCGGCAACCGTTGAAGGTCATTCACCGTACCGCACAAAAGAATACCTATGCATGTTGCATGTACATTGCGTAGCGCCAAATGAAACTAATGACTATAAATCCTTAATCTCGCATTTTATGATGAAGCGGCTATTTTTTTAGGATTTTTGTAAGTTTTACTCAAACTTACACACTGTATATATATATACATATATATATAATAATGATCGCGTTAATTTCCGTGTAAATATTATTATACATAATTATATCATGAAACGTGAAAATTTAAAATTTAATAAATTCTATAATTAAAAATCCGTAATATTATGAACAAGGTTTTCAGATAGAAGAAAAATTGGAAATAATTCCCGGCAAATTGTAAAATGGGGTTAAAACTAAAAGTTTATCAAAACAATAACAAACAAATTTATCGGAAATCCAACAAGAAAATGTTTGTTGGGTCAGCTAGTAGCAGTTGTATAATTGTAAGTGTAATTTAAATTAGGATCAAGAATCCGTGATGATCTACATTCAAGAATCTACAAGATTAGTTTTATACTACAGGTTCCGTCGCTTGAATTGGGCGTTCAAAATGTCTTGGGACTATTAGATGATACTTACTTTACTATCGAATTTACCTTTTGCTTTTGCGCTCTATTTCCTACTAATTACTTACGTTAGGAGGTTACTCTTGGACTAGTATTTTTTGTGTGATTGTGCTGTATTTCTATAACCTATACTATTGTGTGGAAAGAGTCTTGGCTGAAAGAGCATTAAGTTGCTTTTATTTATAAAAAAAAACCGTTTTTGTCTATATGTTTAATACGCAATGAGAACTCTTTATACGCATATTTTAATTGAAAATTTCATTTGACAATTGTAAAATTTGGAATACTTAAAGTTTAAATATAGTTTAAACAATATGTGTTACAAATTTAAAAAATACCTGAAGATGGCTACACAGAACTACATACGTCCAGTACCCACATATTAATATATACGTTGACTTGTTGACCCGTCATGGTACGAAGAGCAATCGACAATGACAGTTCAAGAAATAAAACAAAACATTCTAAACTGAATATAGTAATAAATTATGGTCGAAATTCGGCCATAAGGCGATCTGTAGTATGTAAAAATAGGTAAAGACAAAACAGTTCAGTAAATTTTTGTCCTCTAGTCAATCACTAGTCTGTTTGAATAGATAGCAAATTATTATTAAAACAAGTTACCAATTTGAAAAATTATAAAAACACAACTGCCAAAAAATGAAGTAAGCTCCATTGAGACGCCACATTGAGTTTTCAAAATAAAATTTGGCCGACGTCACACGGATGATGTAAGGATTCTAACGATAGCACATACACCCAAAACATAAATAGATGAACCCTGAAAACATAACACTCCTTTTTTGGGCAGTCGTGTAAAAAACACAGTATGCTTACACTCAAGTTTGTAGTGTGGTATTCTGCGTGCCTACACGTGTGCACGCCGCGTTCAGTTATGCTAATGTGTGTTTATACACGCACCCCTTGTCACGTCGCCTCCAGTAAACGTTTAGCTAACCTGATGACTTCAAACAGAATTTGTATAAGTATACGTGCTAAAAATAGAAATTTATGTAGACTTTTAAGAGCTATGTTTAGAAGAATCTCTATAACATGTTAATAATAATAATAACTTTATTTTCATAAACAAAAGGAGTCTCCAAAATAAATGTTGTAATGTATACCACATTACAACATTTATTTTGGAGACTCCTTTTAAGCATGTAGAATGCCTGTGCCAGGAGCCTCCGGTTAAAACACGTGAGTTGTCTTTGGGATACCCGGTTTGAACGAGTTCCTTTCGCTTCAAATGAATATATGTAACGGATTGAATAAATTGTATCAAATTATAGTAAATATTGTAAAAACTCGAAATAAAATAATTGTGCCATCTGTAAAAGTTGTCCTAACTAATTGTATAATTAGCATACAACAGTAGTATCACGCAGAATCCACAGATGGTGTAGATAAAATAAATCAACTCGCGGTCAGCATTTTTCGTTGCGGTATCACTTTCTTCTGTCCAGCCCCGATCCACCGGCTCCGTCTGAAGCATAACGTCCGATAAGGGACTTCGTTCCAATTATATGATAGAAAAATAACATTAAGGTGTCAAAGGGGACTTCAACATTAAGTTTTACTAAACAGAATATGATGAAAACAAAAAAATCATTAAAATAGCTGTAAGCTAATAGCTGGCTGTTATATAAATGGTGATGTACCCGAATGCTGTATTTAATTATCAAACTGATTTCTAATAAGTCATTCGATTAAAATATATATTATGTTTTATTTTTGGGGAATTGTTTTTAGAAAAATCATTGATAATATAATTTAAGTGGATTCTTTTAAAGAGCTGCAAAAATATAATGAAATAGTTACCCATAAAAAATCTATTCAATACCCCTGTACATTTTTACACATATATCTATCAACTATAAAAATGTTTAAATAGAGGAAGTATAACATCCGAATTACCTTCACATTTATGTTAAAAATCTCTATAAAGTCAAGTCAGTCAGTCATCAAGTCTGGCAAACCAAAAAAAAATGCTTTTTATCAATATAACACGATATTCATAGAATATATAGAACAACACTTATTATTTTTCTATCTGTATATTTGTTGACAGTGTTAAAATGGCAGTTCCAGTAGACATACGCTTCCGAAGGATAAAGCCTTTCTGTCAAAGGATTGTGTAAATTCACAATATGCACTCAATATTCGTCGCAGCATCGGGAATTTATGCTATAAATTCCCGTGCATTTCTCAGTAATATAAGACAACTACAAAGAATAAAAGAGATAATTCCGATGAAAAAAAGGTTATATAACAGTTTCTATTGTATAAAGTATAGTTAAAATTACCCCGTGTTAAATGCGAACTTGGGATATCTGCTGAGCATTAGGCGTTATGTTCCCTGTGTTCAGCTTAGAATTCTCCCATATTTTATCAGTAACTACTAATAATATTGAAAACTAGAAGCATAACACAGCAATATCTATAAACACGTATTCATACGTAGTTATCAGCCATTGTATTACTGTTTTAGATGAAGCAATCTGTATAAAAGTAAAACAAATTACATATCACTTAATAATTAAAGGTGTAACTACGGCTAAGGCTCAAGAACCAAGGGCTATGGAATAAGGCGTGAAAGAAAAACAGAAAGAGGATATAAAATTTAAAATTAAATACTAAGGAAATTGTGTTTTCTTCACAATTCAAAACAACGCAGACACGGAAATGAAAACAATTTTGAATATTCTCACATTTCCAAAAGTCGAATAAGGCTTAAAAGTCTCGACAATTTGATTCAAGTGTTTCAAAGGACGCGTTATTGAGGGAAGTAAAAATTCGTAACAATAATTCCCGATACGTTATAAGCATCTAAGAAATTTCTCTTTGAATATAATGTAATAATGTTGATACATTTGTTTGTTGTAATGAAATTCTTCGTATACTCGAGACAAAATTCTGGGCGAATATATGGAAGTTGGTGTACTTTTATTGTTAAATTGATTTGTCAATAATACTTATGTCATTTGTTTGAGTTTGATTAAGTTATTTGGATTATGTTGACGATTCGTATGAGTATCTTAGTGAATGGTGTATAACAAGAGAATATTTTTTTTTTTTTTTAATTTCGTTTATATGTAAAATATTGATGTTTTTGTAGCCAGACTTTCAAAATAATACCTGTTTTATTATTCTGCCTAAACAAAAGCGCATCAAGATGGCTTTTTAAACAATTTTTCGAAAAATATCGATATTTTTAAGAGTTTTAGAAGTGTGAATTATCTAGTATAAATCACACACTACAATTATGTAATATGTTCAGACATTCAGTACTTGAGTGTATCCCAAAAAAAAAAATCTAAAAAAGTATAAGTATTTGCTTTTGTTTTATTCCAACTCAATATTAAGAAATTACTGCACTTTAAGTTAAGCATCTCTTGTCTCCAAAGAAATCTAGTTTTGTAATTTTAAAAATTAGTCAGCTCATATAACTTTAGTTAAAAAAATGTTTACTAATCTAAAAGAAGAAATATCAATTAGACTGGTTAAAAAAATATGCAAACTTAGAATCGTTCCCTTTCAAGATATAAAATACGCAGCTTTTATTTCCACCAATCAAAATAATTCAATCCCAATTATTAGGTACAAAGAGACCCAAACCTGATTCGGTCCATCGTAGCTAGAAGTGAGCACTTAACCTAAAATGTTAAGCACATTTTCTGGTGGAAAATCCCAGAAAATCTTTCAATGTAAAATCAATAATCCGAGTCGGAAATGACTCGGCCCCCATTTGCCGTATACTAGTAAAAAGACCCACAAATATTCCTGTGGCGTTGCGCCCTTTAGACACGCACATTGGTGCAAGCTATAAGCTAAAGCGATTGGTTGCTGTCCAAGTCGATTTGGTTAACGCAATAATTTATTACGACGTTAATAGCTTCTGTTAGCTATAGAAATATATATTAAAATGTTATTATTATCCTCAAATCTTCAAAAAGTCACAGATACTTCATGAATCTCCGAGGATATAATAAGAATATCATGAAAGTGTGGTTACGGAACAAGTCAAAATGATGATGTCCTTAATTCCCGTTAACATAATTATATATAAGGGAAATAAAACAAACAGAAGTCTCAAAACAGTGATTAATGAACACTATTAAAATATATGATAAACCAACTAATGCTGATTTATCGGTACACACATAATAGTCGTTGTTGTATTATAATAACATAGATACATTTAATTTCACTTAATTTTTTCAATACTTCCTTATTTAAACCTATATCAAAAATATACATATCTCCACCAAGGTTTTTTACTTAGTTCCTTACCCCAAACATTTCTACCTAACAGACCCGCAAAAATTAAAAAACGGAAGTCCCTTTCAAAAAATTACATTAACTTATAACGGAATGGCCTACAAATACTGCAAGGACAATGACGGTCATGATAACCAGCTTCACAATGTCCTATATGGACAACTAAGTATTTAAATAATAAGTCCATAGACATTGTGAATGCAACGAAAGTCCGAGATGTTTATTACGGAGACCAAAAAATAAAAGTTATATTGCTACAAGTTATAATTCCAAATTGCAAAATCATTTTATTATTCAGGGCTCAACCATTTGAAAACGAGCGGTTATAGATCGACACAGGCAGATATGATATTTTGTTGACAAAGGAAACTATTGTTGCGGTGCCTCTACTTGTGTTAATCTATATTTTTTTAATTCTAATAATTATTTTTTAAATTGACGATTTTGAATAGTAAAATTGAGGATAAACTTTGATATAAAGCTAATAATTTTAAATTTATTAAACAACTAACAAATCGTAAAAAAATATCTAAAAAGATGAAGATTTTTTACCGCTCTAAGCTTATATCTGGGATACACTCAATGAGATTATGGCTAGGTTCCGCCATGTCCGGTATGCTCGCCAATCTAATTTTTCACTCACCTAGAGTGTAGGTCGGATTAGGACATCCATATTTCGTTAGCTAACAGTTAGTCTTTGGATTATCGGACCGTGCATCTTACGGGTCGTAGATTTTCCAGTAATCTTGTTTGCTACTAGATGGATTAAGCATTAGGATTGGATAGTGGTACTCTATTTTGTATTACCATGTACAGTATTTCTGCTACTTACATGATTAGTGAATAAAAGTTTCATTCACAGATTCTTTGTGTATCGCTTCTATCGGAAGTTTGGATTCTGCAACTGATTTCGGGGTTTTCTTTTCAAGTATCGTGTCTCAAAATAAAAAAATGGAATCCTTCCTTATAGGGTTACTTCGTTGTCCGTTTATCTATACGTTTCAACCTCGAAACTCATGCAATGTAAATCGTTTACTTCTTGTTCTATCACATAAAAAAAACAATCCGATTACAGTTGCAGAACTGATCATTACGTAGTTATATCTGTGTAAAGGAGAGCATTTTGTTTCACTTTAGTTGTTGTATTGACAACTTTTTAATATAGGTACTTTATTAGAATAAAAACTTTCATGGCTGGTATTATTATTTATTAAAGACCAGCAGTTCCCGCACGACTTCACTCGCATGTACATATTTATATATTTTGCGCGGAACCCTATTTTTTTTCAAAAATACTAGTTACTCCGTTACTCCTTATAACACCAGCTGTCTGCCTGTGAAAGTCCCTTGGAAATCGGTCCACCCTTTACGGAGATTAACCGGAACAAACAGACAAAAATTTTATTAACAGATTTTTAGGCATAAGTGTGAGGGCTACACTGAAAATTTCGGGAATCAAGGAAGTGACACAACATTACTATTTAAAAATTTATTTATTGCTTTTCACGAAATTTGACACATTTTCCATACGAACCAATTATTGAAGCAACCATTCCATTCGGAAGTTGGGGTCTCCAAAATGGCCGTTTTGTAGGCGACCACAGCTTCTTCAGGTGATGAAAATCTCTGACCACGCAATTTATTCTTTATTTTAGGGAAAGTATAGAAATCATTAGGGCTTAGGTCGGGACTGTACGGCGGATGGTCTAATAATTCAATGTTTTCTTGCTCTAAAAACTCTTTTGTTCTGTGCGCGGTGTGAGAACTCGCATTGTCGTGATGGAGGATGATGCGGCGGTTGCAGGGAGTTCGGAAACGACCTGTGGCAAACAAATGCTAGCATACCATTCTGCATTAACCGTTCTTTGTCCCTCAAGAGGAATAGTCGCAACATGGCCGGTTTTGGAGAAAAACGTGGCCACCATTTTTTTTGCAACACTCCGTGAACGAACAATTTTAGTTGGCTTTATCACTTTTTAGAACACCCAAACTCGTGACTGGTTTTTTGTTTCGGGTTCGTACGCGTATATCCAGGATTCGTCACCTGATACAATGTTGTATACAGCATTTGAGGATCCTGCGTGGAATCTTTTGAGAGTTCTGACGCACCAGGTAACGCGAGCCGCTTTTTGCTCTTCACAGAGCAAATGCGGTATCAATCGGGAAAACAACTTTTTTACACCTAATTTTTCATGCAAGATTATTTGTATTTGACTCATGCCAATGTCTAAATTTGCCTGAATTTCGCGGTATGTCACATGTCGATCTTCCTCAATCAGCTTACGCACAGCATCAACGTTTTCTTGGGTGACTGCAGTTTTTGGACGAACTTGACGGGGATCATCACTGAGCTTGACACGTCCACGTTGAAATTCAGCAAACCAGCGACCACTGTTTTTGTGTTAAACCGCTTCGAAAGTCATAATAAATCATCGCCCTTGAATTTTCTCGAGTCAATTCCATTTTCTCAACGACTAAACAAGTTTGAGAAGACCTTGTGAGAAGACCGAGAATCTTTTTTTTTAAATAAATAAATGGTATTCGATTTTTAAAACCAAGGAGTTTTCAATTAAAAAGATTTTAATATGATAGGAATAGTGGACATATTCCATTCCCGATACTTTTAGTGCAGCCTATGTATCGTGCAAATAACTTTGAGATTTAAAAAATCTATTATTTTGACATTACAAACTGACACTTTAATTTTATTTATTTGTATTGATAAAAACTAGATGACCCGGTAAACCTACAATTTATTTGAGAACTCTCATTTAAACTATCGAGAAATCTGAATCTGGAAGAAAAAATCTGTTTTTTGTTATCAAATTTCAGGTCTCTAGTACAAAAAAGAACCAAGGACTTTCATATAATGTGGCCCTTAGATCTCCTTAATCCGACTATGGCTTAAAATTTTTATTTTTTTACTTTTAAACCACCCCTGTATTAACAACACGAACAACGAACAAAAGTAATGTGGCATCGCCAATAACTCAAAGAACGCAGCAGTATAAAGCGCACATCCTATCGACGCACCCTTATTAGCTGCGCGTGGTGTGCGCCGCAGTGCCTGCGCCCACTCAAGCACCGTCGTCGCCTTACCGGCCGCATTAAAATCGCTTTCCCTTGTAGTCTAAAATAGTCAAATTAGTCATTGAGCTTTAGCAAGATTAACGGACAACAATTGATTTAACATTTAGTTATAGGAAGGTTATAAAATAAAAGTATAACTTTCTTTAAGAATTGGTCTATTTAACATCACGCAATAACCAGTAGCAGCAGATTAGTGACCATAAACGCTGGTGAAACTGCGGAGTACGGCATGTGTGCTATGTACCATTACACAGTGAATATAAAGAGGCGTTTACACAATCAGCCTCTGTCAGTCAGAGTCTACTTAGAGACTCTAAGATAGACAGGACGCTGGTACCATAGTGTAAATCCCGTACCAATTGATAGTATGGATGCAAATTGGACTTCGAATTAAATATATAGTACCATTACTTGGAATATATTTGTGGGAGAGCCATGCTTCGGCACCTATGGGCCGGCTCGACTGAAGTGATACAACGGCCAAACAGAAAACCGGCAAGGAGGCAATGCTGGCATTGCTTTTTGCTGAGTAAGTGAGGTTACCGGAGGTTCTAACCCTCCCCTCCCCCCCCCCCACCCACACCTTAAAGGTTGGCAACGCACTTGTGACTCTTAAGTTGCAGGCGCCCATGGGCGGCGGTAGCTATTTACCATCAGGTGACCCGTTTGCTCGTTTACCCTCTGTACCATAAAAACCACATTAAATTAAGCTACGTACACGAAACCTTTAGTATTAATATATCTTTATTGATATACGGTTTTACTCACGTATGTATTTCAATTTCCATCCTTAGAAACCTTATATACGTGGAGAACCTTAAATACTCGTATTCTGCATTTTTTAAGCCAGCACCCTTGGTAAAATTTACAGCGTTTTATAATACCTATTTAAAGAATTACTTAGCTCTGAAATTGGTGAACGATTATGCTTTAGAAACTTGAAAAAACATTTTGTTGTACCTTTGTTACATATTTACAATATATTCTATATATAACTCCATGAACGTTAAGAAAAGTTAAGTCATGACGTTATTTGTCCTGGATTATACAACTGTCTTTTCTAGATTAAAAACTATATTAGATACCACGGAAATAGCATTCAACTAATATTAAGACAGAAATGTTCGGGTAAATACCCATATATATCATTCAGTAGATTAAATAACTGTGATTTATTACGTGAGTAGAATGTATGGAATAAATAGTGGGCTCCGAGCGTCGAATACGTAATGAGATACGTCTCCTTACAAGAAAAAAAATTGAATTATCAAGAGCCCCTCAGAACTCTGAACAAAGTTGGGTTTGAGGTAAATAAGTATTTTTGGGACCAGACTTGTTTAGCGTTTGTTTATTTTTTTATTTGAAAAATTCTGAGACGACGGGCGAATATCAATTTGTGGTAAAAACTCTTTGAGAGTGGGTTCCTTCGAACATGTTTTATTTATCCAGGCCTACTTGATGTTCTAGGAAGATATCTGTATCAGTTTATCGAATACATTATTGTCTGTTCACTTTTGTACTTTTACTTGTAGTTTTCTTAATGTTACATGTCCTTCTGTTTGACTTCTGTTTAAAAAACTGTGTTACCCTTGTATGTTAATCTCTTAAGTGCAAGGAAATTCCAAGTGTATGAATCATCAGTACTTCTTTCTGTCTCTTTTTGTATTATTTCAAGCACTTGGCCAAAGCCAGTAAATAAGGCTTTCAGAAATGGGAAATAAATTGAACTATTGAAAATGTTTGAAAAAGTAAACTCCTTCAAGGGATCCACGAAGCGTGAATATTATATTAGACCTGAATAATTTCATTAATAAATTGTAATAGATAATCTACTCATTTCCTGTAATAGTTACATAACACATTTGAATACACATTATTGTTGAAATTGTAAAATTTTAACCTTTCAATGGAATTTATTATTTAATAGTTGCCAGTGATTTCATCAAGTAAATAAATCATAATTTATTTACTTACTACATGGATATTATAGTGTTCAAAGTTCATAGATATTAGGTAAGTAGGTATATTGTTTTATTTGTGAACGTAGTTGGAGGTAATAGTCAAGTTTATCTTGTCTTAAGTTATACCTATGTTTTCATACAATCATACTACATACTAAATTTACTGCTATTAAGCCCTTATATATGTATCTTAAATGTAAAATGTCTCTAAGACTAAAATTCTTTGAGGGAAAAACCAATTTAATGGTGATGTTGTTTTTAACATTTTTATACGGAACCGTATTGCGCGGCGGGCGATAAATCATAGACTTTACAACAGTTTTGCTGAGCAAAGGTATACGATCACTCGTTGCTTTCACCATGATACTAACGAACTAGAACAGTTGCATTTTGAGAATGCATTTGATTCGCTAGTAATAGTAATAACATTTTCGAATTGCTGAGAATAACTTTAGTTTTAATATTTTATTTTTATATTCAACGACTTAGTTAAGATTTATAAAGAAATGAAATACACACCAGTTTAATAAAAATGATTAAATTAAAAATATTTTCATTTTTGTTAGGTATGTATTCTAAACATCCCGATGCTAGATTAAGTTCAAAACATACTGCAATAAGTGAATAGAACTGAACTTGTGAGTACCTTAACATTCTCAATGATTATAACAACCATAAAACATATTTAAAACAAAAAAAAATACAAAACTTATATTTTTCTTTTTCAAATGATACCATTTCCATAACCACAAATATCATGGTCGTCGTCCGTGTGCCCACTCCTGCAGTTAATCACGACTCAACAATGTGTTACGACCAATCACTTCCAACAGCCTGTTATCGAACACCCCTATATTCATTGCTCTATTCCAGATGACGCGGACGGTTTAAACATAGCTCGTTTACTTTAAACTTAAGCGCGTCATATTTCATGTGGCTTGTAGCCGAGAAAATAAATGATGAGTATGGACTTTGCTTACCGTGTAGAAAATTTTTCATACTCGTTGCAGAAAATTTCAGTCAAATGGTGATATTATGAATGAAACGTGAGAGAAGATAATTTATTAAAATGTTTAGCTGTAATAGAGAAATGAAATATGAAGTAGTAATCAAAAATATTGTAGAATAATAAAGACAAGATAAGCATCAATCAGAATGTCAAAAGGTATATTAGATTTTTGTTCTACCTTAAGGAAGATCGCAGTTAGCTGGCAGTATTAGTTTAGTGCTGTTTTCCTGATAGTGATGAAGATATATGGTTTTTAATGTAGCACTGGTGTTGCGAGTGTTTGTAGGTGACACTAACCGCTAATAACCAGATAAGCTGTGTATTTGTTTACTTACTTAAATAATTAAACAGTTACATCAAAAAGTGTAAGGCTAAAATCATATCAGAGCTGTCTAATACAATGAATAAATGACAACACTGATATAAAAATTAGGACCTTCGTAATATCATAATTAAAATACAAAAAAAAAAACACTTAATGAAACCATTCATGATGTTTATGTCCTTTTCTGTCCTTCTGACAATATGCGTGCAAAATTTCACGCTGATCCGTTGAATACTTAACCCCTAAAAGGTAACAAACAAACAGACAAACAAACAAATTCACTTTATGGGCCACACTGGGCGTCCGGCTCCCTACTAATGCGGTGCAGGTACTTCCCGAAGCATCCGTTGCCGGTAAGCACCTGCGTCGCCCGGTGAACACCTTTTTTTTTTTTTTTTTGTGCGTGTGGAAACCCCCTCGGGCCGTCACCCCGCCGGGGTTTTCGGCGGGGCGGTGTGTCGGAATCGAACCGACTAAAACCACACGGTGTGCCGTACTGCGCCTTAAGTAGGAGGGATCCGGGAACAGCTTTATTAAGACATCCGGAACCCTCCTAGCGCCTGCCCGCAAAAGCGCGGGCACCACCTTCGGGTAAAATTCTCTAAATTAGGCGACGTCCAGGCACACGCGGACGCCGCCTCCTCGCGGGGGCCACTATAGCGGGTGGAGGGGAAAACCCGTCCCATCCACCCGCGGCCACACTCAGGGCGGCATGAGGCGCTGGTAAGCGCGCCTCCGCCGGCCGGTTCGCCGGCGGCGAATTAGGTCCGAGTGGAGATCGTCCTCCCGGACCCTTTCCGCCGCCTCCTTCTGCGAGATGACGTCCTCACAGAAGGTCGCGACCGCGGCAAAATTTCTGTCGCTACCGGCCATGGAGCGTATGACGGCCGGTAGCAAGAGATCCCCTCCGATGACTGCAGTGAGGGCCCGACGCTGCGTCGCCCAGGCGGAGCAAACCGCCAGCGTGTGCTGAGCCGAGTCCTCACTGCAGTCGCAGTGGTGACAGGCGGGACTCAGTTCCCTCCTAGCGACCGAGTGCAGGTACTTCCTGAAGCAGCCGTGCCCGGAAAGGACCTGCGTCAGTCGGAAGGAAAGGGTCCCGTGGCCCGTTGAACACCTAACCTAACCTAAATCTTTAGTAAAAATATTGTACAAAAAAGAAACAAAAAAGTATAAAAATATATAAAAAAGCTTAAACCAAAGGTTATAATCTCAACATTGCAATTCCAAAACAGATGCAAACAAAACAAAATTAGAGTCAAAAAGTCCAAAGCAGAAACAGCAACTTGTATTTCTAAGGAAACAGGGTAGAAGGCCGCACCTGCGAACAAATTACACCAATCCACCGCGACAAATTACGCGATTACCCGAATAAATTACAGACTCACTTACCTCCCAGTAATAGTTTAGTAGGAAACGACGACGATGCATTGTCGTGTTATAATCATAATACACCTTGTCTTGTGTACTATATGATATTTTATCTTAAGGTACTGATATATCTGGTAGATAAATAGAAGGTTTGAGATAAACTGTATGATGCAAATAGGAATGTTTGTATTTGCAACGGACATTTTAATGAGTCTTATTTTTTTTTGTTTCTATTAGCTTCACTTATAAACCAATCAAAAAACACAAGAAAAAGTTATGTAAACAAATCTTGGAAATCAATTGTAACCTACTTCTAATTGTCGTATCGAAATTAATAGGTTGTTTTGACCATAATTTAACATCTTGGAGCTGTTCTGGTGATGATGATAGCCGTGAGGTAAATAGTAGAACTCTTCAGTGGATACTAGTAAACCCTGGAGTTTGACCCCATAAGATTAACTTTCATCCAGAAAAAAGAACTATTCGCGAGTGATTGAAAAATGATTGTCGAAGCCAAAAGCTAGTATTTCATAGTTCATGATCGCTTTTTCCATTAATAAGTTCTCTCCGTAAAAAAGTACATTTGTAAAGATTATATAAAGCAACATCTTGATTTCCGAGAAACAGAGAACCTACAAACAATATTCTAAATTATGTTTTTGTGCAATATAAGTAGTTAAATGCAGTTTTTATATAATACCAGTCTACTATAACACGGCTTTTATTTGCACGGACACATTTTGCCACAAATGGGTGCACTTTTCCCGGCTATACAAAGAAGCACTTTCGTTCAGACTTTTATTTCCGCTTTCTTACCAAAACTTGGCTAGAATCCATGTTGCTTATATAAAAAATACGCTACGGTCATACTTTGGCCTTGAACTTTTTATATTTACTGTACTGGCCCGTTTTGTTCTCCAGATTTCCAACTTGGCCGAAGAAGGTTTATGGGGTATTAGCATATTCATAGGTATGTCAAACATATTTTCATTGATGTTGGGTGGGGATGAAGCGCAATCCTGAACATGTAAATATAAATACGACGATGACTTTAGGCCATATCAAGGAGCGAAGCGTTTTTTTTTGCGTCGGTGTCAGAAAAACACGTGATTGATATTTAAAAAGTATAATAATATAAAGCCGCGCTGTATTAATTGTCGTCCACTTATGCGAAAATTGTGACTACACTAAATAAACCAAGGTCTAAACGTAGAATATAATATAGTGTTTTCTAGTTTAACATAAAAAGAGCTTTATTACGATTATGAAACAAAGTGTTCTTTAAATATGCACTACCCACTTTCGGCAGAGGCTTAACCCGACCTCTATTCGTAAGTTACGAAAAAAATAGTATAAAAACCATCTCTCTTGGAAAAACGCAGCAAGTTTTCATGGTGATCAATCAAACTTTGTTGGAATCTACTCATGTATATATACCATGTATACCAACATAGATTCGAGATATATTATTATGTAGGTGTATAAAACGTGAAGTGGCTAAGAAAGTATGATATATTTAAACAATTGAACTAGTTTTATTGAATATTTTGTGCTATATCAATTTCATTTTCATTATCAAGATTGTATGTCTTGAAGCATAGGATTGCATCCCTGTAACGTATTAGATTGTATTGATTGAGATATTAAGACATTAAATTATATAATAATGTTTTAACCGTGAGTTCAACTTTTTAATTTTTTTTTTTATTATACGGGGCAAACGATCAGACGGGTCATTTGGTAGTAAGTGACTACCGTCGCCCATGGACACCTAATAAGGCAACAGATACTAGTGATTCTCAAGATCAACACGTAATGTGAAAATATTCCAAATAGACAGCAACAGGCTCGCTGTTGAAAACGAAAAATATATATTATGTACCAAAGTAGTGTAGTTAGGCAAATAGTAAAGATTTTCTTCTTCGACCGTCCCATGAAGAAGTTTATGTTCAATTAACCACTAATTTTACGATACAAACCTAAACTAAAAGAGAAACTGCTAAACATTTTTTCTGCATCAAAAACCAATTAGTAAATTAAACTTGTGAAGTAAACGCTTACGCAATGAACTAGAGAAAGACTGTGTAATTGGCAATATTTTTTAAACTAATTAAAAGTTTCCACAGCAAGGCAATTTTATTACGATCGCACATAAAGAAACCCATCCTTTACTAATACATTGAAAGAAATAAATATCAGGTCATATAACAGATTACTCAGGTGCTAATATTTATATACACCAAGATAATCCAGCTATTACAATATATCGTATTGCTAAGACATAAGATTCAAATTTGATTATTATAGCTGCGCCGATAGAACGTCATTTTATGGTGAACATTTATAGGTCGGCAGAATCGCTCGGAGATATTGCTTTTGAATATTATATTTTACAGGTGAAAGCGGTAGCCGCGAAGATATCCATATTTTTATGTGATATAATGTTTAATTTAGGAGTGGAATTGCTGATGGTTTTTAACGATTTCGCATTCAATGCATCATTTACAGTTTGAAGATTACAATTTATCCAACATAAAAAAAAAAATTGTCTAAACTATAAAACATCTTTGTCTGTATGTTATACTTATTAATAAACCTAACACAACAATCAAATAATTTCTGAAAGTAAAACAAGATTTTTTTCTTTTTGTTTGCTGTTGCTGTATTTGTTGGTGTTCGAGTTTCAGGCAAAATGTAATGAAGTAATTTTACTACACTGTATTAGTTTAAAAAAATAAGATTTTAACTTATATACTGCTGCAAGTTTTATTCAAATCGATTCAGTAGACTTATAGGAAACATGGTGATAAATAGTCGCCAGTAGGTACTTACTTTCAAGGTCAGTGGTTATCCTCGAGTTTTCAAAACATTGTACACAGTAGCAGTCGCCTCCATGGTTTTTAGGTGATTCATCAGTAAAAAATAACAATAAAAGGAAATAATATTATGCCAGCAGTGCTCTTAAGACCACAACTACAGCAGGTTCAGGAACTTTTTCGCAACCTTCGTATAAAGAAGTCTTACATTTGCAGTCATACAAATAAACATAAAAACCGAAAAGGTGAGTCGGTTGGACAAACAGTTTATTCTCATTTACGCAAAAACAGATTGGGGATAGCGATCCATCAAGAGGGATTAATCCCCCCCGGCCCCGCTCGTCGACAGGGCCGGATTTGGTTAGCTTACGGCTGTTGCAAACGCTCTAATTGACGTTCTAACCCTTCAATAATTAATTTTATGAATTAAGGTTGCTCTTCTGAATTGTATAGTACAACTATAAGATTAAACAATTTTATTACCAATTTGAGGACTTTAGTATGTAATTTTATTTATTAACGATAAAAGTTAATACTCGCGTGTGTATTTCGTGGATGCCCGACTAGTTCCGCCCATGTGCCGTTTCTGTTCATATGCCACACTGATACTGACAGTACATATGTAAGTATAACTTTGTATCTTTTATATATATGTATATGTGTTAACATCTACTTCTAGCAAATACATACTTTTGATTCATATAGCGAAGACAAGCTGAACTATATAGTAACTATTTCTGTATTACGCAATAAAAGTTCTCGCACCAAATAATATATATAAATGTATACAAGTATGTATTTATACGGCTATAGGCTAAGTCAGCCTGTGACCACGGCCAGTGCAACCTGGTCGAAACGTCAGGCAATCCAGAGGTATGTAATACCTTTTCGTGATCGCGGTAATTCCCGTATAAATACATAATTATATCATGGAACGCGAAAGTTTAAAAGTTAGTGTATACAACTAATACATTAACATGGTTTGCTAGGCTTGATTACCTAGCCTAATCAGAATATCCTCTCTTTGTGTAGGAGGTACACAACATCCGTTCCTCCACAAATGACTTGACACAACACAACTCTTTGAAGCTTTTATAGATTTTATTGCAATGAAATTTTGATTTTTATAAGTAGTTTTTGCTCACAACTTTGCTCACGTTTATGTCCCTCGTGAGTCCAAATTTTTTGGATGAAAGATGCTCTTTGTCCTTTCTTGTACAACTAACAATGTGTATGCAAAACTCGTATTTTAGTATGACCGGTTGAGTAGGAAGGTGTGAGAGCGAACAAACAAGCAAACAAACTCACATTCGCATTTTATTAGGCATATTAGTTAGGTTTCACAAACTGTAAATTACAGACGTTATGCCTTTCCCTTAATTAGTTTGATATTTCACCTTAACGATAATTAAAAAGAAAAATTGGCAGTTATGGGACTGCCGACAGAAGTGAAAACTTAAACGAAACGACGAACTTAAAACATCACATTAGCAGGTTGGTGACATTAATTAATAACTAGCTGACAGAACTCAATGTTTAGATTAGCACCCTCTAGTGGATCTATATATGTATTATTAGCATGACGGTCACGAGTTCAGTGCTTTTTCCCCATAGCAAAAGTGCACAAACGTGCATAAAGAAGTTTTCACTTCAAAAACACGGTTATAACACAGAATACAATACGTATTTTTAAGCTTGCGATTGAGACGCCATCGAAACATTAACGACGGAAATATGAAGACAAAGTTAGAAAATTTTAAACGTCATTACGTAGATGTAACGAGTAACTGTATTTTGTCGATATTTAGCACTAGTTAGGAAAAAATTCCTTCCCCTCAGAAAAAAAAAATTGAGGTTGTTTAAAGTTTCCGTTCCCGTTCTAAAGCAAATCGTAAATGTTTAGCAGTTACCATTGTCACTGTTGGGGTTTACAAACCGAGGAGTGGAGGGTTCTCCCTCCTCCAATATGCATTATTTTCTTAATTGGACAATGAAATTAACGTAGTAAATATAGAAAATAAAAAAATGAACATGGAATGTATTATGAAAATCAGGCACGGATACTAGAAGTTCACAACAACAATAGTTGATATTTTTTAATTTCACGACTGTCTTCTTAATAAGTAGGTAGGTAGCTTAGTTCATAGGTAGCTCTAGAAAGTTCGTAAAGTTTCCCAAAAGATCTCGTCATAACCCGACTACCTCGACACCCTCTGGAAACTTCTAGAATATCGTGGAACATTCTGAAATGATCGAACTTTTTCTTGGAATATTCGATTAGTGCCGCTACTCTCAATTTAGGTGACTGCAACAATATTGTTTAAAAATGACAACATTCTGGACAGGAACAGAATTGAGCACATAGTAGCAGAACATAGAAGCTAGTCGCCACTGCCTAGGCGTATCCTGCCTTCAGGATACAGTAAGATTTTTAGCAGTAACGGTAAAAATGATAAATGTTCGGGTATATATATTTTTTGACACAAATCCTCCTTCGTCCGTCCCTGTACTTTAATTCCCAAGTGAAGTTTTTGTTACGAATATCTTTTCAAATAATGCTTGGTGACAGTTTAAAACCCTACCAGGGCCGGATTCTATATGTCAGCGGTAATTAGCCCGGGCCTTTAATTATGGGTAAACTTTTAGGTCTCGACATTTAATCGGTAAAAAATCATTAAATATTGTTATAATGTAATATATGACTACATTTATTTAAATGTGTGTGATGGTGTGCTATTTATTGTAATTAAATATGTAGGAAATAGATTTAGTTGTAAAGTTGAGAATGCGTTTAAGAATAACAATACCGTAATAATAACTTGACACACGGCCGTTTGATCCCAAACTAGGCAGAGCCTGTACTATGGTAACCAAACTGCTGATATACATACTTATATACTACTAAATACATACATATTATAGATGAATTACATCCAGACACAGAAAAAATGATCGTACTCAGCATACATTATTGTCCTCTGGCTGAGCAGTCAGAATCACTAACCACTGTGGACAAACAGGCTCGTCAAATAATTATGTTTGATTCTTGACATAGCATAAAGCTCATGTTAACATGTTTGATATAGCATTAAAACTCCATTTTATGCCTATGCCTAAAACATTCACATCTATATATCGATATAATGCAAGCGGCGGTAGCGTAATGGCTAGAACGTTGGGCTTGTGATCAAGTAGCTGTAGGTTCGAACCCCACCCAGTGTATTACCGCCACGAATCCACCCCTAATACAAGCATTTAGCTAAGCTGAGGGGGATTACCAAGAATACTAGTAGTGTGGGACCCACGTTACTACTATTCTTATAAGAAAAGAAAAAAAAGTGACATCTCTTTCACTCTCCCCTAGGAAACTATAATCACCAGCAAACATGTTCTTTCTTTTCACTATCTTATGTAAACCTGATCTTTGAGAACTAGGGCAACAATGTTATTGTAAGCAAATACTATTATATTAATAATATACCTTTGAACTGGCTGATGTTTCGACCAGGTTACAGTTTCTGTGGCTAAGTCAACCTGAGACCACGGCCAATAGAACATGTTTGAAACTTCAGGCAGTTCACTTAGGCAACGTACGGCAGGCAACGTGATCGTATTTGGTGACTCCACCTGTTGAATGAATAACAATTTGAGGATCAATATTTGACGTCATAGTCAACAGCGCCCCCCACTTCATCCTACCATCATAGCCCTTGACACCGATAGTGACAATCTAGCTGTCTTTAGTGCTGTGAGGAATCAATGAAAATTACATAATTAATTTTCATATGTCATGCTGGCCTAGAAGTCCTGCCGATGGTGGAGTCGTTCGGCTCTCTTTAGTATTGTTGAAGTGGACGAAGGCTGAAGGTTGCATCCTGCTCGTGAACGAGTGCCGTTGGTCGGGGCTAGTCTTAAGTAAATATAGTAGAAATTAGTGCGACTGTTATATATTTAAGAACAATACGTTAGTTTGTCCTTTGTTGTGTTTGTCTTGCAACTCACCTGATGGAATGTGATGATAGAGACGAATATGGTACACGCCTATCCAAGAAAAACCTGTTCACTCTACTCTTAAACGTTTTAAGATTATAATTTTCTAGAAAAATCGACGCAGGCAGTTCATTTCCGATCTTGGCCACTCGAACCAAAAAGGAACTGTCAAAACTTTTCGTTTGTCTTTTTGGTATTTCGACAATGAAAGGGTCTAGTCTTCTTCTTCTGTCCACGTCTAGTCCGATGAAAGAATGGAAAGGGTCCAATTAGTTCGAAGAGAGTCTTCGGACACTAACCAAAGTGTATCCTATAGAAAAGCGATAAGCAGGCGACTTTAGAACGATGCTCAAGAGTATTAGTGCCATATTCGTAACCACATCGTCGTTGATAAGTTTACGGGCTCTTCGTTCAACAGAGTCCAGTGCTCCAAGTTGATATTTTGCTGAGCCATCAATAAGGTGACTACAATACTCCATGCATTATCGAACCTGGGCTGTTTAAAGATTAAGCGGCTGTTCAGAGTTGAAGTACCGCCGGATCTTTGAAATGACTCAATTTCTTGAAAGCTGTCTGTCCCATCGACTCGATTTGTTGACCGAAGTTAAGTTTGGACGTGACTGTGATGCCCAGAAGCCTTAGATGATCAGTAACCGGTAAGGATACACCTTGGAAAGTGGGTGTTAGTTCGGAAGCATCCTTTTTCACTGAAAAAAGACAAGCCTGTGTTTTAGAAGGGTTGTCCCCCCAATCGAACCTATAATTGATTTTATTGATATAAATGATTTTGATTTTGTTTGTACTCCTTAGCGTGTTTTCTAAAGTTGTAAGAATAACAAGAAATCGGTCTTAAAATCACTAAACTGACAAAAAGCAAACGCGCGTCATTTCGAAGAAATAATTCAAAACGCTCATATAAAGGAAAATCTCAAAGCTATTTGCTTAAAAGTAAATATATTTCATTAGTGAAGACGTGGAAATTTAAACAACATTTGTAGAGTTAAATAAATAGAGCGTATTATTTATGAAAATGTTCTGTTTCTATGAAATTTACTAGTTTATCTGAATATGCTACCTGTCTAAGAAACGTAAATGTGACTTACTTTATTAATAAAACACAATTTATACAACCCATTTGAATCGTTAGGTATAATAAATGTAATGTAAAAGCCGAAATAGGTATATTTTTTAGTAAGTCAGAAACGACTTTTCACATTTCCGTATTGTCATGTAAGCATTTCGTGAAAGCCTGTGGAAATCAGTACAGCAATTTAGGAATTTCAAAACATTTTGTGTGTACGTTACGAAACAAAACTCCTTTGCTATATTGCTATATATTAAAATATATTTATGATAATAAAATTATCATAACTATATTTTAATAATTCAATATATAAAAACCCATAATTTTTTTTTTCACTATTACTCGTCCGCACCACAAAAATGCTGAAATCTACACCTTAGGCACGTACATAAATCTCATTTATTCCCAATCTTTTATAAAGACGAGCTTAATAATACTAATTTTGTTCTCAGTCGCTAACGCCGGAATACTTAACAGTAACTGCGGTTATTCGGTGACGCAAACCCACGGTGATCGTCGCGACTGAACGCAAAACTTGTGTCGTAAAACTGACGGTTGGGAGTTTTCGCCAAACATTGTCATTGTCTTTAGATTCTTTTACTGGAGTGTATTGTACGAGAGTCAGCGATTTCATTATAGAAAAAATTATACAAAGGGAATTTGATATATAAAATAATAATATACAAGTTATATATCATAAACTCATTTTGTCAACCGTCCCATACTATGTGATCCTTAGAGTCCATTTCATAAAGGAATTACTCCAAATGATATTACCATATCTAGTTAAATGTCCTTCTCAACTGTAAATCTTGTTTTGTTATAAAAACTGGAAACCCTAACTAAAAAGAAATTGAGCTTCATCGTGTCATCTGTGAAGCTGTGCATGAATGGTCTAATGAATGTGGAAGAGGCGCAAACTGGACGTCAGTATCATTGATAAACTCTTTAAAAAAAGTTAAACCGACTTCTAAAAACACTAACAAGGCCACTGAAAAGTGAAATATAATTGATTACAAAGTTAACTGAAAAAATCACAAAGCATGTGACAGGCACTAAGTACCTACAAGTCTGTTTAAAGTCGTACGTACTGAGTGGATACGGTGTTTTAAACCTATTTATATTACACTAACTTTAGTTTAATAAGCCCGTTACTTTATTTAGATAAGGTGGTACGATTTTTAGTTTGTCTGACAACTTGTTACACTTTATTAATAAGTTTTAAAAAATATACACACAGTCGAACGCAGTACCTCCTCCTTTTTTGAACTCGGTTAAAAATAATAACATTCATCAAGCAATGTTTTTGTTTCGCCATTCGATTCCGACACACCGCCCCACCAAAAATCCCGGTGGTGTGACGGCCCGAGGGGGTGTCCACACGCACAAAAAAAAAAGGCCCTACTAAAGGCTGGTAAAGTAACTATTCAAACTATTCAGTTGCAGGTGTCTATCACTATGCAGGTGGTAGTCACTAAACATCAGGTGACCTATCTGCTTGTTTGCCCGATATCCAATAAAAAAAAACACACTACATGTTGAAAGCAAGGGTTTTAGAAATGTACAAATAACCGATATAATCTATACCACTAAACAATGCCTTACTAAAAGAAATTCAAAATAATTACACAACTGTTTTCTATTACAGGTATACTGTATTACGTTCAATAAGTGGTAGAAACATTAAAAGCAATATAATTTTAAAGGGTCGTGTAAATTAATTTATATTAATATTTTACTGACTAAAATATCGGTGATCCTACATAAAAAATACATGCAGCCGAACATAGAACCTCCCCCGTTTGTGAAGTCGGATAAAAATGGCGTTCTATAGTCTCTGCTCTAGGTATGTGTATGCATTGCCTTCCGCTATGATGCGGACGCTGAAGGGCTTAACCGTGTTACCTCAACTGCATCGCGGCTTCTGTATAGTATTCATGGTGGTGAATTGTAATGTGATGACGACATTTTGAAAGCTTGACCTAATTTTCTTATAATTGCAAAAAGTATTGTAGCAAGTAATTTTCAACACATCTAGTTATCGCCTTTCTCTTTTAACTTAGAACATTATCATCGCAAGCGGCTCAGAGTTTAGAATTTTAATGGTTTTATTGGTCGTCGGGCCTATTACAAGTTTGAACTGGTCATAATAAACGGGTTAATTGTTTAATGGTACATTTCGGTTGTTTTCCTCTGACATCAGGATTACAAGGAGAGGCTCGATTTTAATTAAACTGCCAAAGATATATTGTAGCTAATTTAATCTGGGATTCAACTTATTTCGATTGCCTTGAATTAAGGCTTCAATAGACGTATATATAGTTGACAACATCTCCTGCCTGCTATGGCATTATAGTGTGTTTGTGCACATAACCTATTTCAATATAAAAGCAAAAATAAAATAAGAGACTATTTACAAAAAACCTTATTTATCACGAGCCCACTTAAGATTCAAGCAATCGGGGGTTGATCGTAGAAAGCTTTAGGCTATTGGTAAGTCTCCTATCTCTTCACTACTTTTCTTTCACAAATTACTGCAAAATTTCGTTGTATAAGTGAGACAGGTCCTCTAGATTGGCATTATTACATTTAACAATAAGTTAATTTTTGTGTACATATTGTAGCCAAAAGGGTTAACACACCTATATTTCGATAACTATGTTGCAATATGGCAATTTTAATGCTATCAATCGGATACGTTTTCAGACTCCTCGCTTATACTGAAAATGGCCTAATAAAAAAACCCTACAACAATTTGCCGGATCCAGGGATCGAATTTGATCACACAAAATTTAAAGGCAAAGTTTTGATACGGGACCGACAACAATTTGAACCGGCGAATTTAACCAGGTATTACACACAACAGGAGTCTATTTTAAATCATTTGCGTGAATGATGTTTTTCTTAATTTGTTTAATTCTATATTATGCTACTCTTCGCATGCAACACTTTTGTTTTATTGTAAACATACAAGGAAACAAAAGGGCTTGGGTTTGATATCCTTTTCCGTCACAACTTATTGTGGGTTGCTTGTCTACTAGACAAACGAGGACTCTCTAGAGTAAGGTTTCAAAAGATTGAGTAAATAACTTAGTTTAATACAACTCTATGAAGACAAATGTGCGCATTCCCTGTAAAGGAGCACATTCCTCCCTCGTGCCTTATTTTGAAAGAGCTTTCTCCTTGTATCTTGTAGCTGTTGCGAAAATGTGTGGGATTCATTTGGAGTACAAATTTTAATTGAATAGTATCAATAAGTACTCGAGTACAAATGGCCAACCACTTATAAAGCAAAATTCCAAATGCTGATCTGGAGTTTTACTTCATACACGTGTGCAAAAAACTAAAATGTTATTTTTAAATGTGATTTATCAAGTACATTTTATAGTTCAAATCTATGAATAAAAGCATAAAGAGATTTTTCTAGAATCCATTATATAGTTAGCTATTATCTAAAAATTTCTTCATTATATTATTCACAAAATTGTAGCTTTCTTTGATACATTTATTATTCATGGCCCTAAAGTAATTCACATATTTTATCTCAACTAATGCTGCTTATCTTTATTAATAAGCTTTTATTGTTTAGATTTCGACTAATAAAAGCTTCTTTATTATTTTTGATAGTTTGAACTGAAACCCGTTCAATAATAAAGTAGTCATTATATTTAAAAACCGCTGTACGTTTACTGGAATGAGGACCAAACCACTGGTCTCAGACACAACAACGCAATCATGGGTCCTTTCTACCGACCATCACTATTACTCCAGAACTATAAGCGAAGCAGTTGAACATAAAACTTTCTTCCGAATGCTTTCGGTTAACCTAAAATTAATTGGCACAATAAAAGATGGTTGAGGCAGTAGATTCAATTTGAAAATGAGATAATTCGTTTTTACACTACTGCAGTTACACAAATATATTTTTGGTTATCTATCCAGCTAAACAGAAGACTAAATTGTACAGATTTCATATTTTACCATCATTTTTTAAATTTTCAAATGTTAAATTATTAAATTAAAATGTTAAATTATATTCTAAAGAGACGATGCAGTGCTTAGTAGTGTTTGCATTATAATTAATGCAGGATATGCTTTTAATGCAACTTCAAGCTATTTCTATTTTTGTCCAAACTTACATAATCATCCTGAAACCACAAAAATACAGAAATAATTTCTCATCGCGGGATTTTATTCGTCTCCTTGCTTAATCCAAGTTCCTGTCACTTTGTGCTCTGTTTGTCCATGTGTCATAGTTTGACAGGTAGTAGGCAGGTGCTATAGTGGGTAAGTAATGTATCACATTGACAAGGCCTGATTGAATTTTTGTACATAATTTTATACGCGGTAGGTGCCGATAGTCTTCGGTTTAGTATTAAATTTGATATTGCTGAATTTAGATACAGTGGCAGTTACGAGAATACAAAGCCAAAGGCTCAGTTGAGAGCTGATTGTTTATAAAATTACAAATGTTTTTAACATTGAATAGCGGTGAGGGGCTGCCATCATTATTTGACACTTTTCAACTTCCTTCCGGTATAATCACTACATATTATAAAAAGTCCCCCGTCGCGTCTATCTATCTGTCTGTCTGTCTGTTCGCGATAAACTGAAAAACTATTGAACGGATTTTCAAGCGGTTTTCACTAATAGATAGAGTGATTCATGAGGAATGTTTTGGTGTATAATTTGTACCCGTGCAAAGCCGGGGCGAGTTGCTAGTGATATTGTATAATGAATGTACATAATATATGTAAGATGGCATAAAGTGATCTTGAATTGCTGGTTTCGATTTCCAAGTTGGACAGTGTTACTCTATGTTTGTCTTATATCATTTTCAGTAGGAATTTTGAAATGAGCCGGATAAACGCCAATAAGACATGATTTATTTGAGACAATAAAAAGAAAATTGTTGTAAACGTATTTCAACCACACGGTTATAGACGTGATTTTGTATGTGCATGCATGCTTGGGCATGTGCATGCATGCTAGTGCATGTGCATGTAAGAATGTGTTTAAATTTTCTAATAACATATATCTAAGTAGGTACTATTTTATGCAGACGGTTTACATTTTAAAAGTGATTAGAAAGTTCTTAAATTAGATATGCAAGTTGGTTTGTAAATACCACACTTTTTTTTAAATTCCTCTGACTAGTCCCTAACATAGATTCAGAGTAAAAGAATAAAGTATATTATCATTTATCAAAGTTATTCAATTACTTAATATTAATAGTTATCAAACTAAAGTACTTACACGGACTAAATAATATATATTATTTTAACAAAGCATTGTAAATTACTATTAAAGCTATATGATTTGAACTAAAATAACGTAATCGATAAATAATTCAATATCAGATCGGTCAAGTAACTCAGTATATGCTGATCTGGTGTGAACGGTCCTCGAGTGTATGACCCTCAACTTGGAGCATCTCTAGTCAGCACTCGCTAATGCGTGCGCCGTGTCGCGCTAGTGCCCCTCTAGTGTTTACTGCCGACGATGAACACACCGTTATTCTGGAAGTCACGATTTTACCTTCTAATAGTTTTAATTCCAATGCTATCACAAAAAAATATTATAACCAAGATTATTGCCACTTTACGTTTTGGCAGAAATAGAATTCAAAAAGTAAACTTAACTTCAGTAGAAAATAAAGTATTGTAATCATTAGAAGATCCATGCACTTTTGTCCTCCAACATGTGTGTAGTGCCAGATATTGTCATGACGTCATACATATCGTCACTGGAGTCTTACATGATTGAATATATGAGTATACCAGCTGGTTGAGTAAACGTTGTTCTTCCTAAATTTCAGTTAATTACAAAAGTCCTATAGAAAAAAGCGAATTTTCAAAAGCTGTAACAAAGTCAGTCCAATTATTGTTACATAAGGAAGACAAGTATCATTTTTCTTTAAATAAATGCTATAAGTGGTAAAAGTAGTAATTTATTATACAAAATATTACATCGTGTTCGTTTAACCAAGCTATTTTATATTTTTCTATAAGGTTTTACAGACCTAACCTTTCACAGAATTTCCTATTTTACGGATGCCATTACATAAATCATTCGTACCAACAACTAGATTCAGAGCAAAATACGAAGTCCGTACAGATTTTTGTCCCAAACGGAAATTGAAGCCGCGTCCCTGAACTAATAGAGCGGACAAATCGCCCTCCCTTACATTTGGGTTCTTGAAACTAATACTAGGATCGCCAACTACTTCTGACTTTGTTGCTAGTATTTCTACATTATTATGATTCTAATACATTCGTGAATAAATTTGAAATAATTGTATATATACATATCCTCCGAGCCTTTTTCCAACGAAGTTGGGGTCAGCTTTCAGTCTAAATGTAAAACCGCCGAACTTAGATATTTTACATGAACAACTGCCATGAGACCTCCACAAGCCAAGTACTAGATGATATCGAAGTTCTATACTTAGACGGACTTTTTTTAGGGCTCCAACTAATCGTAACGAATGCCACAGATGTTGTTATGGCAACCAGCAATGAAAAAATAAAATGTACGTATACATAAATATCTGATATTAAATATCAATGTGTTGGTTTTGGTTGGTTACCCCGTAGAAGCAAGCCTGAGACGGAGGCGCGACGGGTTCCACGCGCGCCTCTCTCATTTGGAGAAGGGGTAGGGCCCCCCCTATTGCACGGTGTGGTCACCTGCTGATCAGGAGGCCAAAGTCTGCAGGGGTTCTCGGAAGCTTTCTTCCTAGAGCATCCCGGGTCCCCTGCTATAGACTCACTTGTGACGGAACACCGTGTGGTTTTAGTCGGTTCGAGTCCGACATACCAGTGGGGGTTTCCACACGATAAAAAAAAGAAGAAAAAAGGAAAACGTGTATCTATATTTGATCTAAGAAGAAGAAATTTATGGTACCAACTGTCTGAATTTATCCCAACTGTCTATAAATGTTTGATAATTTAGTGATAAGTTTTAAATATGAATTAATAGGTACAAAATAAATCCGTTTAAATCGTGCAAAACGGCGAAAAAAATGCAAGGATTTTACACAATGATGACACTGCACTTTTTTTTTTATTGGACCCAATATTAACGTGCCCAGTAAAAATTAAAAAAATGGTCAGTGACTAGGGATCACGTGTTACCGTTGCGAACAACTCTTCGTTTTATTGATATTGCTTGGTTATTAGTACTTAATAATAAGTAATTACGCCGTATTAAAATCGTGAGGACTTTGTTAAATAAATTTCAAGTCCTCACGAAATATATTTCATTCACTTTGAATGATATTTTGCTGATCTTTATCAGCAAAATATCATGCACCTGAAGCAGTACGCCAGGTAGGAAAATAGGGTAATAAATCAGTTTTATTTCGTCATCTACGATCAGAATAAGGCTGTGGCGGTGGACAATCGGCAAGTGGAATCCATTTGCGCGCTGTAACCCTATGTGCCTATGTGCTTGAAACTTGAATTGCAATATTAGGTATGAGGAGTCAGAAGACATAGATATAGCATTAGTGCAGTGTACTTGGTGTAATGGATTGGATTGTCGTTGCAAATATTGGAGGGTTAGTTAGTGACCTGATTATTCAGTACCAAGTTGACGTCAACACTAGCCAAGGATTGGGCCCCGCATTATGTCTGATCCTGTGATACAGGATCAGACATAACGCTTATATTGTTTTAAAAACACTAGAATAAGAATAAGAATATTCATTACAAGTTGTTTAGGCAAATATATATGTGGGTACAGTACACCATGTTTCACCTAAACGGTGTGCAAAATTAAACAAATTATAAGATAAGATATATAGAAGATAAGACATATATTTAATTAATCTCAACAAAAATAAATTTAAAAAAATGAAAATGTAAACAATGTCAATATCAATTAAAAACCGTGGGAGAGCCATGCTTCGGCACGTATGGGCCGGCTCGACTCCGCTCGATACCACGGCCTCACAAAAAACCGGCAGTGAAGCAGAAGATTACCCTTCCCTCTCCCCTATTCCCGTCCTTCCCCTCTCCTCCCTCTCCGCTCTTATCCTCCCCCCCTCCCCCTTTTCTCCTACTCCCACCTTAAAGGGTGGCAACGCACTTGGGCCTCTCGAGTTACAGGTGCCCATGGGCGGCGGTAGTCATTTACCAACAGGTGACCCGTCTGTTCGTTTGCCCCCTATACCATAAAAAAGGGTCAAATTGTTTCAATATTTATAAAAGTCCACATTTTCGGTAGCCAAAATTTATTTGTATCTCCTGAGATATATTTATTGTTACATACTTTTTCAAATAAGTCAGGGTGCCTTTTCACAAACACTCCAATTTCATAGATATAGATTGATGTGAAGGTGAGCAAATTCAATTTCTTGAAAACAGGCCTACAAGAGTCAAGTGGAGCAGCGCCACATATTGCCCTAACACACTTCTTCTGGGCAATGAAAACCTTGCTTTTATAAGTTGAGTTGCCCCATAACAAAACTGACATCTTAACAATGATCCGACGTATCCATGATACGCTATTAGATATTCAACTGCTATGAAATTCAGACCAGTCAATTGATTATTGAAATCAATATTTAATAAAACCACACTAGACTTTAAACTATTTAGCCAGTATCGATTCTGATAATTTATTGTCTATCTGACATTGAGTTTCTACACGTACATGTAGAAACTCAATGTCATAGACTATATTACCTGTATATGACTTTTATTATTGTTGTGACTTATGTTATTATTTTAATATTACTTTTAATTATTAATTTCATTCATTAATTTAATCAATATTATTATGTGATATTTTTTATTTTGTATACTAAGATTTGCATGCCAATAGAAATGGTAGAACATAAAAGGACCTTTTATACACTTAAAACCATTGTAATGATGTCAATTTTCCTATAAATTTTAAATAATGGATTTGACTTAATTTAAAGCTTATGT
The DNA here is from genome assembly GCA_963859945.1 of Euplagia quadripunctaria. Lineage (NCBI taxonomy): Eukaryota > Metazoa > Arthropoda > Insecta > Lepidoptera > Erebidae > Euplagia > Euplagia quadripunctaria. Next base: position 925,917 of record OY982576.1, read on the forward strand.
CCTTCTTTTGGTGAATTTAAATAAAATAAATAAAGTTTTGATACAATCAATCAAACACTAAAATCGCTCAAGGTTTTCCTTTTACTATCAACACTGTTGCGAAATAAAACAAACGAACCCTTTCGTCCCTAAACTTGTTGGAGCCACATAATCAGTGAGCCTTAAATATGTCAGCCAGGGCTCTCCGTTAATACCCCTGATGCAGTGAGGGGCCCACGATAAAGAACCCTCTGACTTATTTGTCACTTTGTTATTAGATAAACTAACATGGAACCTGTTTTCAGATGCTTTGATATTTGTAGTGAGAAAATTATTTCAACCTTCAGAAGTTACCGGCTCTCTACATTATGTAATTTGTGTCAAGAGATATGCTATTTATATGCTTCATCCTATTTTTTTGTTTAAAATAATAATAGAAATTAAAAACGACTTTTTTATGTCATAGGGAGCAAACGAGCGGAAGGGTCACCTGGTGGTAAATGACTACCGCCGCCCATGGGAACCTGCAACTCAAGAGTCACAGGTGCATTGCCGGCCTTTAAAGTGGGAGTAGGGGAAGGGGTGAAGGAGGGGGAGAGAGGGGGTGATACAAGGGTTAGAGCCTCTGGTAACCTTACTCACTCGGCGAAAAGCAATGTAAACATCGACTGGTGGAAACGTATGATAAAATATTAAAATCAAAAAGTAATCAATAATCAGATTATCTAATAATTTGATTACATTTCTTTTTTAAAGACAGCTCCCGCGCTAAGAGTGATTCCTGTGTCGCGGGGGACTTTATAAACATTGAAACAACGGATTCAAAGAACACCCAGACTCGGGACAACTATTTGTGAATCATACAACTGTTGGTGCTGTGCGAAAATGGAACCCACAACACTCGGCGCGGTTTAATGGCAAGGCAACCACGTTAACCATTACGCCATCCATGCAATAAGTCATTGGAATCAATTATTCAATCATTCATGGTTATCATAGTACAGGCTGTGTTTAGTTTGACTTTGGGGTGGGACGGACGTGTGTGGGGTGTCTCTAGTTGTTATTATTATTCATTAATTCATGATTCTGTTAGAAAATGTTACAAAGTCGAAATTCTTCTGCTCTGAAAAGCTTTCTACGTGTTTTGCATATTCCATGCATATTGTATATTCCTAAATGCATTTATAAAAGTAGTTTAGAGTCCTCATATGTCAGGTATTATAAGAATTCCCAGTTCTGTAAAATGTAGTGAAAAGTTTTCCAGTTGTGATAGTTCAGACACAGATGTTCTAAAAAAGAACAGCTCTTTTTTAGATAATTTAATAGGTACTCTTTTTGATGTAATTGAAGTTATTTCCTTAAACTGAAAGTTGTACCTCACTTTGGAATAAATTAACGCATTCGATATTGACGAACTAGCTTATTATTACCTCCTCTGGGCGACCACAAGTATACTCAAATAGCGGTATTAATTAAAACAAGAAATAACAGTATTAAATAAAAATTGCTGGATCAAAATAAGTCTGTTTAGCTCGCACTCACCTGCAACATACCTTGTCGTGCATAGTTCTGCGACTTGTTTAGAAATATGCAGGGGAGCTCAACTCTCCCTGTCTGTGTACTGGTTGCACTACATAGTTGTACAACTTTAGACGTGTTTGAGATATTTACCTGTCAGCATATTCGGTATGGGTGACTGATGATTTTATTGTGGACCAACTTCCGCTATACCTATTACAGAGGAAGTTAGCAAATAAGCATTACAGATGCAGAGTGGTAAGCGGTAGGTGTAGACCACAGAAATCAAAATACCTTATTTAGATTCCTGTGGCGTAGACGATAGATGTTTGCAACATGAGAGGTATCAATAGCGTATTGACGACCTTTGTCTTGAGAGTTGGCACACGGGCATGATGTTAAGTTATGTTGGAATCGAAACGATTAAAATCTTTTGGTGTTCTGGTATAAATATATGGCTAGCAGCCCAGTAATGAAATTATACAGAACGGAATAATAAAAATTAGTTTGAAAAAACAAGTTAAAAAGAATTTCATAAAATAGAAAAGAAAAGTAATGTATTGTGTGCAGACGCGTCAAAGAATAGTCATGTTTACGTACGTCCAACGAGTAATTTACAAAAATGCAACCATTTTATTTCTTACAGTCAGTAAGAATAAAACATCAATATTTTTGAAGTGAAAACATCTTTAGGCACGTTGAGCTCTTTTGGTATCGGGAAAAAAGCACTGAACTCGCGTGACATATAGGTAGATGTGTGTGTATATGTATATGTATATATATATATATATATTTGTATGTGTTTTCACTGCTGACGTGCAGTCGTGACTGTCAGTTTTTTTTTGGAGAAAAACGACAGAGGCTAGTAAAAATTTTCTGCAACATTTAACTCCACGTTAGGCCCTAATTTAGACCCCAAATAAACACTTCATAATACATGTAAAAAAATAAATTAAGTAAAATACCTAAAACACTTTAATTAAAGGAACACTAAAGGGAAACGCGACATAGCCTAACATTTTACGTGAAACGGTGAGAGAAAAAAACGTGAAAGTTAAACTACGGAAATGGTCCGCGGCAAAAGGTTCCTCTATTAAATTATTCCATCTCGGCGACTCAAAATGGCAGATCTTAATGTTGCAGCATTGAAAAGAGGCTGAAACGGTGAAGTTTTTCGCTATATTTTGCCAATGGTCAAGTGTACTTGTAGACAAATATAAGTGAAGGTTTGTCCACAATCGGGTTTTGTCGGGAGGGAGCCTGTTGACGTTTATACGCATTAAATCTAATAATTCACTAAAGGAAGCCATAGAGCTCTCGTAAAAGACCACTGACGGGTTATTATAGTTATTTCTTTTTGATATTTCTTTTGTAATATACAAGCATTTTGAGGGGTACGCTATTAAATGTTTGAGTAGTTGTAGTAGATATTGCAATGACGTGAAACCCACTTCTAACACAAGCTCACCTAGAGTGGTTAACAAAAACACTCTTATTGTTTTTATAACAAATCACAGTTTTTTTTATGAATTTAGTGATTTATAATTGAATATTTTGGTCGCCAGTGCCACTTTTGGGACCCGGCGGGACCGGGCAACGGTGTAACGTATTTCGTGTGCTTTTATTATGCCTTAACAATTTTCATTTCTCAAAAGATATTCTGTTTATTAAATTTGAACATTAATACGAAATTAATTTATTTTCTAAACAAAGTAACCAAATATTCACTTGCGGTCGCTTTAAAAGCCACAGACAGAATAATTGATAGATGGCTGTGGTTTTACCCCACAAATCAATTATTTATTTAGGCTTTGGTTATTCTACTGTTAACTGATTTGAGGCTAAACACGCTGGATTTATCGTTTCATTGTTGTTTCATTATACCAGCTCGCAATTAGACAAATTAATTTGTGTTGTGTACGAAAGCGATATGAGGTTATGAAGGTAACTGACAGTGTGGGAACGGTTTTTGATTCTTTACTATTTGTAAGTAGATTTTTTAATTATTTATAATTAAAAGGATGGACTCCTTGGATATACGAAAAGATATTCTGCCTTAAAATTTTTACTGCGGTGATGTTTCAAATTAATAATTTTAAAAATGCGAATACAATCCGAAAGTCTAAATTAACAACACTATATGCGCAGTTGGTTATCTGGTTATGTTCTTTCCCGTCTTAATGCTCAATACTTTGTCCCCGCTAGACGTTGACAAAACCACTCCAGTTATCGTTCCTCTGATTTTACACCTATGCTTGTGTTGCCAGTATTAACAACCAAAATCAACAACCAATTAACATAATCTTACAATAGGGATGGTAATCCACGAATATAATCATCATGGGAATCATCATCATTTGTCCATTTGTATGCTTATAAATAAGTAAATTACTGCATTTGACATCCCGTAATAATTATAATAAAGTTTAAATGACGATTTATAAACCTATCGACATTAAATATAACGTCAAAGCTACTAAACCACGCTATACATCCTAATTGAGTCATCCAAATAAATTATCATTACCGTCGACATGATTCGAACAAAACGACACATATTGGATAGCGATAAAGCATTGAAAAACATAGCATTTGGCACAATTTACGTGCTGCTCGCGATTTACGCCGATGAGATATGTGCCTGTGAGTTACGGCCCTCGATACCGGCAGGAGGTATTACGTGACATACTGTCCCATTTATCATAGAAGAGGGAAAATTGTGTATGTCACTGAGCAGAGTAACATTTATAAAAAAATGAGCTGCATCGGTACCTATCTAGTGGACTTTATTCAATATATGAATGTTGTCATAGGTGAGCGACAAACGCGAAAACGCGACGGAAAATGTCCCACAGTAATTCTATATTTGTGTGTCCTACGTTGTCGCGTTAATCAGTTTGCGAAGCGACGCGCGACGCAAGAAAGTGAGGATTTGTTTTTTGCTCGACAAGATGCGCGCAGTAGAGTCACGGCTTAAAGATGTATATTTGCAATGGCGTTTCAAAGCATATTGATACTGATGAAACTTTCCAAATTTATTTTGCTCTAAATATACGATATTTGTTGTTTTTCTCTTTTTTACGAAGTAACAACGCATTATACTTGCCTATGGTTAAAAATATTACTGAACTAAGATCTCCTTATGACTACAAAGAAGGACATCGCGAGAGGTACTGGTCGCATTTTGCAGTATAACACAGCACAGAATCGCGCCGCTGCATGTCGCGTTCCGTCGCTCATCTAGGAGAAATAGCCACCATAGTAACCATATTTTTTCTTCTAGCTTATTCAAATATCAATAAAGACCGAAGTGAAGAAAGAAATGACAAATGTAGTAGGCAAAGATAAAGGGATTATTAGAATAATTAACAGAATAATTTAAAATGCATGTTTGTGATTATTTCTAATTCGTTTTTGCCATTAATTTTCACCAACGCCATGTTCTCAACGAAATGATACAAATGCGTTCTGTCGTTGTTACTACACTATATTGGGAACTGATTTAAATTATTCAATTTGATTTTATTCCCGCCACATGAAACTTACTGTGTGAACACACTTTTCGAAACTAACGGACTTTTGTTTACGAAGATCCAGCTTAAATTACTAAATGGAACCGGGAACTAGCTTTAGAACTGATTTATACTGACTGACTTCTACTCCTGACAATTCAAAAATCCCCATAATTGATTTAATTGGAATGGAATGGATGGAATTATTTTTATTTATTGATTGGTAAAGTAACCGCACCGCACATATGCAAGGTCATCTCGCTTATGTATCCTGAATTGTATAATACTACCAGGTTCTGTTTTTTTACTCGACACCAAACCTTGATTGAGTAGGTACATTCTATATTTGTTACAAGTAATTAATATAATTTTAGTGTTCTAGATCTGAAATAAGAAACCTCTGTAACTAAGAAGTTCAGTCACAAGCTTATTTTATCCGTAAAAAAAATATAAAAACAACAAAACATTGTGGTGTACATTACATCATTCATTTATTTATTTCTCTTCCCATTTTTTTGTTATAAGAACTAGGTTACGTAGAATTTCTAACAATCTTCATTGCTATGACATGTAATAGGCATATAAACTAGTACGCGATACGCCACGTATGTCATCTGAATTATTCTCGTGTTATACCAGTGAAAGATGGCTGACAACGCGGAACGGAACTATATTATATTGTAACAGTTATACTGAGGGACTGTATGTTATAATAGATTTAGCGGCAGATATGTGTTATTAGATACCTTATACATAAAATAATGTCTCATATAGGAAGCATTTGGAAATAAGATTTTGAAACCATTACATTTTAAAATTGAAAACGAATATAAAAATTTGGCGCATATATCTTTTTACCGTGATTAAAGCCAATCGAGTCGACTGTGTTAATTTCATATGTAGAATACAATTAAAAAAATATTTTAACACTTTCACGACTATTCATATTAGATGTGTAAATCGGAAGTTAATTGCTATAATAATTACAAGTAACATTGGAATCCTATCATCAGCAAATGCAATCGCAATTTGCTTATACAAGTTACTCGATAGCACTCAACGAACGAACTGTACGAACAAGAATAATAAATAATGAAGACCGAAGAAGTATGTTGCCGAAACTCGCACTTCACGGAAGCGCCGCGCCAGTGAGCTCTCCCAGTTCACTCGTGACCATGATCGGTGCAATTGCATCAAAACTTGTAATTGTTTTCGCAATTAAGTCACGATTTACATAATTTTCTCAATAACTTACACATCGATCTGTGTGAGGGGCAGCTTATTCCAGTCGATACGATGGAAAAGTAACACAACCGATTGTAATGAAGAAATTCTTGTATAACAATAACGAGAAAAACTACAGCCTCAGTTCCTATTAGTATACGAAATACCAATCGTTAAAGACGTGACATGCTAAGATACACATTTCTGTACTGTACGTCCTTTAAATGTTCGACTAGCAGGATTTTGTTCAAGTAATCAAATAGTATCTATACAATAGTTTGAATATATATGTATTATGTATAGATATATTATGTTTTTCAGTTTGAGATGTGGGATAATAATATATTTTATTATTATTGATTGATTTCTTTTATTTTCTTGGCAGACGACATAAATTTGAGCAGTTGAATATGTTTGTAAAAATAATTAAGAATTGTCACAGTGACCTTTTCATTCACACTACTTCCGACTAGTGAAGGACTTTTTTAGGGGTAGAAAAAGTATATATTGTGGTGGGTGACGAGAGCTCCTTATAGATTTAGCAACGCACAACCGTGTTGTTGGGATGATTTTAGGTGCTGATAACCACTTACCAACGTTGACAGATGCTTGTGTCGATACTTTGTTGATTGCAAATAAATAAATTTGAATTTGATTATAAATGTTGAGTACAAATGTATATTACATTTGACGATTTAATGTTATACTAATGTAACTGCATGTGGTTGGAACTCGTTTGAGACTAGACGTAACATGTTTAAATATTCTCTCACATTGAAATAGAGAGAAACATAAAACTAAGTGAGTATATATTTGCACAAAATGTATAGTAAAGTCGCTCCATGTTTGTAACTGGAATTTTGCGTTACAGAGAGAAATAGTGTGTTGTAGGAATTGGAAACAGGCAAATGAGAAAAATGTTGCCGCGTTTTTATTTGTTGGTAAACTGATTAAAAGTATGTAGTTTTTTATATTTAATCGTCATAAAATCATAAGTCATAAAATGAATAAAGATATATTACTGGGTCGTTCATCATCTTGTCTCAAAACAAACTCGGCCCAGTGGGACGAGTTGACGAATTTCAAAATTAATATTTTTTTATTCGTCATCTCGTCCCAATCTTAGTTTTGTTAAGTTTTAATAGGAACTAAAGGTAAAGGACTGTTAGAAAAAAAAGTGCTTGTGGTTGTTTAATTAAAAGAAATTTTATAATAATATCAAATTTGAAAAAGCGTCAGTTTTTGCAACTGTATAGGTTACTATTAAACAGAAGGTAACGATGTCCAGTAACGTAACTCACCGCCATTGGCCTAAGCATTATCGATAAACCTATACTACTAAGTAATAAATCAACTAAAATATTAAATAATTTCAAGAATGGGACGAGATAACGAATGTAAAACAAAGTTTAATTCGTCAACTCGTGCTAATGGTCTGAGTTTGCTTTGGGACGAGATGACGAATGACCCATATTACTTTAGACGTAATAGGTAGTAGTAGTAGTAGTAATAGGTATTACACACTTTTGATGTCTAATGTTTCGACCAGGTTGCATTGGCCATAGTCACAGGTTGACTGGCTCAGTATTGCAAGCCCTCGGTCAGCTAGTAGGGATATGACATATGACCACGGCTAGTGCAACCTGGTCGAACGGTCAGGCAATTCAAAAGTATGTAATACCTTTTATGTGATCGCATTAATTTCCGTAAACATAATTATATATGTAAAAGGATATATTCATTTTGTATTTAGCAAGGATACACATGAAACAAAGAAGGTGCCTTATGTTAACAATAATATGGTGTTTTATCCTTATGTACCACCATCGTGATGTGTGGGCGGACGGAGAAGATACAATATTTATATTGTGTAAATTTGTTTTGTTTGTATGTTGTGAAATAACTTTCTAACATTTCCAAATGTCAGAGGTAACTTGTGATTACTTTTGTATCGAAAACATAACAGCATTTATATAGTCCCTTTTGAAATTATTCAATCCTTCGCATTGCATCTAGTATCCTGATATAAGCCTGTTTTATCCTGAAATAGATTATTATTAATAAATGAAATCTAAATCACCAAATAATTAGGCCCCTTATTTTTTGAAATGTCGAGGTCTTTAACCCGGTCTGTAAACTTGATGCTAAATACACACTACATATTTCTCTCACTAATATTTCTTTGATAAGGAGCTTACACCTACGCCTACACCCGTTGTGACAAAAACACTGGTTGAATAATTGGTCGAACAGAGAATTTTCCTAAAATCGCTCATTCTAAGTTATAACTTAGAATGAGCTGATGTTAGGAAAATTGCACAGCACTATAGTGCTGAAGCAAAGTTTGTGTCTAAAGTAAATGTATTGGTCAATCATTATCTCTGTCAATTACCAAAAAACTTTTATGCATACAATGGAAAATGTTCCCAAACACCTTTTTGTTCATTAACGTTTACGAAACCTCGATTGACGACGACTGTATACCGATTATATGTCTGGTATGTTTTCATTATACTTACTATATGCAAATCATGGTGTTAATTACTCATTAACACCATGATTTACCCAAACGTCAACCTTTACTGAACGCAGTATACGGCGCCAATAATAGACAACCGATCAATTTCAGAGTAACCATTCAAAATTCAAAGCAACCCTTTTGTAATCGAACCCAACCGTGTTGGTAGCCACGGTGTCAAACCTATTACTTCAATCTCCGGGTATTAAACCTGCCCATCTAGCTACTAATCCAGTTGTAATAGTAAGTACGGCAAAATAATTCAATCACTGATTTTTATTTTTAAATACGAATAGATAAAGACAACACTGTTTAAGATTTTGTTAACAGTTTATTTTTTTTCTCTTTACGAGCTTATAGTTGTAAATAACTTCATGACTTACAATCGAATGTCGACCTCTGGGCAGTTTCTTAACATTCTTTTCTGTATCTCTGGTCTTCCTACTACTTCAATTGTAGTTACCTTTCCGAGTGAAAAATAAATACTTTTCTTAAGCATTTTTTTTTTAATTAAATTTGTCTAAAGTAGCGGTATAGTCTTAAAACGACTTAGTATGCTGCATAGTTCCTCTCACTGTAAAGAGATTCCTTTTAAAACACTTTTGTTTTTCTCTAAATATACCATTAAACCGCATTGAAAACACATACAAAAACTCCACTCGTTGATCGCCTGAAGCTGTCGGCCAAGTGAACGCGTAATAATCCGGCGGTGTCACCAACGGCGCGCATCCATCAACACGCATTAACACGTCAAGTTGGAGTCGGGTCCCAGTGAAAGCAGAATTCAATTCATATAAAGGTTAGAAACTTGCATAGTCACTTATTAAAATGTCACCCGTGCTGCTTTGGTAGTGATATTTGTAACCAATACGTATGAATAAGCACTTAACATAGATATTTTTTTTTTGTTTAAGAACCTTAATTGCCAGCAGATGAGGCACAGCAGAATTCTGTTGGAATGGAGTCGTCTAACGGGAAAAATACCTTCACACTACAGAAGACAGCAGTTAACAACTTACAGCTAACAGTTTTTTTTTTGTTTTGACTGGATATAAGCACATCGCTGGGTAAGCGCCATCTTCATTTGGATTACTGCGTAACTCAATTTTTTACTAGTTTGATATATACTGAATGTTGTATGTAACATCTGCTATGAGAATTTTGTATCGTGTTTGAAGACTTTTAGTATTTAAATCAAAGAAACTTTAAACCCATATTGTTGAATTCTATGACGCTTTTTCTTTTTGTTGCGCCATTGTCTGTTGTTGGCTCTTATGTCTCTCTCTTTGCTGAGTAATGAAGATAATTTTCAACCTTTACAAAGGTTGAAGGTCCTTTACGTCTCATAAAATAATGTAAACTAATAGGTCATACATGGTTCCAAACTCATTTTAAACTTAATTTGTATTCCATTTAAAAAGCATCAAATCAACGCAAACAACGTTGATAAAATTTTTGAGTAGTTCAAGGACTTTATAAGTTACAACTTATCAATAGCAGCTAAGATGCAGAGCTTGAAAATATCTTTCTCGTAGGGTGTGAAGACGGTACGGTTTATAAAGTTTGAGACGTTTGTAATCTAAGTTAGATACGAAATATGTACTTACTTAGCTTACGCATAGCATGTTACATATAAAGTAGGTACTGCCTAAAGTATAATATATATATATATATTTTTTTTTTAAAATACACCTCCCGCATTAGGAATTACTCCTGTTTCGCGGGGGACTTTACAAACATAGAAACAACGGACACAAAGAACACCCAGACTAAGGTGGGAATCGAACCCACGACCTATAAGCATAGCGGTCAGGGTCACTAACCACTAGACCAACAGGGCAGTCAAATATATATATATATTATAAATAAATATATATAATAATAATAATATAATAATAATAATAATAATAATAATATTGTTTATTTCTCTCAATAAGGTTAGGTACATTGGTTCATGACTAAATGGTACAACATCATTTACACCTTAGTGAGAGCTGGAGTTTGTAGTAGGTTCGAAACCTGTGTGACAAATCTCCAGGCTCTCTCCTTAGTGTTACAGAGTATACAGCTAGGGTTTGAGGGACGTGTCACAACAATATGTATTTAGGATAATATAAGTTAATGTAAAAAGAAGATATTTTTAGTGCGTGCGTGTGTGTGCGTGTGTGTGTGTGTGTGTGTGTGTGTGTGTGTGTGTGTGTGTGTGTGTCTGTGACTGTGTGTGTGTGAGAGAGAGAGTGTGTGTGTGTGTGTGTGTGTGCGCGCGTGTATTTGTGAGCGTACGTGTGTGTACTTACTTATTTTAAAGTGCAAATCAGCTTCTCGGTTTCGTCGTAATCTAAACTATTTAACCAGTTGGTAACTGCTTTTTTACATTCCAGTTTCGTCATAGGATACACATTTAAGATTTTATTTACTTTATTATACAAATAGTTACCAAGGAAGTAAAAACATCGCTTGGCTAGACTTGATCTGACCGGGATCGATGGACATACAGTGTGTTTTCGACGTACGGAATCTATTTTCGAAGGATCATATAGGGTTTGTGAGTGAGTCGTAAGAATAACATTGAGGATGAATAATTTACGTACAGAGAGGACATTACAGGTTCTATAAAGATCAGTAGTAGGGAAACGGTATGGTAGCCTCCAACCAACCTTTAGCACCGCTCTTTGGGCACGCTCTAATTTTAGGAGGTAAGTTTTGTTTGCACCTCCCCAGCCGACGATGCAGTATTGCGTCAGGGATTGGCAAAGAGCAAGATAGGTGGTCCTAAGGGTTTGTGTATCAGCTACCTGACCGAGGGTTTTAAACACAAATATAAGCTTCCGCAATCTGGAGGAAAGTGCGTCTATGTGTGAATGAAAGGAGAAAGTATCGTCAATCAGTACCCCTAGATACTTAACACTGTTAGTTCGGCACAAGATAGGGCAGGTACAGAAAGGCTGTGAGAGTGGTATACAGGAGTGAGCGGTGAGGGAATAGGATAGTGAAGAGGGCTTACCAGATGATGTTAGTGAGAAAGTAAGATAATTCGTTTTATCAACATTAAGTGCGAGTTGATTTTTAGCCAGCCAGTTAGTAACAGCGTTGAGACTGGACTGAGCACAGTCAAATACAGATTCCCAAGTGTTTCCGTAAGATATAAGTGCAGTATCATCAGCGTAAGTAAAAATGGTGGTGTTGTTCAGCTGTATTTGGCAAAGATCATTGATATACAATAAGAATAAGGTAGGGCCGAGAATACTGCCCTGTGGGACTCCATTTATTACAGGAAGTACGTCGCTACAGATATCGCCAATCTTAACATACTGTCTTCTATTTGTGAGATAACTTTTGAAGAGAGACAGTTGATTACCTCTGATTCCGATTTTTTCCAATTTAGTAATTAGGATAGGGATAGAGATCATATTGAACGCTTTTGATATATCTAGAAAAACACCCACAACCTTTTGTTTTTCATCAAGCTTAGCTATGACTTCATTAGATAAGTCTAAGACTGCTTTACTCGTGGATAGACCAGAACGAAAACCGTATTGGCGTGGAGATAACAAATGGGTTTCCTCTAGGAAGTTTACAAGCCTGTTGTTCATTAACCTCTCTAATATTTTAGAGAGGGTTGGTAAAATAGAGATAGGTCTATAGTTATTCGGTCGATCCCTGTCACCTCCCTTGTGTATCGGGTGAACTACAGCGAGTTTAAATGCTTCTGGAAATATTCCTGTATTAAAAGCAAGATTACATAAATATGTAATAGGTGGAATCAAGAAATCTTTGAATTTTTTCAGGAACTTACCGGAAATATTATCGCTACCTACCGCGCAGTCACTTTTTAGATTCATTATGAGAGTCTCAACTTCCGACTCATCTGCCGCTAATAGGGCGAATGTGTGTTGGTGGTAAGGGAGGATATCTACTGGGAGTGGCTGATGATTGACAGTAGTAATTTGTTCGCCTTGAGATCGTCCAATATCAGCAAAGTACGCATTAACCTCACTTACCGATCGTCTTGGGTCCGATGCGGAGAGAAGTTCGAGCGGTCGGGAAGTATCTTTTAATGTGTGCGTGATAGTTTTAATAGCTTTCCAGACTTTTTTTGTATTACCTTGTGCATTATCTATTTGGTTTTTATTATATTTTAATTTCATGTTTTTAAGTAAGTTAGAGCAGTAGTTCCTATATCGTTTAAACGTCAGTTTTAAAATTTCATTATTTGGATTATTTTTAAGTTTTAATTGTAAGCTATCCCTATTTCGCAAGCATTTAAGTAAACCTGGGGTCATCCACTGTTTTTTAAGCCTTTTACGGTTTGGTACAGTTTTCAACATTGAGTGTGCAGCAATTAACGAGTTTATAGTATTAATAAAATAATTAGTCGCGTCGTTTGCATCAGAACAAGTATATACAGGGGTGAAGTCAGTTTTGATAATATCTGATTCGATATTTTCAAAGTTAATAACTTTGGTAGTTTTAAATGTAGTGTAATTAGAATAATGTTTAGAACGAAGGAAAAATAAAATTGTATCATGATCAGTGATGGAAGTGTTTGCTACGTAACAGAAAGCCGGTAATTTAGTTTTTAATAGTAGGTGATCTAGACAGGATTGATTCTGTCGTGTAAACAGTGTGTGAGCCGGAAGCATTCCATGATATGCGACCATATTGAGATATTCAAAGGAGCGGGGGTCGTTGTTAGAATTGGAAATGTCAATATTAATATCTCCAGTTATTATAATATTTTTGTAGGAGGAGTAGGAGTTTAAAAGTTCATTTAAGGAGTTCAGAAAATCGCTCACATTTTGATTTGCAGGGGGGCGGTAAATCGCTATTACCACAGTGTCCTTATTAATTTTAATACTTAAGCAGTTAGCATCTTTAAAAGATGGTTCTGAGGAAGAAATTTGAAGATGATTGATGAAGTATACTACTATGCCTTCATTTTGTGTGTATAGTTTGTCAGTCCTAACAGAGCTGTAGCCATGTATTGTTGGAATATGTGGTGAGTTTCGTAACCAACATTCAGTAAGAATTATGAGATCCCATACTACATCACTTCTATCCAAAAGAGTCAAAAGACCATCAAAATTTTTGTTGATGCTCCTAATGTTTTGAGATAAGAGCTTTAACGATCTCCCATGCGATCTAGATATTCGATGGCATTCCTCTATCATACAAACCGATGAGCAAGAGACTGAAATTTTGTCTAGATCTGTGTGGATTTCCTGAAGGTTATCGAATTTTGTGTTGTAAAAATACCCAGAGGAAGGAGGTGATCGCTGTAGTAAATAGATAACAAACCATATATGAATAATCACCAGTGACGTAATTTATGAGTAAAACAAATTTAGTCCTATTGTATGAATGGAAAAACTTAGAATTGGTTATTATTATTGTGTAGCAAGGCGGGTGTATGGATCTGTGAGTTACATAGATAACTGTGTAATAAAATGTATATAACAATGTCAAATTAACATCGGGGCCAGAATAAAGGTATTTCTTGCTATTTTTGGTGACATTATAGGTAAATTTAGCGGAACGAGTTGCTGGACGATTACAATTTTTTATTTTAGTTTTACCACTATATTTTATGAGTGTTATGATTGTATGGTTGTTGTTATATGTGATATGTATTATTCTAGCAAATGTGTGAAGTTGATTAATAATGTAAAAAGTGTATTGTGTACTAAGTGTGGAGTAAATTAATAATTTTGAAGAAAACATGGAATGCATGTGAACTCTAATATATGTATGCGAAACATATAACTTAATACATGAAAAAATAAGTAGAAACAATAAAAATAAAAATAAGAATAAGCTCACAACAATGGTATATAGTCATTCATTCTTCTCTAAGTCTAGAATTGCCTGTTCTGACTTTATAAGGATATGACGGACTCCTTCTTCCTTTCGAATAAATATGTTACCGTTTTTTAACCAGCAAAATTTATAATTTTTCATTTTTGCAAATTCTCTTGCCTTAAAAAACAGCTTTCTTGAACTCGCCGAAAGATGTTCAGCTACGAATATAGGCCGAGAGTCTCCAAGTAAACCAATGGACCGCGTATTGAGCGTTTGTTCTTTTGGGCGATTTTTATTAAAGTTTCGAACAGAAGTAATTAGTTGGTTCTTAATGTTGACGCTGTTAAATTCCGTGACAATGGGTCTGGTTGAGCCTGGTTTACCTGGGAGGCGGTATACGTCACGGATTTGCCAGTCAGACAGGGGCATGTTAACGGCAGCAGTAACGATTTTCGTTATACTGACCAAGTCCTCCGTGGTTTCGTTATCCTTCACCGGAATATTTCTCAATTCAACACAGGAGGAGCGAGAACTTAACTGAAGATCTAATACCTTGTTTTCTAGCTCACTCACACATTTTTTATACATATCCTTTTCTTTCTTCAAAGACTCGATTTGAAGTCTCATGTCTTCAAACTGGTTGCTTATGAAGGACATGGATTTTTCAAGCTCCATATTAGATTTTTGAAATGAAATGTATTGCAATTTCAACTCAGCCATCTCAGAAATTACTTTATTCAAGGTTATGGATTGCTGGTTACTTAATTTGCTCATATATTCATCTTGTTCTGATTTCCACGATACTAACATTTGTTTTATATCCTGTTTAAAGTCGGTAAGTTCGTTATTTGGTGAGAAATCGGGACAGGGGCGTTTATAACGTATGGTGGTGTTTACGTTTTCGCTTTCTCTGCAGATTGTTAGCGGAATGTCTGGGTCAGACATGACCTGCGTTAAGGTGTTGCTTGAAGTTCCCCCTGCTGGAGGTGTCCGTTGTACGCGAGACATTATTCAACCGGCTTTTATGTTATAAATCTAAGCACTCGTTTTATATATAAATTGTAGCTTGTATATAGCTGCTACACTCGATTGTCAGCGCATACGCCGCACTTCACAACCCCGACTTGCTTTGATGCGCGGTGTGTTAGAGCGAGCGAGCAATTATGTCCACGGTACTGTTCACGCGGAGGTGGAGGCCGGCGCGCGGGCGGTGCACCCTGCGACTTTGCTATATGCTACGTTATTAATGCGACACTGAGCACTTTCACTGCGACTATAGGGGTTATATTCTTACGGGAGTTACTTGTGAGCTTTGAATATTTAATTGCAAAAATTTAACACACGTCCACTCTTTATCACAATATCGGACGAAGAGGTATATATATATATATGTATATATATATATATATATATATATATATATATATATATATATATATATACATATATATTAATAAAGCAAATGTAAATCATTTTCCTTAAAAAACTATAACCGACTTTAAATGATGCCACTTAATTCATTAGGGTTGTATGACCCTTTTTAAGACCACTTAGACTTCAAAATTACAATCGGTTTGAGAACTCCTTCCTTTTTAAAATCGGTTAAATCTAAAATTTAAACTTGAGCTATGCCTTTCCACTTAATCCCTTATATTTAGGCCCGCTCTTACTAGCACCACAGAGCACTAAAATTGACTTTGCTTTTTTTTAACTACGGCTTGCGTAGTTACATTCCCAGTTTTTGGTTCGAACTAAGGATTTGAAATTTCGAGATTTCGTAAGAAGTAGGACATGGTAACTATTAATGCCATTAATTAACAGAATTTTCATTTTAGTTTTTAGTTTCTTATTATTTAGGGTATTATACGCGAAGTAGTGACTGGACCATTGACTGGACTTGGTAAAGCAATATTGCAAAACACAAGATCATAAATAGGTGACTTTTTACTACATAGACACCTCCAGTCACTTTTTTAATATGTTTTCTGTATAATTATCTTAGACGAAAGTGGAAAGAAAAGTCTCTTTTAAACAAACTAGTATAAGTCATAATTTTGAGATTTTTAACGAATTGCTGTTTCGTTTAGTTTTCGTACCCGTTCGTTTTCTTCTCTGTACAGAGTTATAGTGCTAAATTATGGCTCTTTCTATAAACAAACAACCCCTTTAATTTGTACCATAAAATCATTAATATTAAAATTGTTAGGGAAGTTTTGTGAACGATTCATACATAATAAACAGTTAATCAGATCAAAATCGGGGTGACCTAGTTTAGGGGATTTATTACCAAAATACGTAATTTACATAAAATTATATTCATGCTTTGCATTTTGGTATAATTGTAATAGATTACTGTTAAGACTATTCAAAATTAACAAACTTCCAGTATCAAAGTTATTTACAAGATAAAACAAGAAATCATTGAAGGAAAAAACCATCTCATTACGATAAAAATACTAACTTTTAAACATATTAATAGATATGGTTTTGTAATTTTAAAGCCTTCACTTTAATATCACACTCGATAGGTTTGGGAGAAATTTTGTTTTTGAAAAGATACATTTTCACATCATACATCGGTGTTTAGGATTCGATTATGGTATATAAGTGAGATGAGTCAAAGAACAAGTTCTCGTGCACTTTGCAAGCCATTCACTGGGTTTGACTACAAATTTATGTCACCAAACTTATAATTTTTGGACATATTTGATCTCAATCCTTTCAGTCGTCACTACCATCAGTAATATTTTGTGCTTGCTTATACAATGGGTTTCAATAGTTTGCTGCTATTTGTAACAGTAATAGTCAATTTTGTGTATAAATCGTATTAATGGTGTGGTGTAACATGCAGTTATTACTGAAACGATATTAAATATCTACTTTAACACGTTCTAAACATAACATACATGAGGCGTAACACACATAAGGCGACAATGCTATATATAATTGCCCGTACGTATTATCTAAAGTCTAAGGAAAAAGCTGGATACAATACAGACAATCATTAACTGATCCACTTAAGATAATTCATAATCGGTTTATTCTTTATATTATTGTTTTTCTATTCATCTCTAGATTATATAAAATAGACAACGTTTTTGAAAGTAAACAAGATATTGAATTATTCGTTATGAGGCGGAAATGTGACGTTACTTTAAGGCCACAAGGTAAAAAATGGCTTCACACAAGCGTTTAGCATCATCGTGACCAAAGGACAGTCTAACTCCCTCAAACACTGAGAATCGTGTTTTGTTTATTAGCCTCCGACTTCGACTACACATTTACTAATGACATTCATTTGATACACTTAAATGCTTTTACAATATAGGATCTGTTTTATTCTCTTCATCTGACCCAAATAAACACACTATATATACTCTGTAATAATGAATCTCCAAGTTAAGTTAAGTCCAACCCTCAGTTTCTGAATGGTTGACGCTTTACGGTTAATTATTTCTACTCGAGGGCATTAAAATAAAATACGATACCATTGGCTTCGACAAACGTAACCGCGGTTACCTATTTACCACTTTAATAGTCGAATTTCACAATTTATTGGCTGTTTAGTGAATTCGCATCGATTCGGCAAAGTTTTGCCCATGTAGGTGCGTAATAGCTTGAATTTAGCTACGGATTTATTGAAATTGGGCTGTAAAACGACGAGTTTGTGTTTGTTGAGGAAGTAATAGGTTTTGAATAGGTTTTTGGGAATTGAAAACAGTGACGTAATCAATTGAAATTATTACCAGTAGTAGTAGCGAGCAGAAAAAATCTTTTAATGTATTTTTTTTCTTTTTAATTAAATTACAAATACAGTTTCACGTGTATCGCGTTCTAAAATGTTACTTATTTATTTATATGAAACCAGTCAAAACGATATCACTTGTTTAGAGACAGGCACGATATTTAAGTTACATCGAAACATGACAAAGAAACAAAAGAAGGTTCGATAATGTGCATAAGTATTGTCCGATCGTATCAATAAGTTTTCACATATTTATTTTACAAATGGCTTATTATTTAGCTAGTAGATTGTTAATTTTTGTAGGTGTTTAACCAAAGTTCAATTATAGAAATGTGTTTATAGAATTCCAAATAGAACGTAACTAAAATTTAGCCCTACAAATCCAATATTGCTTTATTTAAGGGTGCGTCTAAAAGGGTAATATTTTTACTACAATGTATGGCTGCAAAACAGTTGCCGGCCACATTGCTGGCAACTGAAGCCACACTATGCAATATACGAGAATATTTTGAGTGTGGGTCGGCCGGACACATTTCTAGTATGGCCGATGAATTTTTATGTGTAGAGTAAGACGATCGCATGGGAATCGAAAATAGTAGTGAGACGACTTGTTGCTGTATTCTCTCTATTCTTCGCGGATAATTGCGTCAGCCATTGTTGCCTGACTTTGGACCCTGTGTATAAGACCATTATGACCAATGCCGAGATATATTTTTTAGATATAATCTGCATTAAAATGTTTTTGTGCTGGCCGGACTACAGTTAACACAGTAGCTACATATCGCAGTAAAAATTTTGTCCGTTTAAACGCACCTTAATAGAAACCTAAAGAAATAAATCATTATTATTATGGTTGATAGGAATATTTTTTGAATATGGAACTTTAGCATATAGAATATTATTGTTGATATAAAATAATGTTAAACAACTCCTAGTACAATGCTGCTAAAAATATTGTATACAAAAAATACTTCACATTTTCCGCTTCTCTTGTATTGTGAAAAGTATATTTGCCAACATATTCACAACACATTTTTTTGATTTATGACTCTGGTAAAAATAAGTTGTAACAGAATATTTATATTATAGATATTGTGTGTGTCACCTACACACACAATATCTATAATATAAATATTCTGTGTTTGTGTTTGAAAATATTTTATTTTAAAGAATAATTATTCTTTATGTAACTCTACATATGTGTATCATAAAACAGTATGTCTAGCAGTGATAACTGGAGTGACTAGAGATAAAATTCTAATGTTGAGAGTCTCAACAAGGTACATTTGTATTGTGGGCTCACATATTGTAAAAACGGTTATACTTGCCATTTGATAGAAACGTCTGAGAGTGATCGACTCTAAATGCTGGAATATTTCGTTTAATTATTATTTTTCAGATATTGTGGGTTAATCGAGCTTAGCCACTATGAAGTAAAGATGTGACTGATGGTGAAAAAATTGTGGATAATAGCGAAAATTTATAAAAAGTTTTATTCAACTTTTTCATAATTATAAAATAAGTTAATATAATATATAACCTGAGACACCTCTAACACGGCCGTCTGCACTATGGTAATCAGACTACTGATAAACTTACTTATGTATTACTAGATACATACATATTACAGATAAATTACACCCAGAAACAAATGGTCGCGTTCATCACACAACTACTTGTCCTGGGTGGGAATCGAACCTACCACCTCTGGCGCAGCAGTCAGAATCACTAACCACTACTAACCACTAGACCAAGAGGCCAGTCAAATTAAAATCTGAATCTGTATTTTTGTATTATTTCAAAGAAAAACATAGTTATCAAAGCAAATTTATGGATTATGTGGCTTAAACGAGTATTCTTTTGCATAATCTGATATTGTGTGTAATGTAATGAGTAAAACAAAAATAATGAAATAGGTAGTCCCAAAACCAATAGAACCGTCCACGTACCATCCCTATTATCTACTTTACATTCAACTCCACATGTGTGAGGCCAACTTTATTCATCTCACGAAATAAATCTCTCTTTATTTATATGTTCCTCAAGTAACCTATTGTTTTTTTTTCCTTTTTTTTGTTTCTTTTATGTTTAGGAGTATATTTTGTTTTCGAATTAAAGTGCTACCTGTGTGTACGAAAGTGACGACCCTGATCAATTTTAAAGGTAAATTTTGTGAGTTGATTGTATGAATATTTATGTACCTTACACTTTTTCTTTTACCTGTATGCTTAACGTAAAAGATTTCCATCGGGTTTGACGTAGGTGATTTAAAAAGTCTTTCGAAATTCTCCAGATCTTCAAATATACTGATGAACTGTTGCGCTATATTAATGAAATTATATTTAATTATTTCTTAGTATTTAATTATAAGAATCATACTTCTCAAAGCTGCCCATCAATAACTATACATGTAATACAAAAATTAAAATGAAATAAAATTATCTTATATTATTTTACAAAACTATTATAACATAGGTAACACAAAAACAGCAAAACTTTAAAACAGGACATCTCAAATTTCAAAAGTAATAAAAATGGTAACCGAAGTAATTACAACTAGACGAAATTAATATGAAACACGATATTAACGAGCTACGCGATACAAAATTACTTTTGTTTCACGAAACTTTTCTTAACGAATTCACAGAGTTTTTTACTTGTTTGAATACAATTGGACTGTTTGTTGTTTAGGAAAATGGGAAATATTATTTCAGTGTATCTAGAAACACCTCGTTTGAACTGATTGAACAAGAGAATTTTCAAGGCGGATTATAACACTTGTTATACGGAATGTTTAACATTATGCAAATAAGATTTAACGGGAAAATATTAAAGTTTACGATGAAACTGAAAACATAGCTTCTATTTGAAACATAATACAGTACAAATGAAATTGATGTAAATGGCTGTAGATGTCAACACTTTTACCGACGCCAGTTTCAAAATTGACATTTTGTACGTGAATAATATTAAAACACAAGCCTTTTTCAAGAACTCTAACAATGTACTAATCTTACTGTATTAAACTTTTCTTAGAAATTACACTATATTTACTTTACGCAAGGTCTGGCTGTGACTTCGTAATGAAATTAAAATTTGAGTCATTTGCTGATGGATGTGACAATACACCACCGCTAGTCCTAAGGATAAACAGGAATCGAAAACAAGGCTCAGGTTTCTGTTGTCTCTCAATTACACTGTAAACTCCTCTCCTGCATCCTTTGGGACTGTCACTTACACTTACATATCAGGATTAACCACCACATTGTGTTGTATAGAAATGTGAACCTACATATAATTATGTATTTATACGGGAATTAACGGGATCACGGAATTCCCGGATAAATACATAATTATATTATGGAACGCGAAAGTTTAAAAGTTAGTATGTGCACCTATACTAGGAAAAGCATTTTCCGAAGAGATTTTATTTTTATTTTTTTAATCTATCCATTTAAGTCTATTTGTCGGCAACACATAACGCTCCTAAATTTTTACCACACCTTTCTGTAACACCCTGTATAATTATGTTTAAGGGGATTAATGCGATCACGTAATCGGTATTCATACCTTTGAATTGCCTAGTCAGCCTGTGATCACGGCCAGTAGGTACAAACTGGTTGAAACGTCAGGCAATTCAAAGGTCAGTAACACCTATTACGCGAGCGCGTTAATTCCCGTTAACATAATTATATGTCAGAGAACGTGAAAGTTTAAAGTTAGTACAGCATGTTGGACTTGTTTGCAGAGTAAAACTGAGAGGCTATCACAACAGGTGCAAAACCTATGCGCAGTATATTTTCATGTACCAATAATTCTCGCATGTTATCAAAGCACACTGAAAATATCACATGTTTATTTCGCAACTCTGTTTTTTGGTTTTATTCGTACTCGGAGGGGTTTGAGTACTTATATAAAATGGTTGCTTTTCTTTCGACCACGAATAATACAATTTGATACTTGTATTTGACATTTTATCATCTTCTAAGGACGTTTGGTGAACGTTGGAATGTTGGATAAATATCCATTATAGTTGGCGGCCACAGCTGAATTTCGATGCCAAATTTTGCAAATGAATTTCCGTACGATTTAAAGCGAAAATATGTAAATGTTTGACAAAGGGGTAGTGGCATTAATCGATATGGTACAGTAACGAGCACGTTATCTGCCCGCCCCGCACTAACATAAACTTGATGCTAATAGATTATGTTAAACGGAGGGTTCATGTTGATGAACGATATATTTTCTATGTTTATAAATTGTTTCCGATAAAAAAATAGGTTGACAATATTAGAAATAGTTTTTTTTAGTTTAGGATAGTTACCATTAAAATCATAGTAGTGAGAAGGACTTGCATGGCTCTTGTACTGTCTTGTAGAGCAGATTTTTTTTCTTTCACGTAGGTTCACCATAGTTTTTTTGAGGCAGAACAGGGGATAGTATTAGCCCGCACAAGTGACACCAACGGGTATTGTGGGTATTTATAGGGAATAATAAGTGCTTACTATCATATATTCCGCATCCTTGCCTGCTTACATATTTATATAAAGTATATTAAAACAATAATGCACATCCGTATATTTACGCCTATATCCCCGAAAATGTATTAAACACGCACGTTTTGTCAACTATAATTTGATGCCCACTCACGTAATAGGGGCTATGCCTATTGCTGTCAACCGTGCACTTTGGGAATAAAAGGTGGGAAAATTGAAAAGTAGTTAAAAAGGGAAGAGAATGGAAGGAATGGGATATTGCTTATAAGGATGAATTTGGGAGTTTAACCAATAGCTGAAGTAGGTATATTATTTGATTTCTTTTTTACGTCACGCAGCAGTTACAGGTATGAGACATACCTGTGTCAACCAACCAGCCCAACAGTCTCACAACCACTGATATAAAATATGAAAATCACTAACTAACAGTAACTGCCAAGTTGTTCGTACCACTATTCGCACTCAAGACCATCGTTCTCGTCTTATTCCTACTCTTTTATAATGCCACTATTCGTTAATATTTATCAATCGACCAATAGTATTGCGTTACCGGTATAAGCAGTCAAAATGTCTATTATCTTATTTTTATTAAATAGTGTGTGTTATCATCTATTATAGTTTGTCCCTATTTTTAATAAAATAAATAAGAGTTTTTAATGTGGCGACAACACCTGTAACTGTAACTGCTGTAGCTGGGAAATCGGAGTCTTAATGTAGGTATGTGTCTATATGTTGTTATGTGGGAAAACTGTGTATGTATGTTGTGAATTGTGTTCTGAATACTAAGTTTACCCTGGAAGTTGCAGCTATGTTTAATAAGTTTAGAATTACAGTAGCATTTTAAATACATAATATGTGTGTAATCTGTTCGAAACATCAGGCAATTTTAAGATGTATGTACATACCAAAACCACACGTTATTTTATGGAAATGTGATGTAGGAGTTGTGAAAACCAAACGTATATTAGTATTTCAATATCAATTTACATCAGTCTCTGTTACTTGGTTGAAAAATATATAGTTAAAGGTATATTATATCGTTACATTAACGTTTCATTATCGATTCTCAGTACAGAACTGCAATCTGTCGAGCATTTGCAGTGGCTAACATAATTAGTATGCAATTGCCGGTCCGCTGTCAAAATATATGCCTTTACCCATTGTACTCATATATAACTACTCGCGCGTAACATTATGTGGCA
Source organism: Euplagia quadripunctaria (assembly GCA_963859945.1). Lineage (NCBI taxonomy): Eukaryota > Metazoa > Arthropoda > Insecta > Lepidoptera > Erebidae > Euplagia > Euplagia quadripunctaria. The sequence continues at coordinate 949,910 of OY982576.1, forward strand.
CGGAGATGGAAAGGGTTGATTACTTGTTTTAACCTACCTCAAAAAAGGAGGAGGTTCTATGTTTGCTTTCGTTTTTTTAAATGTATTTTCACATTATTTCTGTCAATTACCGATTTTGAAAATTGTTTTTTTATTATTTATATATATTATAAAAAATATTTATTTATTTATATGTGCGCACCTACTCCACACCGTCACCACTGAAAATCACCGCTGTTTGGCGTACAGCAACTTCTTTGCAATGATGAGCGGTGACCAATTTCAGCAAGTGACGTGAAGTGCGTGCAAGGTAATTGTCGCTCTATTATGTTTTTGTCTTTAGTTTTTTTCTTACTTTACTTCAATTTGTTATTTCTTGTTCAATTGATAAGCACTTTTTTAACGTCACTTAAGAAATAAATACTTTTTCTTAGTTTCTTCATTATCATCAATTGAAGATTGATGAGTGAATCACCGTAAAAAATAGGAAATCCCTCAGAAATTAGAGGCACTTGACATACTAGATTTTTCTGGATACTAAACAATAATGACGTTGAATGTAATTGTTATTAACCTACTTAAAAAGGAAGCAGTTTTACGTTTGGTTTTATGTGGGAGAGCCATACTTCGGCACGTATGGGCTAACTCGACTCCGCTCGATACCACGGCTCACAGAAAACCGGCAGTGAAGCAATGCCTGCATTGCATTTCGCCGCATGAGTGAGGTTACCGGAGGCCTTAACCCTTCCCTCTCCCCTATTCCCATCCTTCCCCTCTCACCCCTCTCCCCTCTTCCCCCCTCCCCCTCTTCTCCTACTCCCACCTTAAAGGGTGGCAATGCACTTGTGACTCTCGAGTTGCAGGTGCCAATGGGTGGTGGTAGTCATTTACCATCAGGTGACCCGTCTGCTCGTTTGCCCCCTATACCATAAAAAATAAAAAAATGTATTTTTTTATTCATAACTTATTCAATCACAGCAGTAAGTTAGTATTTTGCTGAGCTCCTATAAAGAAACAATCTGAAGCACGACCACACAAAGATTCACGAATAACGCCAAGCTGATGTTAATGTTGCTCCGGAGTTTCGTAACTCAAACATTCACAAATAACATAGATTCGATATCCACGTTGCTCCAAAATATCGTTACTTACAGGTTTACCAATAACACAAATCCGAAAGAATTTCATGATTTAAACGCTCTTTGATGAGATGGAGTCGACGTTTGCGCTGTGTGAAGGTTTTCTTACTAAATCGTTTTTGAATAACATCTCGCCGATTCAGGTGCTATTAAGTCGATTCTTGTGATAATTGTGAACGTATGTAACTAACTTCTCATCTGAGATATCTCGTTTGACGAGCCAGTGGTGATTCTTAGGATCACGTTTGCGATTCTTAAACAAATGATATTTTCTTGAGTACATTCCCGACTTCCTGTTTGCTTTCAAGCAAGCTGCACCTTAGTTGTTCTACCCATGATACTAATGAAATGTTATCAACAATATTATTAAATTGTCGTTACAGCTCTTGATACCATTTCAATACTGAAAATATGACAAAAAAATCTTCGTCAAATTAATTTCGAAATTAGTGATAATCTAATTAGTAAACTTACCTAGACAAACTACCAACCTTATCGCCTTGTCTCCTTATAAATCGAAGTGCCGAACCACAATGGTACGGCATGTCGATTACTTATTATTACAGTAAGAAAAGTTTTAAATACAAGAAACTTTTAAATTAAAACGACTTAAAAAAAGGTACAAAAAAGCGCAAAATATATATTGATTTCAAACTTAATTGAAAAAAGCAAAAAAAAACGCGTGAGACTTTAAATATAAAATAGGTGATATTATAAGGGCATTAGGTACCTATTGGTCTTTTGATGTTGGTGCCAAGCCAAAATCCAAAGTGAGCCTACTCTCTAGAGAGCGAGGTCACTAGAACTGTGTGGGATGGAGGTATAGGGTTGGTAATGCAAAGGGGGCACCAGTTACCTACTTCTATAAGATAGACTGTGAACATGTATCTCAATCAACTCGTTATCATCATCTCAGTTTTAAAATGTTTACTGCTAAAGGCAGGCTTTTGCTAAAAACTACCGAGCAGGAGCTTAGTTCCTTACACTTATAATTCCGTTATTGTGTATATCTTCAAAATATTTTTAATAAGCTTATTAATATGGTTGTGGTCACGAAAAAGTATGAAAAAGCAATAATGATAATCTACCACGTTCTTTTACCTCTACCATAGAGGTACTGAACCAGTCGTAAGGCAGCAATTCGAGTTATAATATGTTGGACCCAACCTCCTCAATTGCAAATAAAATTGTACGCGATACCCAAATCACGGCGTCATTAAACTTAAGTGTACAAGTGCCGCTATTATTTAGGTATTATAGAGGCACTTATACATGTATAGTTCGCACTATTAACGCGGATACAGGTTATATGAAAATGACTGTTTATCGTTACTGTAGGTACTAAACATCGTCATATCTGTTCAAGCGTGGGCGGTATACAGTAAGCTAGAGAGAGAGATTAAACTTTAAAATCATACCACTTCACATCACATCTATAATTATGGCCTTGTCAATATTTTATGTTCTTAATATTTTATGTGGGAGAGCCATGCTTCGGCACGTATGGGCCGGCTCGACTCCGCTCGTTACCACGGCCTCACGGAAAACCGGCCGTGAAGCAATGCTTGCATTGCATTTCGCCGCGTGAGTGAGGTTACTGGAGGCCCTAACCCTTCCCTCTCCCTTATTCCCGTCCTTCCCCTCTCCCCCTCTTCCCACTCTTCCCCCCTCCCCCTCATCTCCTACTCCCATCTTAAAGGGCGTCAACGCACTTGTGACTCTCGAGTTGCAGGTGCCCATGGGCGGCGGTAGTCATTTACCATCACGTGACCCGTCTGCTCGTTTGCCCCCTATACCATAAAAAAAAAAAAAATATGCTTAGAATCCATTGCTCCCTACAGTATGGTTTTAAAATGACATGAAGTGGTACAATGAAAATAATGACTTAAGTCCATGCTGTACCAAGATTAGTTGCCTTTGGGACAACTACGCATGAAGATCTGGCCTAAAATGTCTACCTCGTACTGGGTACATCAAACATCGAAAAAGAGGGATTACCTCTTTATTCATTTTTGGCCAATGTTTTTAAAATTTTCGTGATCATGATTTGATTATTCATAAAAATTAAAGAGGTTCCTTTTAACAAACAAAATCTGGAATTAAATAAGATTTACGACTTTTTCAAAGTAAATTGGGCTAATCTCCCAACTGTTCGTAACGTTGTAAACAAAAATATTATCTTTCCTTCCTTGATTAAAAGTCAATTCATCTCAAGCACTTGAAGGAAAATCGAGCTTTAAGTGTTTCGGCCTTTTTGCCTCTTCTAACAAAATTCACTCAGTTTGTTTACCTTTTATCGATTATTCATAATATCTGTTTTCGAGAAAGCCCTAATAGACTTGAGGTTAAAAAATAAGTTTACTTAGCAAATTCTGATAATCATCTTTACTGTACGAGGAATTTAAATTAACGCCTAAATTATATGTAGGTACGTATTATACACTAAAATCACAAAATATGTACGTGTGATAACGGTTATTTTATGAGTTGAAAACAGAATCCAACATAATAAAGTTTATTGTCTTAACTGTGATCTATAGGCTACAACCTTCTTCGTCTTCTTTTTGCATGATATGACCGAATGGTAGAGTTAAATAAATATAACGATTTACAAACAAATTTCCTACAATACCAAGACTTCTTGATTTGGGCAAACAATAGTACCTAACTTTAGCGGGATAGGTCACTGAAAAAAAAACCTGCCTAACCCAGTCGTCATTTAAAACATCTATTTATGACTATTTGTCACTGCGGAGGAATATGGAAATGCTCGTATATAGATATTAATTGTTATTTTTCTCTTCGTAACTAATAAAAAAAATTTAAAGTTCCGTTTTAAATTTCTATTTCATACATAGATCAATCATATATGTAAGGCCAAAATATGTCAGAAATTGCCTTTAAGAAAAACAGACATATGCATTAAAAAATACTCGTAAGCGCTTCAAATAATCACTTCTTCCATCTTTCTTATTCTTCTACCAATACTCTTCTGCTAATCTCTCCACTATCCATTAGCTTTTACCCTAAAGTTTACGAGGATACAAGACAGCATCGTAATACCGCCAAATTGCCATCAAATTGTCACTGCTGTGAGCCAATTTAGTGGTTCGTTGTATAACAATAAGCGGTACAACATGCTTTGTACATATTTTCTCGTCTATAGCTAGGCAGGGCATGGTATAAACACTTCATAAGCTGAGAGGAAGAGTCGAAGTTTCAGTTTAGACGTGATTGATCAATATTTTCTATTTTATTGTCTCTAAACAAGTACAAAATTAAAACCAATATGCGAGTGTGTGAAATAATAATAAATATTAAACAAAACAGATATATTGAAATAAAAATATTCATGACTCAAACCTGGTTTAAGATTAAGTTCCGCGAGTTCCTAACAAAACAATTGGCACGACCATAATTTAAGTATAGTTGTAGTATCAGGTATCGGAACACTAAAGATGCTTTTGTCGAATAGTAAATATTGATAACTAGGGATTCACCCACGTTACATTTGGTTTATACATACGTATCGTACTTATCAATATTTTACAAGATTGGTTGACGTTTAAGCTTTTTGCAAACAAATGAATTTATTTTTGCAAATAGATCATCATTTCAGACACTTTAACACGTTGATTTCTTCTTTAGAGCTCGATGGTGGGATCCAAGGATCTAAGTTTACATAAATTCAAGCTATGTAAGTGCCATGTGGTTCGTAGTCCGGGCTGGTCTTTATACGAAAGCTGGTCAGTTTTGATCTGATCAGTCACAACACCCAGTAGACTAGATAAGTCGGTAATCACGGAACTCAACCACTACTATGGGATCTCCATGACTACAAGCGGTCTGCCACTGCAATAAAATGGTAGTCGAAGCGTAATATTATATAGTATCCTGATGCTTTTCTTAGAATTTATGAAATCGAACTGGTAGATCGGGATTAGTGTGTTTGAGTAGACAAACTATTCAGTGTTATGATATTAGTATAGAGAGATTTTATTGCATGTGAATATTAGAAGTCTTAAGCTGGTCTCTTCCCAAGGACCTAAAATTTGCGAAGTGGAGAATGTAAGTCAAAGAGTTTTGTCAACGTTTCTGAGAACATTACTTTTTCTTCTATACAATCCATGTCTTAAAGATGCCAACATTTTAAGTTAGCATAGTACTTAAAGACTACAAAGTCATGGCTTCAAAATAAATAGTATATGATAAAAATTGAAAGTAATGATAGAAGAAAAGAACCAAAATAACTGCAAATTGGAAAAAAATACAAAAGTCGAGTTTCATCCATAAACCTTCTGGAATACCTACCAGCATACATATGACCCTTAGCACAAAGGTTTCCATGGCTGACTTGGAGAATGTATGACATTAAATCGTAATTTTTATACATACGCAATTAATTGGTTTGAAGGCCAGTTAAATAAGAGTTACTAATAATACTTCCTCAAATAGAAAAGTCTATCAATAAATCGAAATAAAATGCATCGCTTGCATGGTAAGTCTAGATGATATACTTAATACGGATCACATATTATTATACCTTTTAAATACAATTAACTCACTACGTTACATTAATTTTAAACAAAAGGAAAGATGTTGTGAAATTAAACTCTTATCCTCGTTCATCAAATCTAAGTTAAAACCGTTATCAGAAGCCCGATTCAGGCGCTTTACCTGAAAGAACGGTTTCCATTTATTTCCTGTTTTCCCAAGACGTGTTTAGCAATTTTTTCAGACGAGATTTTCTTTTTGAGAAATGTTGAAAATTCTTTATTTTTTACTCAAATCTTTATCCTGAATCCGAGAGGTGTTGAAGCTTAAAGGATTAGCAGATGGAGCCGGCGCTGGTCGTTTAGTACTGCCTGTAATGTATCTTGAGATGAGAAAATGCAAAAAAATAATTTATTTATTTTGGTGAAGCGGACGTAGATTTATTCCGGTCAAAATAAAGAGGTCTTCCAGTAATGTAACTAGGGATCTTGATAGCCTAAAATGTAAAGGTAGGAAAAAGCTGTTTTTTTTCTAGAATTGCAAGCATCTGAGTCATCCAGTTCCTCACTACAAAATATAGTTGTTAGATAGCATTACTATATTTCATGTTTTCTAGTGGAGGGTAACGAGATTGGCAACGCACAACTGACTCATGTGTGGATGTAATTATTTATAGGCATTAATTATGGCTTACCATATATTTTTTACCTATGGAAAAAAATACAAATTAAGTAACTAATACAATTCTGCAATTCAGTTATTTTTATTATTGTACACTTATTATTTAACACAAAGTAATCAAACAAGTCCGTCACGATAATGTTTCGTTGAGTGCTTTTCTATTAAGTAGCTATATCTGTCCGCGTTTCTTTTTCTCTACCTAACTCTTTGATTCGGACCCAAACGCGGCGAGCGAAGTTATTGGAAAATAATTCAAAAGCAATACCATGTTCAGCTGCATGACTAAAAGAAGAGTATTTAAAAGTTATTCCTTTTTATCCTGAAACTTTTTTAACCTGAGACACCTTACACTTGGCCGCCTGATCCCAAATTAGGCAAACCCTGTACTGTGGTAACCAGATGATGATAAAACAGCCCAAACACCCAGACACAGACCAAACGATCATTCTCAACACAATTATTTGTCCTGGATGGGAATTGAAACCACGACCTCTGGCTCAGCTGTCAGGATTTCTAACCACTAGCCTAACGGGCCAGTCAAACGTTTAAATTTTCAAACATCGTTTTGTATTATTTACTTTTTTTTTTAACCTAGTTAAAAATATGAGCATCAATATGAGCAAATGTGCATAAATAAATACACAGATTGTTGTAAAAATCCAAAAGGTATCGTAGAATCGCGTGACAGTAATAAATTTTAATACTTGTTCATTGAATGGTATCCCTTACATTTAGTTATTTGAAGCACTATTGAACCGTTAATATCTAGTGCAGACGGGAAAGGAAATCTCCATAAATAATGGGTATTTAATTAAATTCTCTTTGCAGCAGCCTGTAGCTTGTAATTCGATAAACGCCATCATATTTCAGATTATTGGCTCTCGAGACAAAGTCTTTCTACGAGCTATCCTCCTTGAGTTCTTCGTTTTATGACCTACCATTAATATGTTGCCTTCAATTTGAAATATTTTCAACTTTTATTAACTTAACTTGTTACTAACCTATTAAACAAGTTTTGGGAGTCAATTTTAATTTACTTCTAATTGTCTTATCGAAATGAAACTTTGTATGTACAATGTACATGAAGTTCGGGTAACAATACTATTTTGGGAGTACTGCATGGTTAACTATTATTATTGGGTTACTGTGTTCAATAATATGTGGACTTCTTAATATCATCATCAGCCAATCACCATCTACCGCTGGACGAAGGTGTCCCCCAACTATCCCAGTCTTGGGCAATTCGCATCCATCCGCTGCCAGTCTCCTCTTCAAGTCGTTCGGTCCATCGTGCCGCATCCATTCTTGATTTAGAATATAAATTTCACATACATACACACATATTAGTACCACTTATTTTATTCATACTTAATTTCACGACCTAACTCATTTCTTGTGGGGAGACGATTGTTGGGCCGGGCGAATGCTCGCCCCTTCCTAAACAAATTACTGCATCAGCATTACGTCCATACTATTATTTGGCATCTTGGAGGTGATCTGAACTCTTCAGGGGCTACTTACTAGTGAACCCCTCAAATTTGGGCTCCTATGATTCAGTTTGACGAGTCCAACAGATTGCGCTTGGTAACGATGGTCTGATGATGAAGTAAGGAGGTGGATACTGGAACTATTTTTACTTTTTAATTCGGTTCGCCATTAAATCGGATATCGCTAATAAATAAAATCGGAATCACGTATATTAAGTCATTTTTATGATCTATTACAGTTTGCCCCTATTTTTAATAAAATAAATACGAGTTTCTGATGTGACGTATTTGTGGGTTGTAAATGTTGGTAGAATATGAAAACACCCTCTTGGTCATTTAACAAATAGTTTTTCCTTAATATTCTTTAAAAAAGTCGAAAGTGGAATCATTTCTTCATATCAGAAACTCTACCTACTTATCATTATTGAAAAAATAACAATGAGATAAACACTGGAGGCACCCTGTTTTAGAATAGAATAGAGTAAACTTTATTTTACATCATTAAAATATTGCAGTAAACATAGTTGATATATACAAAGGGCGGCCTTATCGCTAAAAAAGCAATTGCTTTTGGACATTAGTTTATTTAATAATTTCTTTTTTTTATTTCCTCCAGGCAACCTTAGATAGAAAATAAATTAAAAGGTATAAAAGAAACTAATGATTGGATTTAGTGTGGAAAAGAAATAACGAGATATTAGCATTTCAGTTGAGAGGAATCAGAATGTGTAGCTTAAAAACTAGATATGTACATACAAATATAAAAATATACATACAAATACATTTTATACATAAAATATGTATATATTTTAATATTTAAAAGATAAATCCAATAAATACTGCAGTGCAAGAAAACCAAATATTTTACATCGGTTTATGAGTAAAAAACCCTGATAAAAGGTGTAATAAGTAGTAGAAACTATTTGCTGCCAGCCTTGGTCGTAATCCGGGCGAGGCGGTCGATTCCTGAGATTGTATATTCAATTTCCTTTCTGCACTGAAGCGCAGACATATATATTTGTATCAAACCATTCATGTGGGAAACTTATACTGTAACGCTGCTTAGATTGGTCGTTATTTTTTACAACGTAAACTAATGTACGGACATAAAAGTCTGTTCTGTACCTAAATACTCTTAGTATACGATAAGAGTGATGCAGAAGAAAGAAGAACAATGTGCATTTCAAGTTATGTTGATGAATCTATACTAATATTATAAAGCTAAAGAGTTTGTTTGGTTGAACGCGCTAATCTCAGGAACTACTGGTTCGAATTGAAAAATTATTTTAGTGTTGGATAGCTTATTTATCGAGGAAAGATGTAGGTTATATAACAACACGCGACGAACAATAGAATCGGAGCAGTGACCATAAACACTTGACCATGACCATAACACACGTTTAATAATTAACTGTAGTAGTAGTAGTAGTTTAATAAATTAACATACAAACTTAAATTTGACCAAACAATACTAAATATATAAGTAACATGTAACCTAAAATACTAATACATTGATATAGTCATTTACTGAATAATATTCTTTAAGGCATATTTTCTGTTTATAAAACATTTAAATCTCATAAAACTGTATTTTCACTTGGGATTTTGTTGGAAAAATACTTTTATGTTTGTATTCTTTACGGCATACACTTTTCTCATTGTATGAATTGTATAGGTACTTTTATGTAGCTTCCAAAGAGTCTTGCTTCCACTTAGAAAAAATAATAAACAAGAGAAAACAAAGAACACTATGTTAGCTACCACGTCCTTACCATGAGCAATGTTGCTCTAGATTTGTTTTCGAAACGACGATTTTGTTATACAGCCGAAACGTATCGACCGCTAAACTAATACAATTACATCCTGCAATGCCATCACTTTTTCCTAAACCTCATACTGCGTTTCCAATATTCTTAAATCCAACAGCCTCCTGTCATATGGTTTATATACTTTTTAACAGGATCTATTCAGTATTAAAAATAGCACGATTTAAAACCAATCTAGGCGTGAAAAAAATTCAGTCTCTCAGACTCTTAAATAGTGGAATAAATTTCTTGACATCGAATGACATAGTTTTAAAAGTAGGTTACGCTATAAGGTTAGAAACTTATAAACGCGTCATCGATAATAATCAAACTGGTTTTATGCTTGTTTGTTACTTTATTGGTTTAAGAAGAGCATTTTTATGGTATATCCCGTATATCCCTATTCTACGCTCTAGCAGAGTTTTCCGTAGAGTGCCACAAAGTTCAATAGTCGGGCTGATTCGGCCGATTCAAATTCAATTTCTGTAAACGCCGCTTATCGTATAATTATATCATACTTTTAATTCACACATTTATAGGATAAAGTTATACTACATAAGTATTAAACGTTCATTACACATTTCCGAACGCATAACACGCCCCTTCCTATCATACACCCCCCCCTTCCTTCCGCTTCCTCTCTCGCAAAAAAGATCGCGACACCCGCGCACAGAGCTCCCGCTAAGACGCTCCTAAACACTAATTAAATCGCTATATATCTATATAAAACCACACGCGAGTGTTCCCTGTCATCAAGAAAAACGTCTTGGTGGTGATACAACTCAAGAACCGGCGAAGAAGGGGATTTGAGAAGATATTCAAGCGCACGTGTGGCCATTCCGACCAGCCTGATTCTTCCCCCCCTTTTTGAGCGAAGGGTAAGTCACCTCCAATATCTTTATTTCATAAAGTTGCTCAACAATTATTTAAAAACGTCCCTTTGAAAATAATTTTATCGTGGGAGAGCCATGCTTCGGCACGTATGGCTGGCTCGACCGTGTGTGAAATAATGCTTGCATTGCTTTTCGCCGAGTGAGTGAAGTTACCGGAAACCCTAACCCTTCCCCCCCTCTCCCACTCTACCTCTACTCCCACCTTAAAGGCTGGCAACGTACTTGTGACTCTTGAATTGCAGGTGTCCATGGGCGGCGGTAGTCATTTACCACCAGGTAAACCATCTGCTCGTTTGACACCTATACCATAAAAAAAAAATATAGATCAACCAATACAATGTTACAATAACAACAGGTTACTTTGTCATAATAAAGTAATTAAAACAGTGGATAAAAAATAATACCGTATATGTTCGTGAGGACCTTCACCCGATTGCAAAGGGTTGAACCTTCTGAGAAGGACCCGGGCAAACAAACTCATTGCCAAAAAATCACCAGATTTATTATTTTTGTATATATATTACAATATTTAGTCAATTGTATTTCAGAAGAAATCTGATGTGCAATGCATTTTTCGAAATGTTTTTATTTATTTGGTAACTAAGCGTACTGACAGTGGTGTAGGATATATAAATTAGACTTGTTTATGCACTTCCTTTAATTTTTTTATTCATATAATTGAGCTGACAAGAGTTTATCTAATAGACACAGTGAGAACTTGTTAATACATAAATAAAAACCAGCCAAGTGCGAGTCGAACTCGTGTTGTGAGGGTCTGTACGATAAATATATATCTACCACGTTTTTTTAACAAATATAACGTTATAGTTGAAGAGTTGTTCTCCCGTACATTCCAACTGCAGGTGTAAGTTTGTACATATACAATATTGAGAGATTTACCATGTTATTTTAGGAGCATAGACTTCTTATGGACTCTACTAACTTTTAAACTTTCGCGTTTCATTATATAATTATGTAGATATGTACGGCAAAACGTCAGGCAATTCAAAGGTATGTAATATCTATTACATGATCGCGTTAGTAAACATATTGTACATAATCCGAATCTATAAGTAAATAATACTTTTTGTGTTTTTTTTTAATTTTAGAACCAATTATTGTCGTCTATTTTCTTAATTAACTTAAAAACCATTTATTTTAAAATAAAAAAATATTACATATTTGAAACCCTCACAATAAGTTCTTTTATTTGAAATGTAACACGGTACAGTTTCTTTTAAAATTTTCTAATTTGTCCCCCATATTAGAAATTCATTTATTTATGTTGCACATCTGTGTTTGGCTCACAGATATTAAAATGAGTACCCAATTTCAACTTAATTGTCTAATCTAATCTAATCTAAAATCAACGGCTGTGACAGACGGATACACAGACGCACGAGTGATCTATAAAGGTTCGTTTTTTTTTTTCGTTCGGAACCCTAAAAACGTATATGATGGAATGAATAAATTATAATATTTATTTTTTAATAAAATTTACAAGCAAAAAAAAATATCTGAAACAGGTAGATTCAAAAGACAAATCCTAAGTTATAAAAGCCTCACTAGGATGCGATAGGATACGACTAGAAATAGGAATCACAAATTCAAAACACCGCTGCTAGCCATAGCTATTCTTAATTGCATACAAAAAAAAAAAAAAATTGGAAGGAAACTAGCATGTACAAAGGTGAGCTTAACTCATAGTTGAGTTTTCGTCCAGCAAACCTGAACCTGAAGAGATTTATTCGGAGTACGTCTTAGGCGTATCTTAAATCACTACATATTATAAACTAAAGTCCCCTCCGCCGCGTCTGTCTATCTTTCTGTTTGTCTGAACGCGATAAACTCAATAAATAACAAATGGATTTTTATACGGTTGGCACTAATAGACAGAGTGATTCATGAGGAAAGTTTAGGTGTATAATTCATTAAGATTTTGTGTTAAATAGCTGAAATATAACAATGATTGTTGAAGATATCCGATAAAATCAATATATATTGTAGTAACTCTTTAATAGAGCAGGTACCAAGAAAGATAGGTCTATATTCTAAGGAGAGGAAATAAGAAGATCATGCGAAGCAAGTTAGGTTTTTTACTGAAACCTTTAAAATACAATAAAGACAAATGATCAAATAACTTGTAACACTTTTACATATTCTCTATATCTTGAAGCCCCGCGTGACAGCTCAGGCTACCATGCACGCAGGCTTCTCCAACTCGAGTCCCCTTGATTCTTCATTGTTCCATTCACTAGATTAATTCAAATACGAATTAAGAGCATGAAGATGCCAGCACACTTTCGCGCGACCAAGTAGTATTTATTCGTCAATCCATGAAGGCTGCAAGCGGGCGCGCGTAGTCCTCACAATATTATGCTCTACTACCCGTGCGAAGCCAGGGCGGGTTGCTAGTAAATACATAATGATAATAGAAAACACAGTGACACGACGACCATAGACACGAATATGTACCCTAGTATCGTAGTAGTTGCTTTCTTTATTCTTCACAAGTTCCTTTTTTTCAATCATCATGGCATGACATGGTAATGGAGTCGAGTGAATCTGTTTTCTCAGCTTAGAACATATGGTGTCCGAATAGGAACTCAATCATCTAAGTTTGGCATAGATTTCTTATTGAACAGTAATAAACAAAGACTGGTCAGTAATAAGAAAACTGGAAGAAGTTTGGATTCGCATCTCGATGGAGCATAGCTACTTCAAAGTTTTACGTTTCCTGAATGAATTCCATGTATCAAAAAAATTTCTTGGCTCAATGCCAGTATTTTAAAGATGTGAAGAAGGGGATGTCGTACTTTAAAAGTTTCAACTTCATCTATATATTTTACTATTGAAAACAATGATAAAGTAAACTGTGTACGTACGTAGTATAATGAGACGACGTACTTAACATAAATGTAAACACTGTAAAACAGATAAAAACAGGTATTTTCAGGAGATGTCTGTGACAGTTCTAACTTGTCAAATAATATTGAACTGTCTGGTTCCATTTGATATTAGTTGTTAATTAAACTTGGAAGTATTATCTTTTAATGAATAATTTTAAGTAATGACGAAATTCCTCAGGCTTTTGTGAAATGGAACTTTCTAAATGAAGTATTGTCAGAAGTAGTATCTAGTTAGAAAATGTTTTAGAATGTTAATGAAGAGTTATTTATTGATATCTGAAGAAATGAATTAAAACATTTTAATATTAAATCTATGTATACTTATAAAAACCAGTTGACTACCTGTCAAATTAGAAAAAATACTTTTGCATTTGTTTGCCCAATTTTTGAGGAATGTAATAGTCTATTTAATATCATGCTACGACTCTTAGGAGCAGAGCAGTGAGTATAAACGTTTGTGATATTGCAGGAAACGGCTAGTACAATACAACACCTTGGTATTGCAACGAAGCCTATAATAACCGCTTACTATCACACACGCATATATGAAAACAAAACCAAGAGCGAGAACTGAAGTGTGGCTTAGTTTCATGTACAAACTTGCTGATACAAAGATGTCCTCAGCAAACAGATAGAAGCCTGCTTAAATTTTGTTAGTTTGCCGGTATCTGTGCTATTAATTGTTCAATCTTGAACAATTCTTTTTAGTTTATCCACAGAATACATAATAGTACAGCCAGTACAGGTACAGAATTTTAGTCCGACACAATAAAGTCGCAGTTCAGGTCGCACAGCTCTAATTACCTACAGTTATATTCACCTAGAAGTTGCCTCTCTTTCTATCGCGTAACTACGCGCAGCAACCCTCTGAATTTTTGCACGATTAGTCGATTCCGCCATGTACTTGTTGCTTTATGCCTACACTGTGGAGTGGACCTGGCCTTGTTTATATACTATTTAGAAAAATATAATTAGTTTTTAGTAAACATACAAAACCGAATGCGTGTAAAACTACGGGGCATAGTTAGTAACGGATAAAATAACCCTAATATCTTATTTAGAATATATCTCTCTCTCTCGGAACTTTCCGATTTAATCTAATTTGAGTGCCTTTATAAGTCTTAGTTTTTTGACGTTATTATAAGCATTTCTAAAGGTCCCATGCAATATAGACTTCTTAAAGACTCTCCTATAATCTATAAGTAAATAACAATGTTCTGTATTATATTTTAGAATCAGTAATTTTGGCCTATTTTCTTAAATAACTTTAAACTAAACTAAAAAAAGAGTGTTGTCTTTTTCTGAGCTATAAAACATGGTCTGTTTGATCATCTGACGCCAGTGGTTGAAAAATAAAACGTGTTCAAACATGGAATTTCTGATGACGTTTGTTACGTATGTTCGAGACTGTATCTTTTTGTCGTTAACCAAGTTGTAAGTTGGCACAATTTAATTTTACGGACTTTTTTATTCAAAAGTTTTGTACAAAGGATTCGTGAAAACTCATTCTTTCACTCAATAAATATATAAAATTGAAAAGTTTTAACTAGTTCCAAACTTTCTATAGAATCCATTACTTTAACTGACACTGTGTCTGTTTGAGTTCTATTCAACAGTGTTCAAGGGGAGTTTTTCGTTATAAAAACGTAATGTCAATTATGTTACAAACTACAATAAACATTTAAAGTTATGAATAAAGGAATTTATAATAATATATTTTAATATTACTATTTTCTTTTACCTTTTCTCTACAAGTTATTTTACTAAATTATATTTATATTAGACTGTTAGGGTTTTTTTTATACCTTGATATGCTTTAAGCCTAGTTATATCATGTAGTATTGAATGGAATGAGAATATAATATAATATATTTATTACTATGTAATAGAGTGCTGCCTACTATAGGTAACACACTTAGACCATGACGTAGGTACAGATAACTTTAAAGGTATTTACTGTTAAATACTTTTACATATCGGACAACGTCTGCTCCATTCTTGAGTACCAGGTCTTAGCTCCTGTTGGCAACATGTTTTTAGTTACAATGAGTAGTTCTTCTCGAATTATATTTTACTGCGAGATGTTCTAAACAAATTCTACTGTATGATTATATCTTTGGGAATTAACGCAATCACCTTTGAATTGTCTGACGAAGTTTTGACCAAGTTGCACTGGCCGTGATCACATGTTGTCTGATAGAAGATTCTACATCCAACCGCACATTTCTGATACTTTTCTTTCACCATGTATCGTCATATTCTATATTAATTATTAGAATCCCTATTCTGTAAGTAAGCCGACTTGTGGTATTTATCCAACTGAATTGAAAAATTCCGGATTGAAAGTTTATGCTTTTACTTTCAATCGTTTGAAAAAAATGCGCTCTCTTAGTCAAGGTCACTTCTTAGCAATTGGACTTTACCCACATTACAGTCAATATCCTTTCAGCTAAAAAGTCATAAGAGATATCATAAGTTCCAGCAATTGCTCTAACGCTGCCAAACGTGGTAATTCTTAAAGATCTGGTTGAGCTGTAGCAGAGAAAGAAGTGGCGACTGAAGCAGGAGGAACTGAAGATTAAGGACTTGGTGGTCTTCAGAAAGAACACGATACCCATCATTTGAAATTCCGACCACTACAACACTTAAGATACAAGTGTTGTACAAGCTACAAGTAGCGTCTATAGGGACTTCCTAATATTAAAATAACGCGCTCCGAAGAATTAAGAGTGTCTTCTACCTAAAGCAGAGAAGGCTTAAAGCAGAAGCTTTCAAGGTCTCAGGATGTTGACGCCACTGGCTGACAACCAGATACCGGGACGTATCTGGCATACTTTAGATATGGCGAGACACACCGCTGACAACCACGGATCGAACATATGCTGCATAAATCAAAACATAAGTCAGTCTAATTATGTATTAACACGGGAATTAACGCGATCACGAAAAGGTATAACATACCTCTCACAGGTCACAGGTTGACTCAACCTGTGACCACGGCTAGTGCAACCTGGTCGATACGTCAGGCAATTCAGAGGTATGTAATACCTTTTTGTGATCGCGTTAACTCCCGTGTTAATACATAATTATATCATGGAACGCGAAAGTTTAAAAGTTAGTATTAGTTACTCTGGTTACCGTAGTACAGGCATAGTTTGGGATCAGACGGTCATATGTGAGATGTATCAAGTTATTATTATTATTCGAGAATTAAACCCCTACAATAGCTACGAAGTCTTATTGTTCCTAAAATAAAGAACCATTTAAACAAAGGTCTGTTCATAAAATGCATCCCGATATAGGTTAACGGTTCACATATCAAAATTAGAAAAAGAATTTCCCCAGAAGACCCTCCACTAAGGTTGGTAAAATGTATTAAAATGTCCTAAGTAAAAAATCGTTTTTGAAAGTATTCAGCTACATAATAACTGCGACACGGCACTTTTTTAAAAAAACTTGTTCCAAAACATTCAACGCTTCATCCACAATTCAAACATTCACGAAGTATTTGCGTTTCTCCATTTTACCGTTTGCATACTCTTGTTGCTAAACCGCTAAGACGCACACAGCCGACCGGAAAATCCGACATATTCCGACATATTGCGGTAGCCGACATTTTTTACCTCTTTACATCCGACGTAGGTTTGTTTAAAATAAATGTAAAAGGTTTAACAAGAATGGTTTTTTATTGTGAAAGATTTATCACAGAGTTGTTAGGGTGTTAATAATGAATACTTGCATTTACACGTAAATATGAACAGTAATGGAAACTTAATGAAAGAAAACTGAAATGTGAATTATTTAAATGACACGGATAGCGCAGTGGTTTCAAGGGATACTTCAAGGGTTCATGGTTCTTAAGTAGTTTCCTCCCCACATGGTACGTACAACAATATTTTTGTAATTCTTCTAGGTGCAATTAGAATTAATTAACTGTAACTGCGTAGACGTATTCCCTTGTTAATTTTCTTACTTTTCCATGTGTGTTTTCATATGCTGATTTCAAGCGATTACTTTATTGCACAGAAGTTTGTTAAAAGGTTCTGCAAGTTGAATCATCGAAACTATACCCAATACTCCAGGCAATAAATGACAGCACTTCTACTAAGTAGTGTTACATTTTAATAAGACTCTTGCCTGAGTCTTTGACACCAACAGAGCTCAGAGCTCCTTGGTTGAGAGGCGAGAGAGGGCTGACAACGATGAAGTGTCACCACTGATATCATTTATCATCGGGAGGATCGTGTCCTTGTACACCAATTAAGTTATAATAACGCTGTGGACAAGACAGCGGGCCTTAAGCTCTTCAGTTGTGTTATTTTATAAGGTAAAAGTGTACTGCCTATAAATCCTTTTTTAGTATTTTCATCTACGGGCCTTACCGCCCTTACATCTGTCATCACGATAGAAATTTCTGTGGTTTTAGTTGATTCAAGTCCGAAAACACCTTGCCATATTTAGAGTTTGATTGCTTTTTCACTTTCTGGATGCTTTTATCATCTTATCAACACTCCTAAAGCCATCTCATGATTTCCCAGGGAATTTTGTTAAGGTTCTGGGATATAGATATCAGGTAACATATATATGAATGTCTATAACACTCATCAGTACTAACATATTTAAAAACTCATTTCAATACTGCTAAATGGAACAAAGAACAGAGTCGTTCTTTCCTATTCAAAATACAGATGCGTCTAAAATTAATATATAACACAAGTCAAATACTGCACACAAGTCTTTTCACATAAAACATGCATTTTATTCAAATTTTCCAGACTCGCTACACTGATCCGACATTATACAACGTTACTACATACGTCATATATTATGTCACAACGAGTATACGTCACATAAATGCGACAAGTCGCGAGCCAACGTCACAAAACCGCAAAATGGAATTGGAATGTCGTTGCAGGAGACAAGCGACGTACCCGTGTTGTTGTGGACAGAATAAAGAATACAGTTTTGGAACTGGCATGCAATTTACTATTTTTAATGTTATTTTCGTTTAGTCTTGAGACTCAAATCAGGTTGTACGGAAATATTGGATTATATATTATTATTAATAATATTCATGTCATAGTTTTTCTTTTATCTCTGATGGTTAACCGGAAGTTAAGTTCTTCTTACAAATCTTTCGGTCTTTCAAATTAGGTTCAAAATAGATTAAAGAACACCCCAATCGACCTTTAGAACGTCCTTCGTTTAAGTCTCACTTGCTAGTATTCATTTTTCTCGGCGTAGGGATAAGGGAAATAGTGTAAAAAAGGATAAACAAATGTCATCAGAATTCTTTTATCTTTTTCTTTTTACTTTAACTTTGTACGGTTAAAACATAATATTTATTTTTTTATTTGCAAAAAATAACGAAAACTCATGCCACGAAACCTTATGTCAGGGTCAGCTTTGGTCTCAAGGTAACTTCAAAACACTTTGATCAGTAAATACAAAGCAACAGGCAATTTCACTTTCATATTTTCATACTGAAACATCAGGTAAAAAACATAATCCCCCAAAATTGCCAATACAAAATTTCAATATTCAATCCATGAAATCGACCACCAGACAATTCGAATTACAATATCGTTTCAATCCGAAAACGAAAAGTATCACAAACCAATCTATAAAACAAATGAACGAGTATAAAACTTAATTTTATGGGTATGTGCGGCCGGCAGTGTAACTGAGGCAGCCAGCCGTTCCGGGACATTCCAGGCATTTGGGGCATTTTAGGTTTTTCGATACACGATCGACGCTTGCACGGTCACTGCACATCAACATCCCTAACTACGCATTTTACAATAAAATAAAATTGAACCGACGCTTTGTCGATTTGTTCGGGTTCCCGAACGAGCATTTTAATTCGTCGGTTGAAAATATCACAATGGAGCCCGCCTTTTTCCCACTAAAATGCACAAGAATGAATAACTAGACCAAAATGAAAGGAAGTAGTTTTGTTACAGCTATTGTTGTAGCGGAGCGAATTTTGTTTTAATAAAATGTGTCGGTAAAGATTTAATTTTGCGCTGCAAAATTTAGGACTTTTAGATCTACTTGAATATCCGAGCTTTGTCGATTCACTAGAGTTTTGGAGTTTTGAGTGCACGTGAGTGATACTCGTGATACAAGGGCTTAAAGACCATGGTACCCATAGTTACTTTGTGGTGGTTTATAGCATTAGGCAGGAGTACATTCATCCATCCATCCGACTGCTGGCCTAGTGGTTAGTGACCCTGACTGCTATGCCATAGGTCGTGGGTTCGATTCCCACCCGAGTCTGGGTGTTCTTTGTGTCCGTTGTTTGTATGTTTGTAAAGTCCCCCGCGACACAGGAGTAATTCCTAATGCGGGAGTTGTCTTTTTTAATAAAAAAGAAAAATAAACATTTATCATTCTTGTGTTTAAAGTATTCGTGTAAAAAGGAGGTAAACACATGCCAGATTTCTACTTGAATTTACTCTTAAGGAGGAATCTCCGAATAGGAAATGTTATGATAATACCTAGTAGCGCGAGAACTTTAATTGTCCAACATAGAAGTTACTACTTAGTTCGGCCTATCTTCGCTACATGACAAGGTCAGTAAGATAATGATTAAAAGGACATGGGTAGATGCTTAACTTCCCGTAAGTATCTGATGTTCTGCATCTATGTGAGTCCTGATGGCGATCACGCCTGCGTCGTGATTCTTGTTGATAGTGGTAGCGCTATCAGCAATCCGCACATGATTGAATTTGGAGTAGTCACCACCTGCAGTCATTGACTCATGGGACATTTAGAAATCAAACTGAGTAAACTAGACATGAAGCTACTAATAGGTATATCTATATTATTGTATGTTTGTTGAAATTTCACTTGTTTGGTTTAACTGCATTTAAAATACGACTACCTACAGTATATAGAAAACACAGAAAGATCATCATCCCTTTCATCTGTCTGAACTTTAACTGATATACTTAGTATCTACTAATTCTGTATCGCACAGATAAAGCTGATTATAGTACCTAGGTACTTACTAGCTGTCGGCCCCGGCTTAGCACGGGTAGCAGGGCATAAAAACCTATTGATATAAACGGCGCACATCGGTAATCTCACATCTTCAACAATCATCGTCACATTTTAGGCAATTTACACGAAACCTTAATTAAACTAAACTTTCCTAATTAATCACTCCGTCCATGTATTGGTGAAACCCGTATGAAAACCCCGTTTCTTAGTATTAAAGTTGATCACGTTCAGATAGGCAGACGCAGCGGGGGACTTTGTTTAATATGTAGTGATTACTAACGATACAGAGATCAAAGGTATATAAAATCAAACGTTGGGCCCCAGCCGCCTTCTCCGGGGCATCATAAAAATTTTATTTTCATTAATAAAATTTCAGCAGATCAAATTTAATACAGTGTATAATATTTATCATACTGCCAGGACGACTGACATGGTTACTTCTGTAAGTATCTACACTTAGTCTTCATTTATGGACCGATGATAAAAGTTAGATAGTTAAAAATCGCGACTACGGACGAATGCATAAGGATCTGACAGATAAAAAATTGATTTTCAAAATTGGTTTTTTAAAATTGCATATCTCCATGAGAGTAATAATAATTGTATTACAGACAATCTTATGTCAGCTATATTTTGGATATAGCGTATTAGTGGCGAGCATATTAAGTCTACTGGGCCATGTTTTCAGACTCCGTGTGGCTACTCAAAATGTGCTCACAGAAAAAAACTTATATACTGGCCTGTTGATCTAGTGGTTAGTGACCCTGACTGCTAAGCCAGAGGTCGTGGGTTCGATTCCCACCCAGGACAAATAATTGTGTGATAAGCACGATAATTTGTTTTGTATCTGGGTGTAATTTATCTATAATATGTATGTATTTAGAAATATATAAGTATGTTTATCAGCAGCCTGTACTATGGTAACCAGACGGTTACCATAGTACAGGCTCTGCCTAGTTTGGGATCAGACGGCCGTGTGTGAGATGTGTGGAGTTATTATTATTATTATATTTAGCTGATCTGACATGACCTACGAATATATATCACATCAGTCTAACATTAAACTACGAATGCACCAATTCATCACCAATTAAAAACGGCGGTAGCGTAATGGCTAAGGCGTCGGACTTGCGATCAAGTGGTTGCGGGTTCGAACCCCACCCAGTGCACTACCGTCGTGAACCCACTCCTAACACAAGCGTTAAGCTTAGCTGGAGGGGTTAAAGAGATTAGTAGTAATGTGTGACCCACGTTACTAGTAATCTCTTCTTAAAAAAAAAAAAAAAAAAAAAATCACCAACAACACACCAATTTTTGAAAGCGGTTGCGCTTTATAATTTTTACTATTTATATATTTTATTTTTACAACTAAATTTTCTATGACAAAGATGAAAAATAATACTCTACAATGCCGAAATATACTCACGCACTAAGTTACACCATGTTACATTATCAGAGAATTACGAAACCTATTTTTAAAATAAAATATAACATGGTGATAAAAACGTATTCTTACAATAAGGTTTCACATTGAATGATCATTCATACATCTTTTTTTCTGCCCTCATATACATAAACATTACGAGAAAGAGAGCTATGTAGCAAATAATTGTCGCATGTGTCGACGAGGCGTTTATTTAAGCGGCAGTTCCATCAATCTCCATCGGTGACGCACTCGATTGACAGCAAGAGCGCGCAATGAATACAAATGAACTTAACCTTAAATTTGTGGTTTAAGTGAAAAGATTTCGAGATAAGCAATACTTCAGGTAAACCTTTTTGAATACCTTAAAATAGTTTTGAAATATTATAAATATATTTCACGGTTTCGAATTATATCTAAAACTATTTATTATAGGAGAGCAATGCACAGGGATACTAATGTGACAATTCTCTATCTGGTCTGTGATATAGAGAGTATTTGAGTTCGTACTCAAAGATTCTCCACATCACAGACGCGAATGGTACCTACGTACCATTCACGTAACATTTACTAAAGTTATTAATATTTAATTAAGTTTTGTTTACTTTATACTATGTACCTAATCTTAATAAACTACAATAAGTATATTATAATTTGGTTTGCAATAAACTACCTAAAATCTGCTTGTTCTAATAGTAGATAATAGGTAGTTCTAAAATTTTCCTAAATGTCAGTTAAAATGCTCGCTCGCTAACACGTTCGGCGGACATTCGTTAGCAACACGTTCGTCACCTGACAACCCTGCTTTTTCAATCGTGCTTAAACTACACCCCAGACTACGGCGCTCGCTTTCTATAAGATCTTATAGTTTTTGACATCACATGTGTGTTATTAGTGGTTAAAAATTAAATGTTTATAACAAAAGGGTAAGCTTATATCTTGTGCCGTACGCCTCCGCGTCGGTAACTCAGCTTGTAGAAATCAGTCTCGGAAGGAAATTACACAGAATTTTCATTAGAATGGGCCCTTAACAGATAACACCCCATTTGTTCCAGCGAACTACCGAATGATAAATTATTGATATCGCTTTACGTCTATGCTTTAATTTTGCTTAAGTTTGTAGTTGGCTGTCTTAAATTCTAGCAGCCTTCCTTGAGAACCTAGATCTTTTAGACAAAATCAAAGGAATGTATTTTTAACTTGATGAGCCTACAATTCATTTGAGGACTTTCATATAAATTGCCGAAAGCGCTAACATCTTAATTCATATCCTCATCGTAAAATCTGTATTTAGTTGACGTCTCTTACCTATAAGCTACTTGCCTACCAAATTGCACATCTTTAGTACAAAAAAAACCAAGAACTTTCATATAATATGGCCAGAGCCCTTAGATCTACTTAATCCGGCACTATTCTAAAATCCATTCTTAGCTGACGTACCCGACTTATAAACTACATCCCTGCCAAACTTCAGGCCTCTAGTAGAAAAAAAATAAAGACTTTCATAAAATGAGCCTAGAGCACTTAGACCTCCTTAATTCAGCCCTACCATAAAATCATTATTTAGCAGATGTGTCTTACCTATTAGATACTACCTCCCTACCAAATGACAAGCCTCTGAGAGAAAAACTAAGGACTTTCACATAAATAACAACTGTTACGAAATCCGTTCTAAACTAATGTCTCCTGCTCATAAACTACCTCCCTGCCAAAATTTTGGTATCTACTACAAAAAACCAAAGTCATTCATGCTATAAACTTGCGAGAGCCTTTTTTTTAAGGAATACTAGTAACGTGGGTGTCATCATATTCCTAGTATTCTTGTTAACCCCTCCAGCTAAGCTTAACGCTTGTGTTAGGAGTGGGTTCACGTCGGTAGTGCACTGGGTGGGGTTCGAACCCGCAACCACTTGATCGCAAGTCCGACGCCTTAGCCATTACGCTACCGCCGCTTAATTCGGCCCTGTCACAAAATCTATTCTTGGTGGACGTCTTTTACCTATTGTCACGGGGTGCTTACTTACTAAGACCGATAATCCACTGTGGACTAACCAATGTACTTATTTCAGCTCGGTCAGAACATTCTACAATCTAAGCCCTCACTACAAAAAGTATGGTTATGAAACTCAACTGTAACGCAAACTATAAGATACATCTTGCTATATAGGTGTCTAGTACTATTAGGTGTCTAGTACAAAAAAAAACCGAGGACTTTCATTCAAATTTGCGAGAACCCTTATACCTTCCTGATCTAGTCCTGTCGCAAAATATGTATAAGCTACCTCCCTGTCACATTTAATTCGACTACATATTATCATTATCTGTCGCACTCTGGCCATCAGTGTGGTTTGCACGTGAAGCAGCTCCTCGCAAGCTTGATTGAATTTGACGACCTATGTCAGCTCGTTTTCTCCTCGGCATTGTAATTAACACTATAAAACGACACGGAATTGTTTAACAGTTAATCAAATCTGTTAATTTGGAATGCTAAAACAAAGTCCTCAAATCAGGCTAAAATTTCATGAGTGTCTAAACCTAAAAAGTCAATATAGGTTAATAGAATAGCAGATCAAAATAAATTATCGCAAAGTGTACCTACCAAGGTTCATTGTAACCAAGTCTTGTCTTAAAATCCACAACGTATTTAAGGGTTCCGTTCCTTAAAAGGAAGAAAGGAACCCTATAGGATCACTTTGTTTTCCGTCTGTCTATCAAGAACGTTTTTCTCAGTAACCCGTTTACGCATCAAGTTGATGAAGCATACTTATGTCTGCGGTCCTCTGCAGCTGTAAAAAAAAATTCAATCTTCTAAGTCAGCGCAATCAAAAAGCCTTAGAATAAATTTGGACATTCGTAGGTAAATCTAAACCTATAGATACAAATTTCGTAAGAAGCAAGGTCTCACAGTACAAGTGAAGGAAAAAATCTGAAAGCCGTTAATTTGTTGTTATATATGTTAGTATGTTTGTGTATCTGTCAAGACCCTTTTCTTCAGGAACCCGTAGAGGCATCAAGTTACATATCAAGAAATTAACATCAAATACTTAGGACAGCGGACATACGGTCCCTTGAAGCTGTACAAAAGCAAGCTTCTAAGTCAACGCAATCAAAAGATACGGCCATTAAGCTTTAGATTTCAACAAATTTGAACATTTTGCAGGTAAATTAAAACCTATAGAGTACTTTGAGTACTGAAATTTGGTAATAAGCAGGTTTAAAAGCACAAGTGAATGAAAAAAACCGAACGGCGTTAATTTGTTATTATATCACATAAAAATAGTTTTGGTGATTACAAACTTATATTTTGCTCATTAGTTAGATAGGTCTGCTACGAACGCCATCAATTAAAGTAATCCGAAGTGGCGATAAAAAAATTATAGTTTTGTATAGCACGTCAATTAGACGTAATCCGAAGGGGCGATTTCCATTTGATTTACAAAATTAACAATTTTAAATGTATTACAAAGTCATGACTAAACAGTAATATACATCAAACACATGAACTCTTACTCTTAAAGCTACATGGAGTCTTCCTTTAATCAATGGGTAGTTATATAATCTTTAAAATGTATTAACGTAGAATATGGAAGAAACCTCTTAATTTTTGGAGTAACTAACATGAATTGGGAAATACCCTTATTTAAAATGGTACTAATTAAGAGACTATTGCCAGAAGACCTTAAAACAACAGTAGGTACTTAGTGCTCAAGTAACACCATAAAATACCTTGGTCGGTTTGTCGGTTTTGCTAAATAAAGTGTTCTACTCTGAAAGTTTATGGGAGACCAATCAGTCAGATCATTCAAAGTCTTCATAAGTAATTCTAAGCTCCTGGTCCTGTTTATATCTCTTTTCTTACACTCTAATGTATTTGTTTTTTTTTTTTCGCTTTCGAGGCGGCATTTCGTTATTGACTTTTTCATGTATCGTGTGTTGATAAGCGTTTTAGGTTTGGGGGTGGGATAAGTCTGCTAAAAATAAGTACATTTACAATTGAATGTTGTATGAGATAACTTTATTTTTAAAACTCGGAGGGAACGCGATTCTTTTACCGCCGCTGCTCAAGCTCTGAGTATGATTATTTAATACCCAATGTCAAAGCTAGCACTAAAGCCCCAGTGTCTGAGTGGTGTAAATAAAGTAGGTGGTACAACTTAACTCGGGTAAAGACGTACGTGTCAAGCGCGCACCGGATTATAGTACGACGGTGGAAAAAGCTTAGGATATAAGTTACAAGATGAAGCGGTTAAATAATGCAGTAGTTTGAAACCTCTTCGCCTTCATGGTGTTAGTTTAAATTCTCCTGATATTCATAATGAGGATCTGATATTACTTTTTGTGTTTTTATTTACATACATATTTATATTTGTGTGTTGAGGTAATTGTGTGTGTTTAAACAAACCAAACGTTCATCTAAATGACTTAAATCTCTTTTAATAAGAACAAATACCTACCTAATGATGAAAATGTATTTATTTCTTTTGAACGTATGGACAACATTTGTTTCATAGACATGTACTTAAAAGATGTAAATAAATCCATTGGGATTGATCCCAAATGTTTCAGTGTGTTTAAATATACAAATAAGTTATTTCATTGACATCTCTACGAATAAATTATTTAAATGAAACTAAAATAACGATATATCATAATCATATCTATAACCTAATGTCATATATTATTATATAAGAGTTTAGAATAAGTTTGCTATTTTGATCTATCACCAGCGGAAAAGATGCAGATACTGCAATGTTAATTATTAATAATTAATTCAGAATTTCAATTGTACATTTGTACAAATGATATACATAATATCGCTGCCACTTATAACTCTTCCCATCCGTCAATAGAGACAGTGGATTACTAAGATCTTCACATATGTACCAGCGGGTGAGACAAAATGCTCATTGAATTTCATAAGGCTCGGATTGCGACAACCGGACGTGATGTAGCACTTTTAGCTTTAACTTCCGATGTTGCAACATTGTTCTACGTCACTGTAAATTATGCGTTTTTTTTTTACTTTTTAAACTAGTACGTTTAGAATCTTGATGTTTGTTTACTTAACGACCTAGACTCGCGTTATTGTTTGACTGACTCTGGTTTTGTTCTTTAGAGTTATAAATTCAAATTCAATATCTTTATTTCATAAAATTAACCATCAATTATTCGAAATCGTCGATTTAATAAATAATTATTATAATTAAAAATTATACACCAATACACACAGAGTCACCGCAACAATAGTTTGCTTCGTCAAATGTAAAATTATTTATTAATGAAAAAAAATGTAAAAATAATACATTAGAATAAAACTTTTGTGTATTTACTAGAGATCGCGCGGTGGTCGAATTTCGACCATAGTTTATTTCATTGGGCAATATTACTTGACCTGTCATTGTATAGACTTTTGTACTATGATAGGTCAAAATATATACTGGACACTCATAGTTGTATGTACCCGTTTTTGCATTTTGCGTTTTTTTTTTAAACTTTGTAGCAAATATTGTTCAAAAATTTTAGCATTCGTCACTTCTTCTCTGTATAAACTATAAGCGTGCAAAATTTCATACTCCTCCGTCCGCCCAATTTTCGTAAAAAGGGATCCAAAGTTTTCGCTTCACGTATTAATACATAGATGACAGATATATGGGTTTACTCACATGGATATTTCGGGGATGCCCGAATAGTTACCGGAATAACAGTAAACCCGCTATCAAGAGATGAAGTTACCTGCAACGTCGCTGTCGTTTTGTGCCACTTTTAGATGGGCAGTGTAACAGCTGATACAGACGTGGCCAGTCGCATCATGGCTTAATAAAGGATTCCTGTCCGGCCTGAAACTCAGGTCCCCACGATATCCACAATCACTCGTGTGTGTACAATCGATTATCTTTACACAAAATTATTTATGCTTTGACAATTTACGAGCACATGAAACACCTGATTCTGAGAAGATACCCTGGTTTAATTCACCTTAAGTTTTTTTAAACGAAACGCCCGAGGGCAAGCAAACATTGCACAATCATAATTTGTAAAGATTACACAGGCCAGGTGCGTGGAACGATCCACCTTTGTGTGTTTGTTATATTTGCTTGCCTACCCTAAAGGCAAAGATTATTAGTGAATAGAGAGGAAAGTTTTTCGGCTTGATGGTAAAAGTTTATGTCTGGTATTGGGGAAGTGCCTCGAGCCCTAAAAGCCTCACTGTAATAACGTTTATTAGTTTTAAAGCTAGATATGTGTTCATGATGTTTATTAGTATACACTATAGCTACGTCCTACAACGTAATGTCTTTCTTTATACCAATCACATAAAAGTTGTTTAACAAAGCATATAATGACAGATAAGCTTTGCTCCCAGATGTACAGCAATCGGTTCAGCGTCTGTTTGTATGTAAACCAGAAAGTTTTTGGAGCTTGATCTAAAATGCCCTTACAGGCGATTACTTTGACCTTAAGTTTTCTTATCCGTATCCACTTATGCGTTGAAGATGACTAGCATAAAGACTAACGAACGAGTTACATATACAAAATAAATCACTAAATTTAGGATAATCTGTATAAGTCGAGATTTACTTTCCGTACGCTCAAATACTTATTAGGTTATAGTAATTCTTGATAGAAAATAAAACACTTGAAGATATCAATTTTACAGAACTTTATTTTATATCAATGCCAGATCGTAAGAAAAGATAAGTACAAAGATATAAGAGCTGCAGCTAACGGCAGACGGTAAAGGGCATTTTGTAGCTATGTTTATTTGAAAGAAATAACATACAGATACAATGAAAACTTTTCACAGCAAGTACAAATATAAAATTAATCTACCCAGGATCAATAATATAATATTTTATGAAAGTACATATCGGCGTGTATAATCATTTACCCATAGCTATGCAACTTAATGGCAAAATATTTAAAACAAAACTCAAGAAGTGGTTGCTGGAGAATGTATTTTATAATCTGCAAAAGTATTTTAGTAGTAAGTCTTCCTGCTGTGATTTTGTTGTTGTAATTTAAGATGTGTATTGTAGTGAATATTTTAAATATTACTTTTAATTTATTTTGCATGTCCGAAATGATAATTTCTTGAATCATAATTTGAAATATGAAGCTTACATACAGCTTGCACACAGCCTAGCAATAGAACTTAAAAATCTTTGAATCTTTATCACGTCACATCAATTGATCGATAAAATTTACGTCAATGCGAGCGAAGCCGCAGGCAAAAGCTAGTGTAATCTATTTTCAATCACATACTTGTATCTTCCTATAGTTTAATTGTTAAATTTTCATGCAATAAAACTATGGCTTAGCTTTGCTTATGTTGAATATCTTAACTAATCAGTTTAGATATTCAATATCAAAAAAGGTATCCCTTGGGGACAATACTTTTGTTTCTGAATGAAAGGTACCCTATGTCTCTTTCTGTACCTCTGACAAAGAGCATGAAAAATTTTGTAATGATCGGTTGAGAAGTTAATGCGTAAAACCGTAACATACAAACAAACAATTCAATTTCGTAATTATAATATTAGTTAGGATTTCAAAGATTTGAAACATCTGCATGAAGATACTTTTTTTTTTATTCTATGTCAATAAACATATAGATATTATTACGCCATGTTAATACCTACACAGACGATTATACGTTCTCATTAAACGTTATGCCAATTAACCATGCCTGAACCTTTTCATGCTTGTTTAAATTAAGGAAAATCATGGCAGTATATTTGCGTATCCTCTTTTATCAAAGTCAAATTGAATCCTTAATTGAGTACTACGACGTGTTTGATGTTGCTCTAATAACTAACGAAGGTGAGTTATTAATGTAACGATATATTCATGAATATAGTAGTAATAGCTTTGAAATCAAAGTGGTCGCCTAGTCTTCTGCTATTTAATACCGTTATACTTAACATCAACAATTTAGCGGGAAACTCCGTGGAACCTTTTATATGCTGATGACGTGGTTGTTATTTCTGATAATTTTCAGGATACCCAATGAAACTAGAGACGTCATAATGAAATCGGTTTGCACCAGTGTTGCTTAGCTATAACATTTTCTTCATCTTTTCTATGGTTTCCCTTTCCTTCTCTTACCCTGCCTTGGGTACTACAACGTTACTAGTTTGATCCATTTCTTTCTACCTTTGAAACTAAATAACATATAGGAGATTAAAAAAAATCCCATTCTCAGACAGACAATACATTGTAATACTTGTATTGATCGATACCTATATATATTGCGACCTTGTTTAAAGACGTCTACTGTTCAAGGTCTTACAAGGATAGCGACTTACTGAACGTGTGAGTAACAATGCTTTTTGAAGTTATTATTTATGTATACTATTTCTCATAGATCTCTATAACCAAATAGTTTTTTCTTCGAATAAATTTCATAACGAGATTACTGCGAAGTATATGTGGCTTGAAAGAGGATGTCGTGACGAAAGTTGAAAAGGGTATGCTGAGGTGGTTTGGGCACGTAGTAAGAATGAGTGTGGAACGAATGACAAATGAAGTATACAAGGTAAACGTTAGTGGGCAGGCTGGTAAAGATCGACCACGCAGGACATGTTCTGGTTTATGTTTATGTTCTGAAGAAAAAGCTGGTCAGAAGTACCTGAAACGGGCGGGCTTGTATGAACAATGTAATGAAAGTAGAGGATGCTCGTGAAGTATGAGAACATAAAAGCAAGTGGCGGGTTGTGCCTACCCCGAAGACAAAATATTGAGTTTATGTACATATGTACGTATTATCGTTGTTACAACTCGAATATACAGAGTGATTGTAGCAACAGTAATTAAAACATTTTGTTTATCAAAATATTGGTTACTGAAAATATGTAAAATTGAGAACCAACTTGCAATTCTATAAACATTACTTCAGAGTCAGGGATAAAGAGCTCGGACTTCAAGCCATTAGCCAGTTTAAGTGACAGGTATGCGTCCCTGACCTGCTCGAGCTATTGTTTACACTTCCTAATCCATCAGTATTAGCAATATCCCTTTTCTTCCATTCCCTTCCCTTCTGAACTAGCTTTTCCTTCCAATATACTCCCAATTTTCCTATCGTTAGTTCCCAAAGTGCTCGTTTGATGGCAATAGGCTTGCCCCTTATTACGTGAATGAGACAAAATTATTGTTGGCAAAATTTGGGTGTTTAATACACCTGTGCTTCGGGGATATAGGCGTCAACACATGTATGTATGTATGTACTTAAGAAACGCCGATTATGTAGACCTATGTGGCCATATGACCCATTCCACAGCCACGTAACGGGTCGCGGGTTTAATTAGTAATTTTTAAATACGAAATTTGGACTTGGATTGGGATAGAAAGTGCTACTTGCACTTGTTCAAATCCTACTAAGAGGATACTCATATAAAGATGTAATCCTCACGACTTGGAAGCCTAAAGAAATCTTTGATTAGCAATTTGATTACGTTTCCTGCTTAGAATATTTGAAAGTTAAAACGTAAATTTTAAATGTACCATATTATGTTATGTTTAAATTTTTATTCAAGCTGTTGTGTTTATTTAAACACAGTATAAAATAATAATAACTTAAAAAACTTCACACAGGGTCGTCTCACCCCAAATTACGCAGAGGCTCTGCTAAAGGTAACCAGACTGCTGATAAACATATTTATATATTACTAAATACATACATATAATACTAAAATAAGGATAGTGAAGAAATATTGCCCTATTATAACACTGAACACTGCCACATGCGCTCTAAATATGTAATCGCAAATAGTGTACAAGATTACCCGCAACCTTCATCTACTTACTTACCTACTGATTTGAGCTGACTAAAGTGGGTATACTTTAACCAGCTTTTAAGCAGTTTTGGTAATTTTGTTCTGGTAACATTTGACACTTTTACTTACTTATAAACCAACATTTTTGTGCCCGACATCTTCATCAAGACGTTGAAGCGACCTACCGGCCGGTGTAAGGCACCACACGTAAAATCAAAAAAAAGTATGAATTCCACTTACGATTTTTTTTTATTCTAGCGATCTATAGAACAGGCGTACAAATATAAAAAAAATATATTGGCCCAGTTTCAGTGTGCCCTATTTAAACACACACACAACACACTGTAGATGATGTTAATGTTTGAAATGTTTGGTAATGTTTAAAACCCATGTAACAATGTAAGTCATTCCAAACTGCACAATCAAAATTTCCGGTTTTAAATAGTTTTAATTAAAATTACAAAAATATGTGGGATATTTTTGTAAATTAAATTAACATTTTGTGTTTGATTAAAAACACGATTTGTAGTTAAAAAATCAGAACATTTGTTGTGATAGCATGGAACGTAGTGCAGAACGAGATCATTTCAGATCCAGATTAGATTGCAGGAACTTCTTATATATGTATGTATTCTTGTTTACCCCGGCAAATAAATAAATGCTAAGGAATGCACATTAGTGTGGTACTAGATGGAGTTTGAACCCACAACCACTAAATCGTAATCCACTACCAACGCCTCTCACTTATGCTTCACTTATCAAAAAATAAAAACAAACACACAGACTTAATTACACATTTATAACAAGATGTCTGTTCTCACATTTCAACGGTGATGCTATTCAAAGGACAGCTTTCACACAAACAAACTTTTGCTACAAGGAATGGAATGAATGGAACACAAAGTTGTGGACATAACCCATTACGTCCCATAAAATGCTAGTTGTCACAAGTGAAGTTCCCATATCCATTTACATAAAGACAATCGAGCACCATCCCCGCAGCTCATAGGTTAATAATCGTATAAATTCAACGAGAACTCAACGAGCTTGGACACAGGCCAATAGTAATGATTTGACTACATAACCTAGGGCCTTGGATAATTTTTCAAAAACAATATTTTAATTCGAATTAGTAAGCGTGCAGCTAGTGTTTTAGGTGGCTACTGGTTTTGTCAGATGGTCTTTAAAACTATTGTAGTTAAATACATACTGATTCTCTTCTCTTCGAAATATTTATTTGTGGTACTAGACGTGTACAGGTGTACATATTTGAATTAAGTACTTATCATGACACAACCTGACCACAAATATTTAATGGTAACCTACTGAGCTTTTCTCAATTTTTGATTTAACCAGAAAATTGACAAGAAAATAACACGTTAATAAGAGTGCCCTTTGAGTTTTTTATCTGTTCATCTACATATTGGAACATTCAACTACCTTCACGAATTACTCTTTACGACTTACTCTCTCCTGACAATTTAAAAATATACATACACATACAGGCATATTATGTACATTTATGCATGAACAATAATTGTATAATATTACACAATAGAAATAATATTTGTCAAAGTGTACTCAAAATAAATGCCAAAAGTATTTCCAAATTCAAAAAGTGTGACTAATGGTATTATTAAAAGCACATCAAGTAGAAAATAAAAGAAAAATTAATACCATTTCAATTTCGATCAAGAAATACGTATTATTTGACCAAGTTGCAAGCTTACACAGGCTTTTATCTAAGCCACGACATACGCCGGAACCGCAAAAGAAGGTACCTATCCATTTGCTGGTATATCCCCGCTTCGCAGCGATACTACGCTTTAGATTGAATATAAAAGCTACAGAACACAGGATTTATATAGAAATTGCGTTGTGTATTTTTCATGTATATCGACTTATAACTATCTCATCTTATAGCAATTTCGGAGTAAAATTTAAAAATTTATCGTAGTGAACTTACAAGTATAATTATTGCGAAGTTTCAAAGGTTCTTAAAATTGTTTCGGAACTAATCTTTATATTAACACGTAAAGATAATTATTTTAACCACTTTTTAAGCAAATATCACGTAAGGAGGAATGTCATATTTTCAATATTTTTGGATATTTTAAGTGCAGAAAACTACCATTTTTGATCAATATGACGTGCTATAAACTGAAAGATTTTGTGAAAACGGCTACAAAAAGCTACAGCTAGCCAGTATATGCTGACATGTCCTGGTACCAAATATCTATATAATGACAGGCCAAATTATACTGGGCATTGATATAAAATAATTCTTTCAAAACTTAATGACGTATGGTAGAAATTTGACCACCCAGCCATTTCTAGTATAAATAAATATACACCCTGTTTACAAATCAACAAACTGCATGACAATCAACTGACTAATGTTACTTAGTTGATTTTCTTTTGGTAAGTAAAGTCGCCTGGTGTTCGACTGGTTAAGACACCTATAAGCGCTTACTATTAGGCGAGGCTTTGGGTTCTTGGACAGTTTAGTTGTATATTAACCGCTGTTCCCCGCAGTGTCACTAGCGTGCTCCTAAGGTTCGTAGCGTGATGTTACATAGCCTGTCTTAATGAATACTCTATCCAATGCTAAAAAAAATAATCCGACTGTAGTTTCAAAGATTATCGCTACTATCTGAAACTAGAGTCGGATTGAAAAAAGAAAATTGTCGATGAAAGAAAAATGAGTCCGGATTTTGTTAAAGGATTTTTTTCATAAATTATTATACTGTTTAAATCATTTAATTACTTATTTGAAAATGATATAATTAACCCAAAACTACTTCTAATCACCCTTTTTTACACAAATTAGGCTACGGCTAACACATATGTTTTTTACAATTTTGACATTGGAACCTCGTTATTCTAAGTTTTTTTATAATCACAAAAGCCACGAATCTGTTTTTGGTTGCCTAGTGACAGTGGAAATTTCTAAAACACTGTGTATTTCCTAGTTTATTTCCTTTATTTTGTCACGTTTATCAGAAGCTGCAGTTGTACCACTGCCATGGGTGGTGCAAAGCAAGAAAATATTCTGTGTTATTTTTAAGGTTGTAAGAAAACCTTAAAAAAAAACAAATTTATACGTTATACAACGCACACGTGTTTATATAACCATGACATTCAAAATATAATAATACTACAAACTTAAGCGGGAGACTAGAGGAGCTCGTGGCTAAATGGAAACCGAGTAGTTTAGTACATTACAAGGTTAAGTAATACCAACCAGGTCAGTCTCAGGATAGGTGACCATTCTTAACACACGGAGGATGATGATGACCACAAACTTACATTTTACTTTACAAAATCTAGAAAGCATAAAAAATCGTTTTTCTAAAGTTCCTGCTGTATTTAGTCGTAACGCGATTCATAAACATTCGTCTCTCCGACCGTCAAAGCTTTGTAACTATGCAGGGTGACGTCACTGCTTGTTAATTGCATACGTAATATGAAGTGTCCGATAACATACGAAGGTTAAAAGGGCATTTTCTTCTTTTTATCGCGTCTACTCAAGAAATTAGAAGATTTTTCCCTTTCATGCGCGTTCTGAGAGACGAATACTTATTAATCTAGGGTTAAACAAACAATCGAACAAAAACCTCATCTGCTTTATTATACTAGTATAGATTTACAACCCAAAGTAAAATACCAACACCAAAGCTCCTTTTACTGCCAGAAAATTCCAACGATTTGGAACACAGAATAATGATCTGAATCCACCATGTCAGGTTTCGGTACGCAGCCGGTCTTGACACCTCATGTTATTACTTATCAAATAAAACACTCTTATGTATTACTTATCAAATAATCTGTTATTTTGACATCATTGTTATGAAATGTTTTCAATATAATTTTATGTATACATTGGATTTCTGCGATGTTCATTTTTTGAGTTCCGTACCCGAAGGGACCTTATTACTAAGCCTCCGCTATCCATCCGTCCGTCAATCCGTCTGTCAGCGGGCTGTATCTCATGATCCGTAATAGGTAGACAGTTGAAATTTTCACAGAATGTGTATGTCTGTTGTTGTTAAATAAAGATACCCTACTAGAAACGTGTTTATTTGGCTTTTTGCTCGATTTAATTAATAGCAACAAGTAGACGCTTGAACGTGATAAGACATTTGTTTTGCTATATTCGCTAAAAAAATTATAATAAAAAGTACGTACATAGTATTAAATGCTGTACGATGAACCCTTTATGCGCGAGTCCGATTCGCACTTGGCTCGTTCTTTTTTTGTATTTATCTCTTTTATATATGAAACACTAATTAATGATTAAATATATGGTAAATAATTTTTTTCCCGCTTCGTTCGCGTAAAAGTTTTTTCGGTATCCCTCGGGAATAGTACTATTTTCAGTACGAAATGTACTATATGTCCTTTTCTGTACCCCTGACAATGTGTATGCAACATTTCAGAATGATCGGTTGAGCAGTTAATCATAACAAACCAACCAACACACAGATAAATATATTGAAAGCATACTCTTATCTATTCTATAACACACGCTTTTCAGTCCCAACAGAACCAGTAAAAAAGCACTTAAAGAAACTTCCCATCATAAGCACACTCGTACGATGCCCAAAGAAAGGCTAATATGTAAAACAGACACGAAACGATCCGGTGACCTGGAAAAGCCGACCGGACCGGACATCCGGCCACCGTAACACCGTACAAAATCAATAGGCAAATGAAACACCGATGCTTATGAAATATACATGGCTACACAATGCAGACTGCACTATTTTTGTGTTTATTTCCTTCAATGTCTAACCTGACCTAAATAGTCGACTCGATTACGCGGATGGCGCTATATTTACAGTGGTCGCCTAACCACTACACGCCGCACCAAGTGTTAGGGGTTCGATTTGTGTGATCCATTTATAGTTGTAACAAGTCTGTGGACTGTATGCCGTTGTTTAAATGTTTTTCCCCTCGGCACAGAAAGTTATTCCTAGTCCGGGAGTTGTCCTTTTATACAAGAAAAGAAATACAAAAATATCTTCACACAATGCCATCATTACATATGGTTTTTAGGTTATGTTTTGTATCTGCCGATGCCTTCAACAATATGGCGCTGATCCTAAATATATTTCAATCCACGTAGATCGTATTGTTCAGACTAATATGACATCAGCGATCTATTTTCCCAGACACGGCGAAAATGTGTTATATTTTATTTCGCAGTTTGATATGCATGTCATAGAAATATAAAATATAGTAGTGTAGCTACAGACATAAATTTATTACGAATAGATACGTTATATGTGTTGTCTTTAGTTTCTTGTACTCTGTCTTCTATGTCAATCGGTATAAGTTCAGGATAAGGGTGGCCGTATGTTTTTTTGACGAACGCATAAAAATAAATGAAAAGAAGTTAAGAACTCGTGAGACGAAACCTAATAGTTTTCACTTTTTGGGCTACCTTCAATACGTTTGAAGCCTGACAACTAGTATTGTGTCGCAAGTCAAAGTGCTTATGAATATTATATAATATGATGCGCTCGGTCCTACTTATCGTCCGCAGGCGTGAATGTTTTTTTCGAAGGTTTCTTTTGTCATTATGCTGCTCTTGTTAGACGTCCTCGAAGATATATATCAAGAACACATTCCATCCATTAGAAAAATATGTATTATTTCTACTTTATGAAATTCACCATTAACACAATTTTAAACTCATTATAAAATTGTACGCAAACATTAGCGGTCAAGAAACTTTTAAATAAAACAACTATTTACAAACAGACACTTATAAGCTGCTAAGGGGACACGCTCGTGACGGCATTTAAACTAGCAATATTAACCCTGCACATGATACCTCCCTTAGCTTGTACAAATAAAGTTCTAATTAGCTTGACAGAGTTATAATAAAAGGTTGTTTTGTCAGGGTCACAGCTGCGATTCTCTAGGTCTACTAGTTTGTGGTCGGGCTGCCTAAATATCTGCAGCCACCATTGTAAAGTGCTTTATGTTAGTTATGCGTTGGGTAGTTCTGTTTGTTTTGTATTAGGGCCGTGAGCTACAACAGCCTGATGAAATATACTCAGCGATGCGTCAAATAGTCAAGAGTTTGGTTTGCATATACTTACTCGAAAATATTTATGACATCATGTGCTGTAGACTGAAGTTTCAAGAACAAAGCCTACGGCTGTTTTCACCTACTCATATAAACTGCTACTAACATGGAACACAGCTGTTACAAGAATTTAAATGTTCTGCGTTCTTATAGATTTATATATTTTTTTTTTACCTGTTCTAGGAAATTATTTAATAAAACATCTAATTTTATTTTAGAAATCATTAAGTAAATTCAAATTCAATATCTTTATTTCATAAAATTGACCATCAATTATTCGAAATCGTTGATAAGTACGTAGAGGTATTTCAACTTTTATAGGTAAAGGTAACATTTTGTTTTTATTGAATTTGTGTCGATTGAGAGCTTTTTCTTGTTTTAAACTCCACAGTTTAAAACAAGAAAAACTCTCAATCATACATATAGTATACCTACCCACGTAGGTATACTATATGTTTGTACCGATTTTAGTTAAAGTTTACTAAGACAAATATAGTATCTAAATCACTGATTACAAAATCAAATATTTATGACAAATTCCACGCTGAAAAACTAGTTTGTTCATTATAAGTAACATTTAAACGCATTAACTTTTTTTCCTAATGATTTAAACCCAGCATTTGATTTCTCAAACCAAAGGAAATCTCTCAAACCCATCAAAACATTTTCGTGTTTTATTTACAGTTCTTTAGAAAGTAAATATAATCACGGAATTATCTTATAAAATATTTTACTTATTTTACACAATAGGACAAACCTTAAACACTCCAAAGTTTACGAGCTGAGAGAGAATGGCGAGTTGTCCCATTCAATATTATCATCTCTAATTGAATAAGGAGGTAATTGAATAGGGAAGCCCGTCATAAGTCAATAAGATACGAAAGAAAACCAATAAAGTACCAAATTATTATTAACTAGCTGACCCGCGTAACTGCGTCTGCGTGACATAAGAGAAAGAAATATTTTTTTCCTGTTCCTGCAACATTTTTCATAGATGCTCCGCTCCTATTGGTTGAAGCGTTATGTTATATAGCCCATAGCCTTCCTAGATAAATGGGCTATCCAACACTAAAAGATTTTTTCAATTCGAACCAGTAGTCTGTTCCTGAGACTAGCACGTTCAGCCGAACCAACAGACTCTTCAGTATTGTATTGTAATAGTTTGCAAGCCTATTGCCGTCAATCAGGCATTTTGGAAAGGGAAAATAAAAAATTAAGGCAATGGAAAGGGATATTGCTTATACGGATGTATTGAGGGGCGCAAGCAATACTGGTCAAGGTCGCATAACTCTAACTGACTGTTGCCGGCAAGTCCGAGCCCCCTAAACACCTATAATCAATTATCATTGCAGCGGGTGTCCGATTCCAATCTTGTTAATTTTAATCCTCCTAAAACATATGCGTCACTTTTTAGGAGAGTTAGGGGGAGAGGGGAGGGCTAGGGCTTCTGGCATCACAGTCACGTCTAAACTTAATTTCGGTCAACAAATTGAGTCTATCTACACCATTCCTACCTCAGACGACTAGACGCAAACACAGGTTCCATCCTTTCATTGATGAAACACCAAAAAGTCGAACGAAACGCTTTGACAGCACCTTTGAGTTATGGAATGAATTGCCTTCGTCATTCAAGAGTAGAGTGAAAAGGTTTCTCTTGGGTAGCCGTGTACCATCTTTGTCTTCATCATCACTTCCCATTAACTCTTCTTACAAAATATTACAATATAAAAATGAAGTAAGCAACACCGAGGAGTTTTGTTGTTGAACGAAATTGACAAGGTATACCTTGTCAATTTCCAAGTGGATTCCATTTTCACTTATTGTAAATATATGTTGCGTGTATAAATAATTATGTCTATTGACAGTGGTTTGGGTGTGTCTATTTATAATAGGTATGTATTTAAAAAATATATACCTGCACCTAAGTATTTTTATCCAAATTCTAGAACCTGCTGTGTAATTTTTTTTACAAGTCTATTTAAGTATCTGAGGTGGGATTACCTTGACTCTCGAACTATATTGTATTATATTATGTATATATTCAAGTCAGTGCCGCAAATCTTTTAAAATTTGTGACCAACTTGCAGAACACCCTGCTTTAACATTCCTTAAACGCTTCCATAAAGCTTCTAAGGTATTTTAATACAGAACTAAAAGTTTTATCTATGTAGCAAACGTGGGGTACACTGAAAGTTTTGTGTAACTCATTAATAAAACAATCAACATGTTAAGTAATATATTTACTGCTTTTCGAAGTATTTTCCATTACATTTTAAACACTTTTTCACTCGATGAAACCATTTTTGAAAAAATGAGGACCATTGGTCTAAGGGCATGTTGTTCACGTGCTGGTTGAAAGCTATCACGGCCTCTTCCGGCCCCGTAAATGTCATACCTCTCATCAAATCTTTTATTTTTGGGAAAATAAAGTAATCGCATGGTGCCAGGTCTGGACTATGTGCAGGATAAGTCAATAGCTCTACCTTTTCAGAAGCCAAAAATGACTTCGTCTTGTTCGCGGTGTGCGTCGAAGCATTGTCGTGTACCATTCAGCATTAACTGTGTTTTGTTCTTTAAGTGGGATCGTGCAGACAGGACCAGTCCGGGAAAAAAACGCATTTATTTTTTTGCCTACCTTTATCGCCTGCCTCAATTTTGTTGGTTTACTGTTACCTTCGAACACCCATACAGAAGACCGTTGCTTGCGTTCCGGCATGTAACAATATAGCCATGTTTCATTTCCTGTCACAATGTCATTTGAAAGTCCGTGATCGTACTTTAACAACACTTTTTTACACCAATCAACACGAGTCCGTTTTTGTTCTGGGGTAAGTTCATGAGGAATCCAGCGGCAACAGTTTTCTAACATTTAAATGTTGATGTAAGATTTTCTAAATTAGGCTCATACCAATTCCCAAATATCCTCGAATCTCCTCATAGGTGATACGCAGGTTTTTTTTAATTAGTTGCCTGACAGTAGCCACATTTGGCTGACCTTCACGAATTTTATCATAGAGAAAAACACGGCCGCAATCAAATTCTGTGTACTAACGCTTTATGGTGCTCAAATGAGATGCTTCCCTCCCAAAATGTTGAAGACGAACAGTGCAGTCCTGCAGAGTCAGTAAACTTTTAAAATCATAAAAAAATTATCACCCTAAAATCTTTTTGCGTTAGTGCCATTTTTTGGTACGGACGACGAACTTTAACTTGTGTTAAAAAACAATTGACACGCAATTTCCCGCCATTTTTTTAAATCATTGATTGAGTTTGTTGTAT
Organism: Euplagia quadripunctaria; assembly: GCA_963859945.1. Lineage (NCBI taxonomy): Eukaryota > Metazoa > Arthropoda > Insecta > Lepidoptera > Erebidae > Euplagia > Euplagia quadripunctaria. Next base: position 990,874 of record OY982576.1, read on the forward strand.
TTAAAAAAATATAACATTTGAAATTCAAGCATTTATGAGCGGCCAGGAGCGCAGAACTTTCAGTGTGCCCTATATAGGATCTTCACGCTATAAAATAGGTACAACATATTGCAAGTACTTGCAATTTATACGAATACAGGATGGTATGCAGCATATGCGTGATGAGTGTATCAGTCTGTGCTTGTTATAAGTGGTGAGTGAAGATTTCTTACAAGCATGAAAGCCAGGGAGTCTATCTTAATAGCGATTCTGTAGCACTGTATTCCAGAGTCAGAAGGCACTTAGCAACAGTCTTCTTTAATGCAAACTTCGTTAATGGGCAAATATGTAGTGTACGATTAATTTTATTATTGATGTTTGGCCAGGATGATTTTACAGCGTATAATGCTGCATACCCTATAATGGCTGGGCTTTCGTTGGTATATTGTGGGGTAACAGGAATGTGCTATCAAAATAGTGTTTGTTATAAATAGCTGTCTTATATAGCTGTGTTGTAACGTATATAAAAGGTTTTTTGCTAATCACCTTAATATTAGATTTCTTTAATACTAATATGTGTGTTTTGGATGCACCACCCCATGCCAATGTCTAAACATGCCCCAGAATATATAATTATATATTACTAGCTGACCCGCGCAACTTCGCTGGTCCTAGCGTAATGTCATATAGCCGTAGTCTTATTTATAAGTCACTGCTACGCTCCTATTGGTCGTAGCGTGATGATATATAACTTATAGCCTTCCTCAATAAATGGGCTATTTAAAACTGAAACAATTTTCAAATCAAATTAAGTCAAAATCAAATCGGACCAGTAGTTCCTTAGATAAGCACGTTCAAGCAAACAAACTCTTTAGCTTTATATATTACAGTATAAATAAGTATAGATTATTCTTGTTGTCCCGTTTTCCCGATTTTACTTAAACGATATTGAAGACTGAAGCATTTATGCGTCAAGTTTATGGCTGATATATCTCATAAGAAAATATACGTGCATTGTTACTGCATTCCATTCTTCTTCTCCACAATAGACCGTATAACAAACGTCCCGCTCAGAGCTTGGAGCAGCGAGAGCGAGGGGCGACGCTATTTATTAGCCAAGTTTCACAATAAATCGAACTGCCCAAGTGTGACGAATCAAACGCGGGGATCTTCAAATAGAAAAGTGTATTGTCATAATTATATTAAACTGTTTTATTTATTTAATATAATAATGGCAATATGTACAATTACGACATGTGTGGTTTAAATTCCATGTAGCGTTATACATAATATATTAATAAAGAAAGTGCTTTTTCTAAATACCAAAAGTGCCCAACGTTTCGAAAGAAGTTTTTAACCACATCTGTAATATGTATCTGAACGTGACGGTCACGCGAGTTCAATGCTTTTTCTCCATACCAAAAGTGTCAAACGTGGCTAAATAAGTTTTCACACACATCTGTATATATGTATCCGAGCGTGACGGTCACGCGAGTTCAATGCTTTTTCTCCATACTAAAAGTGCCAAACGTGCCTAAAGCCTAAAGAAGTTTTCACACACAACTGTATAATCCGAGCGTGATGGTCACACGAGTTCATTGCTTTTTCCCAATACCAAAAGTGCCCTAACACAGTGCTTCAAAAAACCTAACACTTTCTTTTTAGAACATATTTATAAACATACCCAACATATCTAGAATAATTATAAAACACAGAAAGAGTAGAGAGCACTAACGAATTAATTAAAAAAAATAAGTACAGAGTTTTCTTAATACTTAGGAGCACTTTTCTGTTCGATAGTACATGGACGTGTTCGTCGATTTATTCGGCACACCTTACACCTTAATCCTTTCTTTCACCCACTGCGAGACACGTTCTCAACTCGCTCCTGGGTACTCGAATACTCGCCTAGAATAATGCCTCAATTTCCTTTGATTTATAAGAAATCTCTACTACGCAGTGAAGTTTAACTTGAATTGGGTATAACTGAGGATAGTATCATTACTATAAATGTCAGTGTTTTCGGATAAAACTTTGTAATATTCAACTATCGCGTTAGATCGGTTAACGTTGACAAAGAATCTGTGATAGGTAATAAAGCTTTCAAATATCTACCAATAAAAATAAGAAAAATTAAATCTCATTTTCTATAGCATAAAAACATGATTCTAATATGTATGAAAAATTACCGCTCCAAGGGTTTCAAAAGGATTATTTACAATAAACAAACCTTAATACCTACTTCGTATATTTTAAATTCAGTCATAAAAATGTACCTCATACCATTTTTTGTTCTTTGAAGTTCCATAGAAATTCTGTCAAGAACATTTTATCTTTTATGCGAAAAAATCTAATTTCATTCCCATTTAGAAGACTGCACGTAAAATTAAAGCTTCCAAATTGGAGTGTGTACAGTCGTAAAAAATCTTAAGGAAAATCGGAACGCGGGGAAATCGTTTCGCTGCAACCCATTCACCGTCTTGAAATATACGGGAGATTATGGCAAAAGGAAGCGCCAGCTTCCACTTTTTTTGATAATATTTATTAAAATATATTTATTTTATTAATTATACTTTATTCTTTAACTTTATCATAAAATCTGTTTAAAAAAGGGTAAACAAAACAAGTCTGTTAATGAGTCTAAATTTCAATCATCATCAGTTCCTCTAAAACTTTCGTTACTTTTCTGGTGACAGAGTTGTTACACGCTTTACATTAGCTTGACCTGTATCTATCTATCCATCTATGTAACGGAATCTTTTAACGCAGTATTCATGAACTTCAAGAGGTCTTATTAACTTAAAAATTTGCTTGATAAAGGTACCAAAATGTGTCACTACCGATGACAGTACAAGACTAAAAATAGGAAAAAAAACATGACTGGCCTGTTGGTCTAGTGCTTAGTGACCCTGACTGCTAAGCCAGAGGTCGTGGGTTCGATTCCCACCCAGGACAAATAATTGTGTGATGAGCACGATAATTTGTTCTGTGTCTGGGTGTAATTTATCTATAATATGTATGTATTTAGAAATATATAAGTATGTTTATCAGCAGTCTGGTTACCATAGTACAGGTTCTGCCTAGTTTGGGATCAGACAGCCGTGTGTGAGATGTGTGAAGTCATAAAAAAAAATGTTTAAAAAGCACACTTTAATAGCGAACCGAACTAAAGGGTAGAATACAATTTTTAACTATGAAAAATTTAGTCCACTCACATCATGATTAAAAAATCTAATTTATTAAGCTAAAAATTTAAAATAAAAGTAAAAGAACGGGATGCTTGAAATCAAATGTTAGTAATAGTTAATTGGTAGCAGTTTACAAAAGTAGAGTTATTAGAAAAATATACTAAAAAGCCCCCCACGCTTTTTTACAGTCAAAAGAGATAATCAGTATTAGTTCATTCTTGCGTTGATTAGCCTTTCAGAAATCGGGCGTCAGTCTTTGAATAATGTCCTTGGAAAGCTTTAAGAAAGAGGCTTTAAATTCAACTATACTTCAGTATACACGGCGCCGGTCAAATTGCCGTTCCGCACATTCATTAAGCCGACCTGGCCGCGACATTTCCAATGATATTTCGATCGGCCGATATGAACACAGATCGTGATTGAATTGTGATTGGGGTTCAACAATCGAAGATGGGTCTTTACAATAATTCCGAACGGAATTCCATTATTTTCCAAGGCATTGTGGGAACAGTGTACGGGTTATCTTTTGTCTGTTCGTTATGTTATCTGGAGGGAGGTTACTGGGTAAGGCCTCCCATACCACCACCTGCTGATTAGGCGGACAAAGTCTGCAGGGGTTCTCGGATGCTTCCGCCTTAGGATATCCCGGGTCCCCTGCAATAAACTCACTTAGGACGAAATTTTTTTAATCGGTTCGAGTCCGACATACTTCACTTTACCCTTGGCTCAGGTGAGGTGATGGCCCGTGAGAGTCTCCACACGGAAAAAACACAACTGATTTCTATAATATAATTTTTATGTTATAGAGAACCCTTACCAGGCCTCATTACTTACGAATAAACATTGTATACAGATTCGAAGGACACTGTAAAATTTAAGTGGTTACGTGATCATTAACCAACTTGTACATTATTGTAAATTTGATCGACATGTCATTCACGATGTCCGAAGGCTATGGCACTGTTATATGTGAATCACTTATATGTATATTAATAAAATAAATAAATAAATGTTTTCTTGACATATTATTGTTTACATTTTTTCTGAAGCGCTGAATCCCGAGGTAGGGACTTCATGTCTTATAATATATCTGCTTACATTTATATCATGTACATAATAATATGATTCATACATTCATATGTGTTCACAGAGATCGACGTTTGTTACTCACATTGCAAACCATTACATTTAAAGCCGTAAATGTATGTACATAATATTGATATGAAATAGTTATCATAAACAACGTTATATTCGAATATGTTTTTCTAGTATCCCTCAGCAAGTACTCCCAAGGTTGAAATAGCTGCGCAAATCCTAACTAATGACGGTACGTAGCCTGAACCCTTTTGTGCAAACTTTGCAGACTTGGAACAATAAAATTTTATCACATTGTGTGGGTGGCAAATAAAGTTTTTCAAAACATACTTTTCTATCCAATACTTACAGGATGTTTATTTAACTCTTTTGATATGTTTATTAATATGTATTTTATATATCTTAAAACTTTTAGTGTGTGGAAACTTGACAACTAAATTCGCGAAATACAAAATAACACTCCTGAATCTTTTTGTGTTTTAATATCCTAAGTAAGTATATGCCAAGGAATATAATATGTATAGTATATTGCTTAGCATATACTTACTTGTATAGTATGCTAAGCAATATAGTATTTTTTTTTGTACGTTCGGAAACCCCCAAGCAATATATTATATGCTAAGCATTAACAGTTTTGGTAACCATCTAAGAAAAGAACTTAGCAATTACAACTTGGAGACACTCATTGCTATTTTCAATAATTACAATACAATATAATTATAATCTTAGTCAACACTTGACTAAGATCATAATCAAATGTTGATGTTTTACAATCGACCACCAAAACAGTACAAAAACGAATTTTACTTGATTTTAAATTAGGAAATTATGTCTTATCTGGACCAGTCACGGTTAAACTCACAATGGACTAATTTCTTATATACCTAATTATGAGATTTATAGCAAATTATTTAGTGTAAAATATTTCAAGACAACAGCCTGTACATAAGGCATAAAAGTACAGAATATAGCATTCGAGAAAATCGGGTCTAAGTATTTACTTTACAGAGTTTACGTTTCTATTGTCAATGTCAGCTAAAATAACGCTTGGGCTTATAATGTTAGCTGAAATATTGGTTGCTAATGTATTCAGTAGGTCACCAGACTGCTGGCAATATAAAAGGCAGATAGGAGGCGGGCAACCTTGAGACTGAAAAACCAATTCTTGTATGAAAAACCTTTTATTGAAAATGTGAACTAACAATCGGGAAGCTAAGTTCTAGAAAGTTAGCGATTAGTCGGACAGTCAAACTCACTACAGCTTCCATACCAGTCCTTAGATAAAAATTTCATATAAAAGCTCCCTTCAAGGCGTTTGAAGTAAGCTCTACCGGTAATTAGTTATTCGAGATGGCATTTCAATCTAAATGTCAGCAGTCAGCAGTGCCAGACCGTCTGGCACTGCTGACTGCTGCCCACCCATAATTTATTGCTTGTAGTCTGTAGTCAGCCAGTGCGTCTTAGTCCGCTGGCCTACTTCTACCCGTAATCTATTATGGGTAGTCAGAAGTCGGCCTGCCGGCAAGAGAGAAGAGTTTGATTATATTTTACATTAACTTATAAGACAAGAAAGTTTATATTATTCGAAGCAGGTTGCAGGTTGCAAAATACTAAACACTTCACTTGAGTTTTTTTTATTTCAAATCTATGTAGTTTGGTTATTTCTATAAAAAATATTTAATGTTTTTTTAATGCTGACTTATTTCTGCTGACTGCACTTATTTTTAGGGTAGCTATTGAAGCGCTCACCTTGGGCAAGGTGACCGCCGTCGTATGCGACCTTATTTGCATCACGCAGATAGTCGCTTTAAATCTTGGTAGGTTTACCTCTTAATTACACTTTATACCCTTAAGACATACGTTTTGTATAGTTCACATAAATATATATTAAAATTTTGAAGATGGAACATACTTCTATCACACATTGTAAATATTAGTTGTCAATTATATAACCGTAGTTAAATTATGCAAAAGCAATCGAGGGGCCAAATTATAGGCAAACATCGATATTGGACCCTTCGCCGTACAGCTATTGTATTAGGCGTTTCTACGAAAACTTGCGATTGGTTGTAAACAAGTAAATCGCTTCCATAGTAAACTGAACATTGTATGTTAAAACAATTAAGTAGTGCTTAATAACTTACGGTTTTAATTTTGGGATACGAATAGAAGTTTAAATTTTATTGGACAATAAATACGCCTATTAACTGAGTCAATGTAGGAATAGGATTCTATTCTTACTCATTTTAAGTTAATATTGTAAATATGAAAGTAAGTTTGTTTGTTTGTAAAGCTTTCACCCTTTAACTATTCAACTAACTGGCCTGTTGGTCTAGTGGTTCGTGATTCTGACTGCTGAGCCACAGGTCGTGGGTTCGATTCCCACCCTCGGCAAGTAATTGTGTAATGAGCATGATCATTTGTTTTGTGTCTGGGTTATTTATCCATAATATGTATGTATTTAGTAATTAGGTAAGTATCTTTATCATATCAGCAATCTGGTCATCATAGTACAGGCTCTGCCTAGTTTGGGATCAGATGGCCGTGGTGTTTTTTTAAGACACTGGTTCGGTGTTATTATTATTTACAAATATATAAGTATGTTTGGTTACCGTAGCAGTCTAGTTACCATAGTACAGGCTTTGCCTAGCTTAGGATTAGACGGTGGTGTGTGAAGTGTGTTTAGTTACTATTATTATTATTTAGAACTATTTATGTAAGTTTGGTAACCATATCAGTATAGGTAGCATAGTACAGGCTCTGCCTAGCTTGTGATAAAAAAAAACAATCGTTATAAATGTTTGCAAACACGTAGTCGTAGGTGACATAAACCTTTCATCTAAAAAAAATACGGTTCCCGTTTGATATCTGAATTGATTGATACATTAACGCGAGTGAAACTGGGAGCAAAAAGCTAGTTGCTATTATTTGTAGTACTCATTATAATAGTCTAGCACTATTCACGGACCTTCAGGTCTAGGGGTGTAGCTAGCTAATTTCATCGTGAACCTAGTCTTCCGGAGATTTTAGCGCCATAAACCTGAGGTACCGATTGAAGGCTGAAAGGGAAGTAAGGGTGAACTAAAACGGTTCTAGCAGGCTTACTTGAAATACGTCTAATAGGTTATAACTACTCTTAAAAATTCATAACTCAAATATAAATGTTCTTTGAATAAAACTTAACTACTTCATAAAACTTTCGTGATTGGTATTGGTGTATTATTAAAGATAAGGTTTTACTCACGTGTGATTTTGGCGCTCTGAGTGTAGCGTCTGACAATGACGCGGCAAGTCGTTTCACACCTTGACTAAGGGCAACGTGGGGTCCGGGACCAGTCGGGCATCCCCGAAATACACGTGAGTAAAACCGTATAATAAATGTTTAATTTATAAATGTTCTTGTTTCGTATAGACAGAACATTGTATTTGGTATTGTAGAGCCTTCGCTTGGCATAGTGATCCATATCTCATAGTAGAGGAAAGTTATTACAATATTTTATTATCTAGCTAATACAAACACCTCTTGACAGCCGTCTTCTTCCGACTTCCGACTTCTCTCTGTCACCACCACGATCAGACTCCGCTCCTGAATCTTGTTTTTCCTATTCTTTATACAAACAAATTCATAAGAAGCTCTTAGTGACTTGGATATTATATTAACAGCCAGCTTCTAACAAGTTCAAAGGACGTTTGAACACTACAGTATACAGTTATAAATAGGAGCATAAATCATTATGCTCTTATTTCATTAAAATCAATGACAACGTATTCTTGTATTCAAATCAGCAACATTAAGAAAGACATATTGATGGATTATTCGATACAGGATAGTCACTATTTCTATCGTGTGTTTTGGGTATTCTTTTATGTGACTATAAAATTTTGTAAATACTATTGTCAAACCAAAAATTGTCACTAAAAATAATATGTATACGCTATGGTTTGCAATTTTAACATTAAATTTAAAAAGCCAAGCTTCTAATGTTAAAAAAATATGTATATCGTCCCATTCTAGATACAGTTCTTTTTTATTTCATTTGGATAATAAATGTATCAAACAAACAAAGAATAATAGAAACGAAATTACTTATTTGTGGGAACTTCTTTTTCAGAAATTAATAAACTTCTGTGGCCAAGCTATATTATAAAGATAATATTTTATGCCAACAATATTTCAACGTCAAGTTTATCACAATACAGCTAAAGCTCACTCAATCTAGGGCTGCTTGAACAGACGAACTTGTGGTGTGCTTTGCTCAATACTACTTCTGCCTTCATTTCGTTTCATCGCGCTCTTCTAGATAATTCTTCTAAAGCTCATGCCGACACACAACTCACACACATTTGGTCTGGACCTCGCTAGGTTAGGAGGTAACCCACATAGGGGGACTGCGCTTCTGCGGGCAGGCGCTAGGAGACGGATCACTGATGTGTTAACTACAGTCGACCCCGGAACCATCCGTTTTAGGAGCAATATGGCACACCGTGTTGATTCAGTCTGTTGGACACACCAAAAACCTTGAGGTTGACGGCCGTTGAGGTTTCAACACGTAACAAAAAGCCTCTTTAACCAAATGAATCAAATTGTAAAAACTAAATGCAAAGTGCTATTTAATTTGGGCCTAACATAGAAAAGAAAAAGAGACTTAGGGAGAGAGTTAGGTTTATTTTCCTTAAGAAATATTGCGTCTGCAATCCACACAATCTGTAATTACTTATTCCTATTATCGGAACAAATACAAAACAACTATTGGCGGGTCACGCAACATTAGGCACCCCACGCTTTACACTCTCGTATTAGCTTCACAAAAGCTTTCTATATTAGCTCAAGATTAATGGAATAACTTATAAGGCCTTATCATAATGAATGTGTATAAATAATTTCTCAAGAAACATTACATTACTTTTTAATGTCTATTTGAAACAATAGCTTATTTTGAAGCTAGCTTGTGCCCACGGCTTCTCTCGCAAATCCCCCTCTTAATACAGATTATGTCAATCGATTTAGTACCTATCCCACGGAAACAATGCAAAATTTCAAGATGATCGGTTGAGTCGTTTAGGAGTCGAAGAGTAAAAAACAAATTCACATTTATATATAGATAAATAGATAGAGTATACTTTATTGCACACCATAAAATAGGATACATACGAAACAAACAATATTAAGTAGCAGTACAATGGGCAGTCTTATCGCAGTCTGCGATCTCTTACAAACAAACTTTGATGGACTATACTGTAATTATGTAAGAGACAGCTTCATTGGAACGGAAGGGCACTGATCTATTCATTTATTTATAGGCGCTGGTAAATTACTACCAAGCAAGCCGTGTGTTTGTTTGCCAAAAAAGCTGCAAATTGCCATGTATGACAGTGTGCACTAAATTGGATAATTGTAACAACTGCTGGTTTTGTAAAGAGTATACTGTACCGACTGTGGCTCACTCACAGGCACACGGTATGGGCTCCGAAGGACGTAGACTGTCCAGGTTAGTGGTAGGTATACTGGAAAAGGCACAAATAGGTAAAAAGGACTTAAAATTGGCGAGCATGTATGAAAGGTCTAATGAATATGGAAGAGGCTTAAGCTGTATGTAGTATGTAGCGTCTCTGCTATGTACTAGACTATATTATCATACTAAAATACGCTGCTATTTAAACCTAACGTCAACAAATACTTTGCGATACCGACACTTTTCAAAAATTAACAGAGCATTAAAACCCTCATAAATTTATTCTCTGTAGCACTTTGTATACCACTACAGAGGTACGGGGCTGTAAGTACTTGCTCGTAGTGGTTGAAAACACAGTTCATAGGCCGAGAGCTGTTGGTAATAAATACTTCGTATCCACCTACATCAGGCGTAATGGAACGTTGCCTTCATTTATCTACAAGCCAAGTTGTAAATTATGGCAGGAGTTAGTTTATTTTTGTTATGAAGAAGTAAGTAGTTAATAATATTGAGTTATGCGTGCCGTAGGTATTATTATATATTATATATACAATTAGTTTTTAGTTCCTAATTTAAGGTGCAAAAAATACAAAAAAAAAGGTTTGTATAACACTACTGGTCTTATGAATACAATGGGTACTTATTATAATATTCTAGATTTGTAGCACAACGCATAGTTCATATATCATGATCATGTCATGTTCTCCGTGCTTTAGCTTTTGTGCATAAAAATATGCGCATACACTTTTGTTAGGATGTCATCAACTTATATATTTTCCTTTAATTTTCTGTTGTTATCTCCATCTAAAGGTATCACACACAAATCGCTATTAGCGACCATCGATGAGACCGCCCGTTGTACTGTCGATAGACCACACATTGCTGGTAGTACTTTAGTAGGTACAGAATTTTGTAGAATAATCATGAGAGAAGTCATTATAAATTCACCACGTACGTACGAAATTTAACTACCTACTCACGCGTAATAAACACAGCCGTTATCAAAAAAAGAATGAAGAAAATATATTTCACATTTATTCTACATTTGATTGAACAGGGGCTCAAATATTAACTCTCCGAGATGGAATAATGCCAACGTAAAAACTGCGGGCCTCAAGAATTAAGGCTTTAAACGCAGCTTAACCACACTCAACTTCACAGTGAAAATTCTCTTTGTAAAGTTTTAAAAGCCTATGTTCTAATAATTGTTCAAAATTCAACTAACATTTTAGGAATATAACTTGTAAAGGTCAAAAGAAGCAAATGTAAGCTGACTTTTTTATTAGGTAGATAGATAGATAAACTCTTTATTGTACAAAATATACGAAATTATACAAAACTAGATGTATATAATGTTACAAACTAGAGACCTTGTACAATGGCGGTTTTATCGCGTTTTGTCATCTCTTCCAGGCAACCATTGAATGAAAAGAGAGTTGACACATTTACACATTTTACGGTTTCGTCATAGAATAATAAAATGATTGGTAGTACCCCGTTTTTAAGCAAGGTTTGGGCACGGAGGAGTGTGGAATTTTGAATACTTAAAGTTTAGATGTAGAAGAAGTTTCGGAAAGTAAAATATAATAAATTAAAAAAATATACGAAAACATAAAACGCAACATGCGATCTCTAGTTGTAATATTGTAAAAAAAAATAAGATATTAAGAAGAAGCGCAGAAAGTAATCGTCTATTTGTATGAAGTAAGTATAACAAATATGTAGTTCTACGATCGCATGGCAATGTATACATACGGAACCTTTCTCATTTTCTCGTATGCTTTCTGAAAGTTCCTAATTTTGGGATACGACTAGTAACATCTTAATTTAACTAAATAAGGACTGAAGGTATCAAAATCTATTAAAACGTGTTTTTGTAAACCAATTGTATGTTAATTTGGACGAACCTTTAAATGCGCTGATTTATTAATATCATTTGTTAAAATGCTCATTTAATATACAATTAAAACGTTTGCCTAACAATATTCTAGCATACGATTATAGCACATTATGTGTTATTCTAAAATGAAAATGTATGTCTAAGTAAAGTCCAGGAAGTCTAAAACTACTATGGAGTAGTTAGTGGTAAAACGTACTTCGACCCCTACATAGGACATATTGTTGTTAGGGTGATAGGCGCTATAAGGGTATTATCGAAAAAAAAAATGACAAAATTAATGTTTTGACATGCGATATGACTCTTATTTTATGTAATATTTATTTTATTTCCTTAGGTTTTCTTTTATTTATACATAATAACTTTGATATAACATGTACTACAAAACACTATAGGAAGATACAACACTCCGATAGTTAACCAAATGCTAAACAACATTACCTAATGAAACACGACCCACTATCACTAAACTAAATGCTAATATAAAAATATGGCTTCATCAGCCTAAGCCGTCCTGCGTTGCTGGACCGTTTAGCTAGAACAACATAGTCGACTTAACTAGAAAACTTTGATATTGCTCACACGAGTCTGCCTACATGTAAACATCGATACAAGAAAGTCGCCTAATAGCCTGCAACATGTATCCAAGGTAACTTGCAAAGTTATATGATAAATAGATTTGTTGGATGAGGGAACTTATTTTAGTAAGGAGTAAGAAATAAAGATTCTAAGTAAAAAGTCATGCTATGAGCTAATTAGCTAGTGGCTGGTCGTTTCACTTCGGACTCATCACAATTTTTTTTTCTTAGTCTTTGTTATGAAACGTCTTTGTAAGACCTGCTGTTTTTTTATGGTATAGGGGGCCAACGAGCTGACGGGTCACCTGATGGTAAATGACTACCGCCGCCCATGGGCACCTGCAACTCGAGTCACAAGTGCGTTGCCGCCCTTTAAGGTGGGAGTAGGGGGAGAGGGGAGGGTTAGGGCCTCCGGTAACCTCACTCACACGGCGAAAAGCAGTGTCGAAAACATAAAGCCTAAATTCAAAATACAAATTAGTCTATTAGTGGACTTTATTATATTATAGTAAATCGTGTAAAAGCAGTCAAAGGTAAACTTCCTTTTATCTGTTTTAAAGTTTGCGATTAAAACGCGATCAAAAAAAAAATAATTGAATTTATTCAAATTAGCCGTTTTTATAAACTTTTTCTCTCCAGATTGATAGAATTTCTAGTTATATGCATCGACATTTTATGTTAGTAATAATAACTCAGTGGCTATATGCGGGTATGCTTTACTACCACGTAAAGTACATTAATATTCAAGAACAAGAAAATCATGAAGAACTCTCAGGTATGCAGTTTTCTATTACTGAAAATACAGTGTATGTACTACTATTTCGGGCATTTTCGAAATATACACGTAAGTACAACAAATGTATATACTTATAATCCAATAATCCCATATAACAATTAAATCCAGTCCAAATTTGAGTTCATTTCAGATTAGAACATTTTATGGAAGGTCCATTCCATAAATTCATAACCTAATCAGTTCTCATCATTAAACAATACCGTTTTTAGTGTGGCGAATAAATGTCTATAATAACATTAAATTATTATTGCCCTTACTCTTGAAATCATTTCACAAGTTACCCCTATATAGTTCGCAGGGCCTTGGTATAACACATTTTCGAATCCGTCGGATTCATAATTTGCATTTCCAATTAAAGGACTTGTATTTACATGTTAAATTAGTAAACTCTCAGGAACCATTTTAATTTCTTTTCAGAGCACCAATAAAACCAACAACATTAATATCTTTTGCGTCAACATTCTTGCTTCTAAAAAACGTAAGTAATACATATTGCTATGTCATAGCAACATTGTAGATACAAAAGTTTTTCCGAACACAAAAGTATATGGGAATTACAAACCGTAAGCAGTCCAGGCATAAATCATTATATATTATCATAAATAAATATTCAATGGCGTACCGTATTAAATTTCATCTCGCTGTGTGCTTGGCGAGTTTCCAAAGGCCACGATTGCCGGTAAACATGGATGTAGAGAATTTTGGATGACTTAAAAATTCAATGATAATTTATTGTCGGACGGACTAAGGACATACAAGCGTTTTTAACACCCTTTTATTAGCTTTAGTTGTAACTATGTAAACACATCTTCGAAGTCAATTTTAACCTACTTCTAATTGTCATATCGAAATGTAACTTTGTATGTATTTGTAGTTTGATAGCAATACAATAATTTGGTATCTTGGAGCTGATCTGATGATGGAGGTATATGCACCTCGCATAGTCGAACCTTTCAGTGGCTTCTAGTACCCATATAGTTTGGACTCATATATATATTTTAATATAATAGGGGGTGAACGAGCAGACGGGTCACCTGATGGTAAGGGACTACCATCGCCCTTGGACACCTGCAACACAAGAGTCAGAAATAATATTATTTTTTAATACCTCATTTTTAATATACAAGGGAATACAGTGGTACGTTTTACTACTTAATACGATTTTATATTGAAACTTATTCCTTAACAGATACGTCCTTCTCACTGGTCTTCTAAGAGAAGTTCGAATGACCTAACTGTCGTGCCTTCGCTAAGTTGTATATTAAAAACAGAAGTACACTTATACTTAACAAACTTATTATTTAAAACTATTTTCCAATACCATTAACATCTGCAACATATTTGGTGCTGTGCCAGGTCTCTTTCAAATTGACAACCTGGCTTCGAATCTCTAGCCTGACACAGACCAACACGCACCATTGGAAGAGCCTTGGTGTGGTGCATGGCTGTCCGTGGTCGTCAGTCGTTCCCGATTAATCCGCACAATCACGCACCATGGGAAGCCACCTTTATAGAAATTTCATTTCATCAATTGTATTACCACATCCAGTGTTCATAGATCCACACCTCTGACTATGCAAAATCCGGTCCAATGTTTTCTCGGCGCACTTCACTATGCTATCCATTTTCTATCCATTAAGGACCCTTAATTCTTTCTCAAATTGTTTGTCCTCTGCTTGACTTCCTGTTTTTAGGAGACCCGACTTCTTCTTTGTTCGGAGTCGGGTCGACTTCGAAGTTACGTGAAGTGATTTTCTTGAAACTAGGTTAGAATATTGGGCCAGTTTAAGCATTGTAGGTTACGATATTAAAAAGGTGTTAACGTGTGAACGTTTAGTATGTAACTTTGTACTCTAATGTTTATGAACTTTAGAAGTACATAGGTACTAGTGACAAAGTATGTACCTAATCAAATTGTCACTTACCGTTCTGAATCGTACATTACCTGTGTCATTAACCATTAAAACTACCATGACATAGGTCATCATCGAAGATTATACGAAGTTATGAGCCATACTATTGCAAACATCCATGTTATTACTCGAAAACAATTACACACTTACCTGATCGAAATGCCAATGTAGAAAAACATTCAGCTTGTATTGCTTAGGTTGGAAGCTGTCTGCATATATTTTTGTTTTATACTATCAAAGCGAGCTTTCAACACCGAAGTAGTTATAGCTTCTGCCCTGTTCATCGTCCCAATATAATATGCTAGACTCGGATAAGTCTACTTAGAGGTCGAATTTGTCAAGGCACATATACATAGAAGATTTTCATTTTTCTCAAAAGTTCTTGAAACTGATGGTGTCATAGAATTTTAGTATATATTTGAGCTTAAAGCGGATGGCAACCCTCTGGAGTATATGGTTATATTCTTAAAATGAAGGATTCCAATTGCAAGTTTTTAAATGATGATAGTATTCATCGAAAATTGTATATAAAATTGAAACATAACGGGCTTCTTTAATTTTATTAAGATCTTGAATGGTGGCCCCTCTCGATTCATCAGAAGTTCACATTCGCTATGATAAAGGAGCACCTGCGGGCCGCAGATTTACCGCGCCGGTGTAAAGCCACCTATTAGCTCTGCGACTAATCGCATTAACTCTGTTTTGTCGCAGCGCTGCATTGTGTTGACTCAACGGAATGGGATTGCTACCGTTAGTAGTTGCGATTGAGGATTTGAACCTCATTTTGTAAAGAGGTCTTACGACGTAAGCCTGTCGTACGTACTTTAGTAATTCACTCAATGGAATGGTGATATAAAGTACCAAATTTGTATATACACATGTACGTATATTCGAGTACATTCGTGAAAGAAAATAAATATTAAATGTAATGTACATCCCGTACCTTGATAACTTGGAGAATTCGATATTAACTCTGTACATTTTATTTCCTGGAACGTACTTAAGAATTTATTGCCTCCAATAGCATATATATGTTTTTTCTATATTATGAATGAATAATATTATATTTGCATACCTTAAGGTAGTATGTTGCTGCTCAGAATTATAAGTCTGTAATACTTAAAGTATATACCCATATTCGCAAGTAAACAATGGTAATGATTATGATTAATACTTATTTATAGGTAAAAAAATTGTATTATGTCGGTTAATTGAATTTGAAGTATGATTATTTTATTAACACCCCCGCAAAAAGGAGGCCGCAATAAGTTTAAGTTCATCCATTTAGGAGCTAAGATACTACAGACAGATACACAGTTACACATATCGGTGTGTCAGTCTGTGGCATCATAGCTCCTAAAAGGATGAAGGAATTTGAAATAGTTTTCTTTTGTTTAAAGGGTGACTTAATTGAGAGTTCTCTTTACTATAATTCGATAAAATCAGTTCAGTCATTCAAAAAACATCAGCTCTTTTCTAATCATTTTATTTTCGAAATATCACTCAGCCCCCTTCCAAATCAAGAGTAGATACACCGATCTATTCGTGATTGAATCTAAAGGGTTTACATAATCTAAATTCACGGTGTACTAACACTTGCAACTGCGAAAAACGATATTGTATGTTTAGGTACTAATCAACGCGAAATTTTAATTGACCAATGCAGAATTTGTTCACCAAGTAGTCCGAGTCGTTTTGTGTTTACGAAGTAGTTTTGGAACGAAGTTACACTTCAGACGCTCGGCGGCGGTGGCCCCGGTGAGATGGAAAAAGTGTTAGCGCAACAAAAATGCTGACCGCAAGTTGATTTTTAATTTACGCTATCTGTGGATTCTGTATTAGTTGTATACTAATTATCCATTATATTAGTTCGGGCAACTTTCACAAGTGGCGCTATTTGAATTTCGAGTTTTCGCAATATTTGCTATACTTTGACCCAATTCATTCAATCTGTTCATTATATTTGCAAATAGCGAAAGGAACTTCATTCCAACCGGGTGTCCCAAAGACACCTCACGCTTTTTTGTTAATGTCTGGCTATATCAATACCACGTCTCTTCATAAAGTGCTTGAAGATTTAAAGTCTGAAAATATAACTCCCGCACTAAGGAATACTCCCTGTGGGATACAGGGAGTATTCCTTAGTGCGAGAGTAGTAAAGGAACTCTAAAAACTATTTGCGAATTACAAAAATATAACTTCTAGGGAACGCCAATTTAAACTAAATAGTTACAATTACTTAAATTTATTATCCTTAAATATCTAATGTATAAAAGTAATGTCATAAATTACATCTAATGTGTGCCTACACTGAAACTTAAATAACGCGCACGAATGGTTATTGCGAATTCAAAGTAATGTAAGCACTAAATTTAATTTATTCGAGAGCAGCTCGAATAGAAATAAATTATTCTCTAATTAATTTTATTAGTGACAATAGCTATGCTGCTGTGCCGGTCGGTCCAAAGGTCACAAGTTTATAAGGTTAATAAGGTCACGTGAAGAGTAGCAATGTAATATCAAGCTACTTGCCCGTAAAGGGTAGGGTCATAAGTAATAAAGGGTAAATTTTCTTTGAATCGAAGTAGCCGACTGGCACCTTTTGCATGAATTTCCCTGAGGCTATAACTGTCTGCAGAGTACTCTTCATTTTTCGATCGAGATGGAATGTTTAGAATAGAACTCATGCACCAATCTTTACTAACCGATTTATTTCCGGGAACGTGTGCGATGTGTGTGAAGTTATTATAATATATTTTCAGATGAACTTGAGTATTTCTATTCCATGACCAGGGATATTCCTTGAAAAATATTCACGTAAATACAAAAGTCATTCTAGAAACAATATATTCTTTTAAATTTCTACTTTTCATAAAGCAAACATTCATCATTTCCAAGAAAAAAAAAAGAATCACGACAATATTACCGTCCCGTGAACAGCTCGTATTAAACACAAGTTAATTATAATGAGTCGTATGCCGGCTAATCGCAGTCACGCTTTGTCTGAACTGACAGAACAATGTGGAGGCCCATTCACGAGCAGTCTTTTGTGAACGCGCGTTTAATTTATTACCGCTCTCTTACCCAGGAGTTTCGAACGAGTTCGTGTAATAATTCTTTGTAATCGCCCCCTCTAAACGATTTTTTCTTAGAGAGTTTTTTTTGTCCATATGATTTTTTCGCCCAACTTTATATCAGCACAAAATGTCCTGTTCCGCTCTTAGGCGGGCAAGTTATAAAAATGGCTGTTAATTTACAAGAAATCGAAATGTCCTTATGATTAATAATGTATAATAAACGTTTCCTAGTTTATTAAATATTGAATATTTGAATAAATAGGAACTAGGCCTTTTGAAGAATGCCGGTGGTACGTTAATTCAGGTCTCCAGCTATCTACATACTAAGGTTCATCGCAATCGGTTCAAGAGTTTTTGAAAGAGGAACAAACATCCATACATCCTCACAAACTATCACGTTTATAATATTAGTAGGATCTAAATTTACAAATTGTTCAATGTGAAATATCTTCAATTATAAGTTTAAGAGTTTAAGATGTTTAGATGTTTGTTAATTGCGCTCTAACTGCTGAACAAATTCTTTAAAACTTGGCACACAGATATATTCTAAATTTTCATTTGATTCTTTTAAATTAAAATATAAAAACTTTTGCACTGTTCTCTGTCGCTCTTCTTGACAAGCCAAGCAAGCATTATGGCAAGCCAAATATAGTAGGGGGCTTCTAATTTCCTAATACAATACAGTATTACAATTATCATTACTGACAGCGTATTTGCGATAGACGAACACAGCGCTTCGCTTGTCACCGATAATCCCGGACAGGACAAATACAGCAAAATTCTCTTCACTTTACTTTGATTACACCTAGGGGTGGAAAGAGGAGATTTAATGCGCTCACCATATACTCACAAGTATAAATTAAAGGACACGTTCTTAGAACCACAAGTGCAGGTACTGAGAGAACATAAAAAAATGCGGGTTGCAGACCAACAGCTAAGCCATGTATGTTTAGCTTAACTAACATAGCTAGCGTAGTTTGAAGCTCACTCACGTGCTGCGTCACGTCATCCGTTCGTGCTCCTAGCTATGGGTATTTGTTCACAAAAGTAGAGTAATTGGCACATAACTTACTGGTAATTAAATATACAATATACACACACATATAATTCTTTAAAAAAAACAACCCTATGGTCGCGGCGTCGTCAGAACAGATAAGAGTTACGTGCTAGAAAGAGACGCAAATTCTAGATGAATATCTACTGTAGGTAATTAGCGCTGTGTGACCTGAATTGCGACTTTATCATGTCGGAACAACAGTCGCTATGTATTTAAATGATTTCGCGGAGTGAGACTTCTGTACCTGTACTATTATGTATTCTGTACTTGTTTAATGAACGCAAACTATGCTAACTAAGCTGTATAAAACTAACTGAAATATTTGAAGCTAAGTTAGTTATGTAGGTATGTCGATGGGCAGCTACACGAGCTAAGCTAAGCCCCTCCCATCTACCCTCCCACCCCTTCGCACTTCCTTTGCCAGTGCTGTCCAGAGGCTTGTATCGCCGCACACAGTCGTTTTGTACCTTGAAGATGAACCAAATTATTGGAACTGTTAAACAATTTCCTATACTGTGGAACACGAAGTCGAAGTACTATCACAACTTACATCGTGGAATGTCTTTTCTTTAGATAATAATAAGTCTTATTTTCCTATGTGAAGCGTATTCATCATCGAAACTTTCTGCATTAATTATATTCATGGCGAGCTATATGTTCGTAAAATTGAACTTCACTTACACAGTACTAGTATTCTTGTTAACCCTCCCAACTGAGTTAAATGATTGTGTTGGAATGTGTTCTGGTTGGTAGTGTACTGAGTGTTGTTCGAGGCCCCAACCACTTGATTGCAAGTCCAATGCCTCAGGGCAGTCTCCCACGATCCGTGACATTACGGACGGACGCGGATCAGTCCGTCTGGGAAGGACGCGTAAGCATTGTCTGTAGCTAATTTGAATAGTTTAGCTATCGTATACTGCGTCTTCCTAATAAGTGTCCTATCTTAAGTTCCTAGTAAGTTATATTAATAACGTTTGGGATACTACATTCATTTTTAATAGTCTTAACTTTCAAATTTTTAAAATAGAAACATAAGATTCAAATTTTGTAACGGGCATTCAACAAAACTTTGCACGCCTACCGACGGAGTACCGTAAGTAGGTAGGTATATAGTGGTTTTGCATGTCGGAAAGCAGGTAGATTGTGGAGTAATTAGCCTTAACGTGATGTATGGTTAATAGAATGAAATTGCCCTTATTGCGTGGTAGTTGGATACTGAAGATAATTTTACGCTATAGTTCTAATGCCTAGCCTTTTCAAAGATAAAGGGTGAATTTAAAAGATTTTAGCAATTTTAAAGGTCATCCTTTATTTTTTAAATTGCTGATAGCTTTGTATCTGAGAATAAATACATCAGTAAGTAGTATTGATAGTTATGAAACATACGAGCTTAAACTTACATACAAGACAGATCACTTCGCGTTTTGATAAATTGTGAATATACTCCTAACACAAATATTTAACTTAACTGAAGAGGTTAACAATAACACTAGTAATGTTTGACCTCCTTTATTAGTAGTCAATATAACATTATATAACAGTCAAAAAGATCCTGTATACTCTTTTAGCACATAATGTTACATCATAATGTCTGATATTCATCAGTATATTCGATCATAATAAGTATTTTGAATTCATTAACATGGGAACAGTAATTTAAGGCTTCAGAAATCAAAAGCCAGACAGTTTGTTATTCGGAAAGATAATTAGGTTGGCGTACTTACTCGGAAAATGTTAATAACGAAGGTAATAATTAACAAAGTTATTATTAATTTTGATGATTTAATAATTAGATGAGAAGTGAATACTACAGTTATGTAAGTGACAACGTATACCTATGAGTATTTATACGTAGGTACGTATTAAGATTCAGGTTTTGCTCATCAGAATTCAAGAGGGCAATTTTAGATATTGACATAACGAAAAAATATATCTCTTTACTCAGTTGCCAGGGATAGTTATCTATTCAGGAGCAGAATCACAACGGCAGACGCAGACGGATAGTACTCTAGATAATTGTAGCAATCGAAGATAGAATTCAAGAAATCAAATTTCTACCTAATGATTGGTTACGTTTCATGGCTACTACTAAATTGCCTTGTCCGTCGATGTCTGCAGGTTGTCGAAAAGTTATTTGTATTCATGGCAACGATAATAAGACACTTAAGTTAATTCGCACCCATACAGCAGACATTTTCTTCTCTTCGAGGCCTTAAAGTGACTACAACAAATACCTTTTCAAAACGCCCATGTAGTCTTCGGTATGATTCACGAATTTGAGCTCGAGCTTATACCCAGGGTGCAGGATATCTCCTGTGTAGAGTTAAGTGACGGGAAAAAATTGGGAAGGAAATAAATGGGAAAGAATGGGAATAAACGGAAACATTTCTAAACTTCCATTTTTTCTCATTTCTTACCGGGAATTTATTCAAATGGGTGGGAATTTATTAGAAATATCGAGAAAAATGTAAAAATATCCTTATTAGGGTAAGTAAGACACAGATTTTTTGTATTTTTTAATATTAAAATATATGTTGGAATTGGTATTTAAATCTAAGATAATGACGAACAACGACTAAAAAAACGACTTCTCCCCGCCAACCTGAGAGTATTTATTTATTTCAAAAAAAAAAAACTAAGATCGAACAAATAAAAATTTGGATCGAACAATGAAGAACAGTTAACGAACAGTTTTTTTTATAGTATAGGGGGCAAACGAGCAGACGGGTCATCTGATGGTAAATGACTACCGCCGCCCATGGGCACCTGTAACTCAAGAGTCACAAGTGCGCTGCCGCCCTTTAAGGTGGTAGTAGGGGGGAGGAGGGGAAGAGTGGGAAGAGGGGAGAGGGGAAAAACGGGAATAAGGGAGAGGGAAGGGTTAGGGCGTCCGGTAACCTCACTCACGAGGCGAAAAGCTATGCAAGCATTGCTTCACTGCTGGTTTTCTGTGAGGCCGTGGTATCTAGCGGAGTCGAGCCGGGTTCGGAGCAAAAAAAAAATTGTAAAAATGCAACTTCTCCCCGCCAACTTAAGACAGCCTATTATATAGTCCAGTCGGGATAGACATTTAAATAGAAAAAATTAGAGGACGCGATTTTTTTTTAAACGTCGGGAGGTGTGGTTGGAAGTCTACATTTAGATTTTGGGGGCAAGCCCGCCATTGGATTCACCGCCATCTTGATTTGAAGTTCAATTTTTTTGTTATTTCAGAAAAACGAAAAAATGACCGACGTTTATAAAAAAGTCGCGTCCCCTATTTTTTTCTATTTAAGGCTATTTTTGCATCTATCCCGACTGGACTACTAGATAAACTAGCCACCTGTACTGCATGCGTCTCAATAACAAACTAAATAAATGGCGGCGGATGTGGGGACGACAGGTTGCCATTCAAAAAAATACTGCCGTGTTTTGTTTGGATATCGAAACGTAACATTTAGTCAAATAAAATCTTGAAATAATGTAGTATACGGTAGAAGGTTATTTTTGTTATATTCGGTTCATATTATATATTAATTATTATAAAAAAACCAATTGTAAATCTCGTCCAGTTGATTGGCAATATTATAATACGACAATGAACATGTCATTGACTTATAATATTTCCTTTCATTATTTGTTTTATTTAAACCTGTAAACTCATAGGCCTGGATGCGTTGGTGTATGTATATACTTACTTACTTTGCCTGGGAGTAAATGATAAGAAATGGAAGTTTATTGCCATACCGGTAATTTACTGGTATCGCCCAACTCTACTCCTGTGATATTTGAGTCGTTTTTGGACGGCATCGACAATGTTATATATCTATATAACATTGTCGATGCCGTCCAAAAACTATCTAGTTTATAAGTGTACAGTATTTTATTAGTATTAGTATCGTCTTAAACTTCTTGACAAAACCTTCCTTTCTTCATTTATTAATCTATCTATTAAAGAAGGGCAAAGGCTGAGGAAGGCTGCAGCGCTCTAAGTGCAAGGGAAAAACTAGGATTCTGGTCGCAAAAGATTCTTTCCGCAAAGCAGTTCGGTCTTAGCGTGATTTTATGTAGCCTATAGCCTTCCGCGATAAATAGGCTATCCAACACTAAAATCATTTTTCAATTCAAACCAGTAGTTCCTGAGATTAGCGCGTTCAACCAAACAAACTCGTCAGCTTTATAATATTAGTATAGAAACCCCCCAAAAAAAGTACCATCGAAACAATAAAGTTTTGACATGTTAATCGGCGCATTGAACTGGCATCACCGATGTAAGCATTACAACAAATATAAGATTTCATGAAATGTTTATTCAAACAAATTCCACCAAAGTACCAAAATTACGAAATAAATAGGTAGGTAACAAACAGAAATTCAACATAAGTAAACGTTTCAATTCATTTGAACAGATAAATAAACATCTTTATTTAAACATTCAAATCTTGCGTACAAAACATCAAGTAAAATAGCGGATCCTTTCTGAAAAACTCTGACGATATTTTCTTAAGGTTTACATTGTAAACCAAAGTAAAAACGCAAAGAATTTAGACCTATGCAAACTAGCAACTTTTTGTGGGTCAATTTGATTATATTCATTTTTATTTTTAGGGTTCCGTACGTCCAAATGTTTATCATTTCAGAAAACTCTTTTAGAACTACTCATGCGTATGTTTGTCTGTCTGTAACAGCAGATTTGCTCCGTCATTTGCGAGTCTACTAAACCGATTAAGTTGAAATTTTGGTACAAATTTCAATTCCTGTTACCCAAATACAGATTTTAAAAGTAATCTTTTTAAAATTATTTAAGAAACTTCAGTTTCACGTGCGTGATGTTACATAGCCTATAACCTCCCTCCCTTCCTCGGTGAATACTCCATCCAATACAGAAGATTTTTTTTAATTTGACCAGCACTTCCAGAGATTTGTGCATTTAAACAAACAAACCAAATCAACCGAAAAACTCTTCATCTTTATTAAATTTGTATAGCTAACATACATATGAAACAACTACATACTAAATTATATTAATTGTTAATGTTATACATTAATACATAATATAATTAATAGTAACTTAATTCTCGTACATGTAACACAGAAAGAATCAAATCATTAATCAAAGAGAAATGACATTTTTAAAATGTATAAATTGGAAGTTTAAAGAATACAGAAATAGTTTCCTTCATTAAGACTAGTCTTAAATAATAGAAATTCTGTCGACACAGCAACTAAAAGTTTCTAGTCTGTTTCACTCTTTTCACAACGTAACTTCGAGTAAAAGTAAGTATTAGCTGATTACATGAATTCCGCAAGTATCTTGGTAAACTCATTCCATTAGCGGATCAATGCGAGATATTTAAATTTAAAGTATATATGTATAAATTTTAACATGTTGTTCTCTTGTTTAATACCTACTAGAAATAACGTGAGTTCTCTCTGTATTAGAAGTTTAGTTAAGTTGGAGAGGTCCAACTAATTCTTCAGACGTACATCCTTGGAATAATAGGAAGTTCACTTCTAATAGTGCATTAGGAGGAGTTCGAACAAGTCTGGCTAAGGTTACCGAAGCTTTTAAGACTACGAGTAAATATATCGCCTGAACATAATTGATACCAGTTCATAGATTTGGTTTTGTTTATGTGTGGAATTACGACATTATAATGAAAATATTCAAAACGAAAAAGCGACATTAGCTGAATAACGCGTGTCGTAAGAATATTTATGCTATAACTAAGTTTCAGTTAAGCATAAAAACAATATTTTCAATTTTGATTCGATTCGAATGTAAGAATATTAATTCTCAATTACATCCAGCTTTGCATCATAGTTTCGATAAGAAACCGGTATATAAATTGTAGTCCTTCAGCTTTTTAGACTAGCTCTTTAAGCATACATTTTAAGAGTATTTTGCGTTGACCGATTCAATAAGTCTAAAAATTAAGCAACATCCTGACTATATCTGATGCTTCAAATACGTTTTTTTTAATAAAAATGATTCGATTAAAGATCCTATATGGGTGAGTCTAACCATTAAAACCATCCTCACCTCCTAAGCCATGCATATCGTGAAGTTAAGATAGAATTCAAAGTAATCAGATAATCTACCTTCAGTATAAGGTACTAAGGATGGCATTGCAGGTTGAAATGCAGTACAATTGCAATGAATACTGCTACTAATCTTACTGCAAGCTCGGAATTACCACATGGTATTACCCCACTTGAGTTAGGCACTGTAGTATTTGCTTAAGGGATAAGCTGCAGTACTAGCAATTGGGTGCCGACAGAGGGCGCATCTAATATACGTACAATATTACCGTATGTCGTACTTTGTGTTTGCTACAGGAATTGTTGGGAAACTTTGGTTCAACATTTCGAAATTCAAATAATTCAGAGATATTTCACATAGTATACTGTTTATGTTTGTTGATACTTATTAGACACGGTTGGTGGTTATTTATTTTATATTATTATATTTAGCTTTTGAACTTTTTTTACTGCTTCCACTCGGTCTTCTTGGAAGTCAATGAGGGAGACCTATGTCCAGCAGTGTGCACGTTGTCAGAGGTACAAAAAAGGACTTGAGTACATTTCATCCAGAAAAAATATTATTCCTTTAGGGATATCTTGATTTTTATAATCAAAATTAACGTGAGCGAAGCTGAGGGCAAACGGTAGTAAGATATAAAATGACAAAGACCTGCCAATCTGATAACTAGTACCGTTAATACGTCCTAAGCGTGTGAACATAAATAAAACTTCTCATATTTCATAATTATCAATAAACCAAAACACTATTTCGGCAAAAAAGCTGCCAAATTACCTTGCTAATAACATATACGATAGAAAATACCATAAACTGCTTTCAACCAAACCCCTTTAAATCCCTCTGTTGATATATGAACCACAATTACACATAAGTATAACCGCAACCCCACATTACGAGTCTTTACAATTTGAATTTCAAACTAAGGCCAAAGATTAAACTTCCTTCAGCCTATTATTCCATTTTGTTACCAAATTTGCTTCGGCACGAACCTCCTGTATTATTTGAAATCGTTCAGAAATACTATGTTTTTTAATAATCTCTTGTATGATATACAGCGTTTGTGGTCACGATAGATAAAGGTCGGTAAGAAAATGTTAGCTGAAAATAGTTTATTGTTTACAAGTTGTATTTTATTCTTATAGAAACTAGTATTGAGAAGAAAGTAAGAAGAAAAAGTGAAGTGTCCGTCCGTGAATATAATCGGGGTAACTTGACCGGGATATCAGCAAAGAAACGTTCTTTGACTCACCATATTAGTAAATTACTGTCATATTAGGACAACAATCAAGTGAAAAAGATATTCACTGAAGATTGGTTGATTGCCGAGTTACTGAACTTTTTCGTATTTTTGTACCACTTACTGTGCCAACAAGGATATAGCCTACCCGATGATAGGCGATTACTAGTGCGTATTTACAGTCACAATACAATTAAGTTGGTACAATTAACACACATTGTTGTCATACACATTGCCCACCCCATAAACAGAGCAGTGAAATAGACTTCGGTATTATGTATATGTATAGTTAACAAAGGGGTACCATCCCTTTCCTTGGTTGCTTCCCTTTGCTTGTAATATATGTAACTATGAGTATACAAGTATATCTGGCCACCCACGCGTTCCTGTGGTTAGGTAATTTGCAATAAAATGAAAAAAAAACTATCCTATCTTTTAGGTTGAGCCAAACTGCACATATTGCGCAAAATGTCATTAAAATCGGTTTATTAGTTTAGGAGTTCATCGCGAACAAACAATGTGACAAATCTAGATAATAGTTGTACCTTAATGGAAAAGTCAAAAGATACATATTTAAAATATAAAACTTTTATACCAAAACCTCTTTGAACATAAGCAACAAAGAAAAACTATAAATAAAAACATAACGTTTTAAAATTCGTTTTTGATTATTCATATTTCATTAAATAATACAAATTAACCCTAGAAATATTCCTAATAGAAAAGTTATGGATCAATCTCAGAATAATGGATCTAGTGACAATTTTTTCTCATTGGATCCTGATTTCAAAATGTGGATCTACCGAGTATTTTTTTTCAAAAGATCCATTGGTCAGATCCATGATGGATTTAATGATATATGTATCTATCATTAGATAGGTACCCTTTTAAAGTTGTAGATCCACTAGATCCATAAAAAAGCCGGCCAAGTGGGAGTCGGACTCGCGCACCGAGGGTTCCGTAAAATATTTTTATTATGTGATGTAACAAAAAATGTACGGTTTTCGCAATTTTTCCTTTATCTGTGCTAAGTAAGTAAGTAAGCTAAGCACGAAGCAACCTCTTATACGTTGCTTCGTACCAAATTTCAAGATTCTGAGTTCACACTTTATTTATTTTTTTATAAAAATAGACCTAATGAGAAAAAAAAATTGTCACTAGATCCATTATGGATCTGGCCAATGGATCTTCTGAGATGGAACCAAAGTTGTCAATATTATATTTGTTAATTAACGTAATAGTCTAATAGCAGTTCGATAGGTTCCCTATATATTATCTACCTATGTTATAACCTATTTTTAAGTCATGAAAATGAATGAAATGTGTGTAAATACGAACAGTAGGCAGCCCGGCGAGAGGCTGTCATAAATAACGCAAGCTTACACTTTTCACTCAGCGCTGTTACCCAAAGTTGCCACGTATAACTTTCCTACATTCGTTACTAAATGTACGGAACAAATTTAATTACTGTATACATTTTAGGGTTTAAATTTATAATGCCGTGTTTGGATATAATTGGCTGGGACTGTTTAGGATGTTTTGCAGATACACACTCACGTATTATACTTAAATAGAAGCCGAGCTCGAATCCAAAATGGGTTTAGTAAGTTAAGAGCAGTGTAAATTTTTATGTTTCAGTTATCTAAGTAGTCCATTTCGAAAGATCTAATTACACTACAAAGACGGGCCAAGTACGACATGTAATATTAGATTAATACTTTGATCATAGTTTGATCTGGTAGTGGACTACAAAGTTATTCAACAGGGCTACTTTAAGTCGGAGTATATCAAAAGATTATAATACTCAATACTTAATTGCTTCCATAATGTAAATACATAGATGATATCAGTTTAAGGAGTAACAATTATGGACCCTGTCGGGCGCAGCACAGTTTGCTTGGGAGTAATGAATATAGTAGGATATAATTGTGATAATTTTGGTAATTTAATATTGTATGCCATGAAATTTATCAATTAATAATTTATAAATTTCATGGCATATATTTAATAATAAATTTCTTAATAATTTCAATATTGAATTAAAATCGTTTGTTATTTCTTATAATTATTTTAATAGTCATAAATATATATTACTAGGTGCGCCCCGTGGTTTCACCCGCGTAAGTCCCTCGTTAAGTTTTTATATATATGGATTAGAAAAAGATAAGAAACTAGAATAAGAAACTAGTTAGTTATTTTGTCAATCAACCGATCCCTTGGATATAATAGTTTTTTTTTTTGTTCTGAATAAAAGGTACTCTACGTATTTTTTGTACCCCTGACAACAAGTACTGGATATTTCATGAAGATCGGTCGAGTAGTGAGCCAGGAAAGCGTTACAAACAAACCAACAAACTCACTTTCGCATTTATAATAATAGTATATAGGATTTCTTTTCGGATATGTGTTGGTATATAAAGGGTCCCGTGGCTAAGTGGTAACCGAGTAGGTTAGCATATTACAAAGTTAAGTAATACTGGCCAGGTCAGGTCAGTCTCCTCATTGAGATCCCTCCGTGCCTCGAAGAGCACGTTAAACCGTCGGTCCCGGGTGCCATACAAACATCTGTGGCATAAATTACGGGTAGTTGGTGCCCTTTGGACTTTTTTAAAGTCCGACAACCTGGTCTAACTACATAACTTCGATATCGCCTAGTATTTGGGTTGTGGAGGTCTGATGGCAGTCGTTTCACGTAAAATATCAAAGTTCTTCCGTATCGTAATTAGACTGAAAGCTGACCTGAACTTAGTTGGGGAAAGGCGCGGAGGAGGATGCGAAGGATGATATGTGTTTGTATATCTAACGACTGTATAGAGTTCTTAACTACAACTATTAGTTTAAGAAGCAAGTATTTTTATCATTACGCTAACACATCGAATATGACTACCATTAATCCTTTCAGCGTATTATGTGAGAATGATTTATTTATGTTACAATAAAACAACTTTCTTTGCCGTATTACCTTTTTATGTAGAAAGATGTTTTTACTCATAGAAACGCATAGCCATACAGACTGACGTATGCTGGACACCATTTTTGTTATATTCATACCTATTGCTTCATGCCAAACTGAATTCTAGTATGCAACACGTCCGGTTTCCAGCGCATGAATGAAAGATAGACTACCTTATAATGCCCTTATAGACCTGAAAACATTAAAAAATTGTAACTTAAAAATTAGAAGAGTTCATTTTTACATGAAGCAAAATATAGCTCTACGTTCATTTCCTAACAAAATATTTAACGATACCTACATCCAAATTTAAAAAATATAACATATCCTACAGGTACCCAGTTTTTTATTTAATTATAATTTTATAAAAATAATAATAAAATGATTTGCTTAACTCTGCGTAAAATACATGAATTCTGATTAACATTACCAACCTAAAATGAGATCATTATTCTATTTAAGGCTGCGTAATAAACTTCACAGGTAACATTTTTTGTTCCCGAAATAATATACCATATACCTTTTTAATTAAACATGTTGTGCTATTCTATTCAAAAGCTCCATTTCAAAAGGAACGAATAACTTTTTTGATTTTTATGTGGTGAAACATAGGTATTAACGTCTGAGTTTACCTCATGAATCACGTTATAAAAGGCACAAGGGAATAATTTTTTTGTATTGTTGAACTATGTAGTACATAATATATTATAGCAGTCCCAAATACTTTAGTTTGATTAGCAAGCAACTGGTAACATTTCATCATCATCATTTAAAATAAACGCAAACATTCGAAACATAAATGCAATGATTTTAATGGAGACAAATGACGAATATAACTTTGTTGAGTAAATACTGAAAATTCGTTCGGTTTTTCAAAGATTAATGACGTTTCACTCTTCTCCGCACTAAGTGCATCAAAATGGTTTTCCCCACAGAATCTGCTGTCACAAACTCCATTGAAACATCACTGAGTCTACAATAACACGTCTGCACCATCAATCTCCTCACTCCCTCTTTTCCCTTGTTCCTCCTCACTTAATCATTTGAGGTTCATCTGACCTAATTTTTATAAGCCTCTGCTTCAGATGTTTTACTCGTACACATAATATTTTCAAACCCTTGATTTAAGGGAGGGTGTTTGTCATTCCTATCGATATATTTTTTCCTTCGTAAAACATTATTTCCACATATATTATTACTTCGAATAAATAAACTCTATGGTGTAGCATTTAGATCTAGGTTTTTATTAGGATTCATTGTTTGTGGTAACAATAGATATATAACTTTTAGGGCAAAGATTTTTAGCATGTTTGTAATGAATTTTTAAATGATGAATGATAAAGCGATAATAAATAAATTATACTTTTATTATGCACCTAATATAATTTCATATGTTACATTGATGAATGGCTAATAGAGGGATGTTACATAGATATCATTTTTAAAGTGAAAACTTCTTTAGGTACAAAATCTCAGGCTCTGTCTGTCAACTATGTGTGTGTATGTGTCTGTGTGTGTGTCTGTGTGTGTGTGTGTATCTCTCTGTGTGTGTGTGTGTTTGGTGTATATGTGTGTGTGTATTATAACTTCGTTGAGGGTGTTAACAAAAACACTACTAACGTTAAAAAATAGAAAACAGAAAACACTTTCAGTTACCAACTCGCTTAGTCGGTCAGGCTCTATGTACATATTTTTTTTAACAAAGCCTACTTTCGAACGTGCCAAATTTACTTTGCCATTTAGTCACAAGCTACAAAATAAACATAACAGAGTCACACGAGATGAGACAAAACTATTATAAAATATGTTTCTTTAGACGTCTAACCGAGACAAAGGTTTTTTTTAATATCTTCAAGAACTAATATCGCTATCACCTCACAGAAAATTATAACATAACGCTCATTCTTGACGTTACTAATACGAACAGCGGCGAGGGCAGAGTAACATTACAACGAACTGAATGTCAAACAATTCTAAGTAAAAAAATTGAAAATCAAAGAGAATATTTCTTTCACAACCTACAACTTATATACTCGTACATTTCAAAGCCTATTCGTATCTTTCGATAGTATAATAAGTGGGTATAATTATAACGTCGGATGTTTAGGCGCGGGATGCAATTTTCGTGATATTATGATAGAAAGCTACTTGCAAACTCGCCAAATAATTCTTGTCAGTTACATAAGACGGCTGGGATGAGGTTACACCGAGAGGTTTTGACAGTTTAATTTATTTATTGAAGGAAAAAGGAAATATGTACCTACGACAAAAGCAATTTACTTCGGGTTCGATATACAATTCGTATTCGAAAATTGTCGTTTCAATAGTGAATATCAAAGGGTGAAACAAATAAAGATGCAAACAAAAGATGTAAATATTTATAATATGAAAAATATCCAACATGAAATTTTGTATTAGGAGTTAGTTCTATTTGATTTCTGTAGGTATATTGTTTTAGTGCTTACTATGTGTATCTATCAATCTTGACACCCGTTTTTTTTTTTGCAACATTTTATATTTGGGAGGAATTTCACGAGTAAAATATTTAGCAGTCGAATTACAGCATTATACAGAATTACTATTTAGGAAACTCGTTGGAACTAAATTATTTAAAAGTGGCTAGGGTATTCCCAACAAAAGTAAGTCAGTTTAAGTACTGTTGTCGCCACATCAATAACTCTTATTTATTTTATTAAAAATATTTTATTTATTATAGTTTATATCAGTGGTTGTGAGACTGTTTCCAACAGTACTGTAACTGATAATTTCTTTTATAGTTACAATTCCTTGAAGTATAATAACTGACAATTTCTTTGGCAGACTTAAAAGCAGTCGTAGTCTAGCATAGGATCAATTTCACTCATCTATAAGTTAGGCACAATGATAAAGAACAAATCAACGCATATTATAATTTAAATCGTATGCCTTGGGCAGTAAAGTGCCTAGCTTAAAGATTGAACTTATTGTATTTTAGAAGATAGGGGAGCTAGATGTCCTCCTGAATACATCCTAAAAATACTGCATGACAACACCGGAGATATACAGGAGTAGACTACGAAATAGATTTTATTTTTATGTTTTGGCACAAATTCAATGTGAGTTTAGTCAGCC
Source organism: Euplagia quadripunctaria (assembly GCA_963859945.1). Lineage (NCBI taxonomy): Eukaryota > Metazoa > Arthropoda > Insecta > Lepidoptera > Erebidae > Euplagia > Euplagia quadripunctaria. Next base: position 1,023,230 of record OY982576.1, read on the forward strand.
GATGTAAAAAACATGTACAAAGTTTCATAAATCATTAATTGGAGCCTCTTAGTGTATCTCAGGCCTATCTTTGATGTGTTGTTTATCTGCGGTATCATTATTAGCCTCTGACAGTCCTTTCAAGTTTTAATGAAACGTTCATTGTTCAGCGTCTATTTATGTATGACCCGCAACAATACTCCCAACGTGTGTACAACGGTTTATGAGTTAAATATGAGATGTTTACTTACTGGCAAGTAACACATTTTGAGGTTATGTTCTGTTGTATGTTTTCATTTATGTATTCAACCTTTTTCGTCTGAATGGTCTAAAAGAGAAATAGAAATAAATTTTACTATCTCTTACCTACACATTTAAAATTTGTTTTCTTAACAAGTTGGTAAGAAAACTGTGCTTTTGTGCATGTCCTGTAGATTTTACATAAACTATGTGATAAATATGTATAAAACAAATTATTTGGTAAATACTACAATTTTACTTCAAAATTGTTTTTGTGAAATGACTTTATTATATTATGAGTTGTTACCTAATCTTTACCTCGAACATAAAACCATGATGAAACATTACAGATTTGACAGATCTTTCATTTCGGTTTCATCATAATATCAGATCTCTTTTTCAACTGTTTCACTGTTGAACTGGGACCTTCATTTAGGAGACCCCAGCTTAACCTCAAGCCCCAGGTGAGGCCACAGTAAACTACACTGTTCTAGTAAGTATTGGAAAACTGTAAACACTTTCTGGAGGTATTCAGGTTTCCTTACGATGTTATTCTTTATCAAAATTAAACTATTGTCTTGAGATGTCAGTTATTCGACTACGCGACTATCAGTGTTCATAGTTAAAGTTAGTTATATATTCTCCATTTATTAGTTTTAATTTATTTTACGAATGCTATTGTGCTATATACATATGCTATTTTTGATATGTCTGAGAAAATCCAAGTTTCAATAAACAATGAACCAACCAACAAGAATGCCAAACCTTGCCTTTGATGATAAAATCAATATTTATCCATGTAGCTTGTAAAACACAATGGGTACATTATTATAAACAAGTTCGGGCAAACCTAGTATTTTACGACTAAAACTTTTCATTCCTTTTTTTTAAGAAAAATAAAACGCAGATGACGTCACGCCATGCTTTCAGTTCCGCCACTTACCCTCAAGGGTGTAACTTTTTAATTACACCACCCTCCGGCATTTTTTCCCTCAGTTTTAAGGAATGCCTTGGTTATTTCTTAAGTTGAAAAGTTAAAATTGTTTGATTTTATGGTATAAAGTAGCATGTTTTGTTTTTAATAATAAAATAGACTTAACATCTATTTACACCCTATCACTTTTAACTATAGCATTTGTAGTCAATGTTTTGTTATAATTTGGCTCCCAAGTCATTGGTATCTCTCGTCCAATCATAATAGTGTCTATTTTTATAATGTACGACGGGAATAATACCAAAATCCATTAAATGCAACGTGGTGTCACCTCTTGGCATGAGTATAATCAGTTGCTCATCACGTAAAGTTTAACATATTCTGTCTCAAAATGCAGTACGAAAAAGGGACAAAAATATTAACTAATACAACTTTGTGCAACTATTATAAACCAGTGATAATATAATTTTAAAATGACAATCATCCAACGACATTAAACATGTAATAATAAGTAGGTACTGTATTTTATTTAAAATATTTATAAATGATTGAAGACAAAACGCACATCTAATCTTAACTTATTTGACTTAACCTTTATAATGGTAATAATTTTTATAAATATCATTCCACTTATAAATTGTTATTATTACTTTTTCATTTCATATATTACAGTAAAATTGTTACGTACTTTTTAACCTATATTGTTCAGCTGTCGTCACGCAGAAATCAAACCATCTATTAACAAGACGTGACAACATAAACATGATCGAAGTACACCAATATTTTCTAATAGCTGAAATGATTACCAATTAGAGGAAACTGCCGATCCTCGGAGGGGCGACAGTGACAAATGGAAGATATATATCAAGAGGGACCGTGTCACAGTAGAGGCATATTGGCAGTAAGGAAATATATCGAACAGATGGTTTTACTTGGGAACATATGTAGGTAATATGTCTTAGTATTTATAACTAAAAAGCTAAGATTGCAGCTGTTTGACGGGCTGTCAAATTTTAAAAAGGTATGCATAGACCAAAAATCGTCACGTGCGCCCACTTTGATGTAATGTCCAGCGTAGCTAATCCAACGCCGTGACATTATGGTGGTCATCGGTGTAATTAATTCTTTAGAACAGCAACGTTATACAGTTGTGCTCAAATGTTTATTTTGAGGTTATCTGACAAGTTTAAGGCTCGATACGGGATCTTAATCAAGGGGTGTAGTGCCTAGCGAAATTCTAACATTATTCAAGACAAACCAACATATTATTTGTAGAGTTAAACTTCCTTTAAATCACCATGCCCTGAATTCTTAAGATCAACTAACTTATTCGACTCACACTGATCACTCGTGTATTTTATCTTAAATAAGTTCTCTCGAACTAAATCCAAGTACATCAGAACTATCTGTTTACAATTCTAATTCCGTATCCGGCGCTCAATCTCCAACTAAGTTTTTAACTACTGTTTGTTCTGCACTGTGAATATTGAGTGTGTTTCTACGAGAACCATTCTTGAAACTGCAAGGTAATTACTTACTCTAGCTTTTTACTCTCAAGCTAACTGTTTTTAGCTTCTTCAGACTGTATTAATAGTAGTTCTTATTAAGGTGAGGTATGTTTACATTGTGTACAAGGTACTATAGGATAGAACATATTTTCTTTTAAGAAACTATGTTCAGCTAACTTTTACTGCTGACAGGGAAAAGGGTTAATCATTAATTTCTTACATTGGGCATTCGAGTTAGATGTCCTGTTACGCACCTATATATTTCTTTTCAAATGTGTTTATAGTGAAATTCATTTTCACAACCTTCGAAAACATCGTAAAATAACCTGCACACTGTATTGTTCATATTGGTGTCGAAGGTTTTTGAAGTCTGGCAGGTGCAACTAGGCTAGAATAGAATAGAACATTCTTTATTGTATACCACATTTTAGGCTAGCTTGTTAAACTCACAGTTTAGGCCAGGTTAGTAAACCACTGGCTTATCCTTTTAATAGGAACTCTGACCACTCTTGCTGAGTTGATTGGTGACTTGTCATACCGACTCTCATAACAATACCGAAAACTAGTAATCGTTCACAGAATACTTAGTTGTTCGTGGGTCGACTTAACCAAGATTTATTTACACTTTTCTCAATCTTGACCATGATGATAAGTTAATCCACCGTTTATTATTATCAGCAATGCCTGTTGTGATAAACCATGAAAACATTCGTAAACGCTTCTGAAATCGCAACATTTAACCTACACAACAAATATCCCGAATGAATACCAGTCAAACAGGCATAAAAAAATACATTTAACAGTTTTTGTCATCAAAACTTTGCAATTTTTTTTCAGTTTCAAAAATGTTGTCGCAAAAGTTGCGGGGCGAGTGTTACATGTGGCACGAGTTGAGTTATGGCATATAGTTTCATATTAAACTTTGCGTAATTCCTGTAGCGGGTGCATCGTACAACTTGCAAATGCAACTATTGTACAGATGGTTTTAAAGATCATTTAAAAAAATGGGGAATGACAATGTAGGTTCAGCTGAAAATTTTTAATGTCTTGAGCTATTATTCTTTCTCTCTCTTCTCTTCTTCTGTCTCCCAGTTTGCTAATTTTTTCCCTTCTGTCTCCCATTTTCCTACTTCCAATTCAATTGTCTTCAGACTGCCTCATTACATACGTTATGTACACTTTAGGAGTCGTAAGGAAGCTATATTTGATTCCAATAATTTGTAGTATAGAAACGCTTATAAGTATGGAAATTCCACTCTTAGTAGACACAATAAATATTGTCCATAGTTATTATTGCAATTGCCGAAAATTCGAAATGTTAATGCGATGTATTATACCGACAATATTTTATTGAAGACGAAGACGAGAAGAAGACCTTTATTGAAGAATCCATTTTCACCTGGTATCCTTTCCAAGGTTGTTCACGTTCCATCCAGGCACACCAATTGAGAGATATTGAAAATAGATTGAAATTGGATTGAGTTGAAAATTGAAAAATTTTGCTATGCGCCCCCCGAGACTTCCGTTGCATGGCCGTGGAATATATTTTTTCGAATTACATCAAGCGCAAGGAAAACATAAATTATTGTTTGTGTGAAAGGAAAATGGGGTTTTATTGTTCGAAAGATTAGTATTCTTAGTTTGGGAAATGGATCGTTAGATGGTTTAGTCAATTAGACTACTGAGTAGCTGTACACTGCCCGATTAAAGTCTTACAAGTACATACGTACACACATACGCTCACGCTTGTATCCCGAAATGGTAGGCAGAAGCGTATTAAATACCCACAAGTGTCGAACTATAATTTGGTCCCTATTACGTAATAGGGGGAACCCTGATGTCGTCAATCACTTCGGGAATTTAAGCTGGAAAAAATTGGAGTATATAAAAAAGGAAACCTACCTTTCCCTTTCAATATGGTAAGAAGGGAGGGCAATGGAAGAAAAGGGATATATTACACACAATGAACACTTATAAAAGGCAGACGCTACATGAACTCATATGATATATGTATTGTTTGCAATCGGTCTTTAAAAAAACACAGTAGTATAAACTGTGGGTTCCAGCCGCACATGGGACTTTAATTTATATGATTCACAAGTAATTCATCAATAAGACAGTAGGTACAGTTTTTTCGAAATGCATTATTATTAATATATAAACATATATATATAATATAAACGTGTGGGAGAGCCATGCTTCGGCACGTATGGGCCGGCTCGACTCCGCTCGTTACCACGGCCTCACAGAAAAACGGCCGTGAAGCAATGCTTACACCAGAAAAAAAAAAATCTTTGCAATATACATGGGGCGTGAATCTTTGATACAAAATATAAACGAAGTGAACTATCTATGTATGTAGTTATAACATATTGTTTAACCCTCTCACTCCCTCTTATCTCAAAGAAGGTTTTAGGTTCTTAAGTGACATATATTCCAGGTTTTTGAGATCATCTTGAAACTGCAAATTCCAGTGCATTCCACAAGGTTCGTTAACATTACCTTTACTGTTGAAGCAGCACGCCTTTGGAATACACTACCACTCTGTTAGACGAGCTCAAACATTATCATCGTTCAAAAAAATGGTTGTAGAATACTATCAGCTAAAATAAATGAATGTTGTAATAAACTAGGTACTTGCACGACAAATATGTTAACATTTCTTGTTTATTATAGATAATTATAATGTATGTAAATGTATTTGTGTGTGTTATAGATGTATATAAGTACTAATATATCATATTATACATTTAATATATGAATGTATTAATATTCATGCAATCCATTCACAGATTGCGTAAATCTCTACAAGCTCTTCGTTGACATTTCGACACCAAAACCACCCACGTACATCGTTACACTTCTGTCCATCCAAAGGTTGCCTGGAAGATATTGCTTCTTGCAATAAGGCCGCCCATTGTGCATTTTATGTATAATTTGTTTGTGTATATTTTTGATTGGTGTACAATAAAGAGTATTTGTTCATTTATTATTATTTACACGTTTCCTAGTTACCTATTGTTTAAGAAATATATTTAATATTTTAGGTTAGAAATCTTAAATTAATTTATTATTTAAATGTTAAATAAATACCTGTCATTTCAAAATATTTTGACACAAGTCGTAACAAAGACCTCAGTATACCGATACTAGGTCAGCTACTATAATTATATTAATATATATATTTTTTTAATATTACATAATATGAAAGTTAGTAGTACATTTTTAGCAAAAAACTTCTTTCGTGTGATCATTTTACACATTATGTAAAATTAAGTCAAAAATCAAGAGAAAGATTTTTGACTTTTTCAATATTAATATAAGATATCATCCCGGGACATATTACACAACACTATCGTCACAGATGTCTGCAAATTATTCATATTTTATCATTTGCAGATATCTGAGAGAAGAATTTTATAATTTATTCTGTTCAGTCATCCGTAGGTTATATTTATCCAATAATAGTAAAATGGAATAATTTGAAAGTTATTATGTTTGCGTACAGTTTGTACGTAGATACACACATAAATTATGCGTAATGTATTGGGGTATTAGGACCGTAAATAATACGAAACTGATGGTTTATGGTATATCGTAATGGGGAACGGTTATGGAAGATATTAATGGCCCTCGTAAGTGGGAAACAACTATTAAATTTAAGATATCAATATTTTACTCTATTGTTCTGCTATGAGCATCTACTAAGTATACACATTTTACATGTACACAGACATACGCAAACACACACGCATACACATACAAACACACGTAATGATTGTCTTCCTTAGGGTGCAGTTCCTTTCCAAAATTTGCTGTGTCCTAGTTATGACTTCCTAAGTTAAGATATTAATATTCATTGCATGTGTTGCAGATTTGCTTGTTGTTCTGAAGGTTAAAGAAAAATAAAAACACTCTGTTTATTAAATAATAATGGTTACAGAGCAAAGAAAATACCAAGATATATTAGAATAAATTTATTTTTTAAAGTACACAAAGTAACGAATAGGCTTCATTTAAAAAATCCAAGCCAAACGCTTCAGTTTCTTTGCGTCCTTTACATAAATATCCAACAGAAATGTCATTTAGCATTCGCCCTTTGCCATTTACTACGCCTATTCATTTTAATTCACGTGAAAAAAATATGAAGTGTAGTTTTTTCAGAAGTTTTCAGTCGAATTGTCAGCAAAAGGCTTTGCTCATTATGGCTGAATTCAACTGTAACACTCGTTGCTAACGAAACTGGAGCCTCTGAATAAATATACGGAGTTTTTGAAACAGGAAAAATTGTTTGTTCGTTTTGAAAAAGACAAATCTAAAACGTGTGAATGATTTATCAATGTTAGAATATGTATTTTTGTTGTTGATTATAATTTACTAAATTTATAATAGAGTTAATACATGTAAAAGAAGGCTATTTGAAAGATTTTTGCATTAAATAAGAATAAAAAACTATACCTGCCTAGAGATCTTAAGTAAATTGGTTTATAATAATATATATAAAAAAATCGCGCTGAATTGAGAGATTCCTCCTTTGTAAAAGTTTTTTTTTGTTATTTAAAAAACAACTCCCGCATTAGAAATATGGTCCTGTGGAATCCTAGTTTCACAAGCATTTAAATTTCAAACAACGGACACAAAGAACTCGGGACAACTATTTGTGGATTACACAAAATATCCCGTGTGGGGTTTGAGCCCACAACACTTGGCGCGGCGTAATGGCGAGGTACTAAATACTAGGTAAAAACTACTAAAAAAAAAGAGGCGAAATACTTAAACCATTGCGCCATTCGTGCAGTCAAAATTTATTTATAGGTAGTTTGAAGATGGTGAAACGGAACACGAAAAAAAATATTGGATCTCAATACTATGCACTACTTGTTTTTAAGCACATTTTATTTAGAGGGGAAGGGGGGAAAAGTGGGAAGAGGGGGGAGGGGGGAAATACGGGAATATGCGAAATGCAATGCAAGCATTGCTTCACGGCCGGTTTTCTGTGAGGCCGTGGTAACGAGCGGAATCGAGCCGGCCCATACGTGCTGAAGCATGGCTCTCCCACATAAGATTATTGTGTGCTTGTAATTTATTTTAAAATTCTTTTAACGCTTTGCATTATTTCCACTGCGATTTAGTATTTTACGTTTCATAATCACCGTAATTTAATAGTTGAATATCCGCAATGTTTTACCTTATACCAAGTCGTTTGTGTTTTGACTCACATTGAAGCCACACAACAATTTTATCTTTATTGCACATGTTTACACATATCACGTTTCTTATCAAGTTTATGATTTATTATTAAACTGATAGATTATATTCACTTTCATAACATAGAGTAACCTATATGATATTGTTTTACCTTATATTTAAAACTCATATACAATGTAATAACTATAATATTTTAAGACGTATTTACATAGCGCTCTGCAGACTTAAGCTCTGGATTTTAAAACACGCATAAACGTCCTATAAATCTATATACATATATTTTATGCATACCAAAAACCCAGACATCAATTCTGCTCAGTACAAATAGTTGTACTGAGCAGGAATCGCTTGACGTTGCAGTGGAATGCACTACTGTACTGTAATAGAACCATTCAACAGAAATAAATAGAGGGGAATAATACAGTAACGGATTGCAAGAAAGCCTTATGTATTAGCCACAGCCTCAGACCAATAAAAATCTTTTTTATCGGTCTAAGGCCACAACATACAACATAATTTTATCAGTTCAGATGTAGGATATCTACTTAAATAAAGTAATGGTTTTTTTAAATATTAACACTAAGTAAATTTTAATACCTGTTGATAAAAGAGACTATAGTTTTGCCTAATACTGAAATACTAAAGTTGAAGATAGTGATGAAACAATTTAAAAAAAAAAAAAATCTTACAAACATACTTACTTATGCCTATACCTTATTTTATTCTATTTCCTTTTCAGACGATTAAATGCCATGTGCCACAATCCTGACGCACAGCTCGCGCCTTCTCCATATTGACACACAGGTGCTTTTAACTTGGCCCTTCCATCCAATTTCTGATAATACAAGATATTAATTTAATTAGAGTAGAGAATGAATAAAGAAAAGATGGACGGACTGTGTGAAAGAGGATATGTCTAGAAAGAGAGTAAGTAGTGAAATGACGAATGATAGTTTAGCGTAGAAGAAAAGAATTCATACATGTATAAATTTGAGAAAAGGATAAGCAGATGGTGATGACAAGAAATTAATTTAATTATTGAAGTTGATCGATAAACCTGACTGTCTATAAGACACCAGTGCCTAGCCAAAGAGTAGATCTGATAATGACTCGTACAGGAGGTCACCAGTACGATTATCTAATAACAAATAAATTCTGTGTAGTGCTGTACGACAAACATGAGTCCAAAGGATATATAAAATAAAATGTGACTTAAAGTCAAAGATCTTTTAAATTGTACCAATAGAACAAATGAAAAGAACTTAGGGAGACGTTTGTTCAGAATTGTGTCCAGATTATGCCAAGCATTCTTCTCCAGCACCACATTTGTACAGTAAAGTGAGATAAGTTTACACCCACCCTATAAGTTTAAAAAGCAAACAAACACAAAACACACACACAAAACATTCACGCAAATACACAGACGCACACACACGCATGTTTAATTAAAAAGACTTTTTATAAATGGATAATCTTTCCTAAGAACAGACAGGTTTTCTGACTAGTTTAGCAAAGGGAGTCCCATGACCTATTTTATTGTTGTATCTACTGGTTTTTTTTTCTCTCTATAATATTTAAGTATATAAGACAACTCTGTATATTATGCGATGTACAAACTGCTTATTGAAATAAGTTATTAAAATTAAAAAAAATAGGAAACAATTAGTGGAAATTAAATATTTTAACCATAGCACCCACATTATTGAAAACGTTAGATCAGACCCTAAAACAATGAACGCATCAATTCTACAGGCAAGTGTCATAGGTTGCCTTCTATTTCTCATCTATATAGACGACTTATCTCACACCATAGAAGGGCCATGTGTACTTTTCGCAGATGATGTTTCCTTGCTAGTTCCATGCCAAAACAGCTCAACCTTCATTAACGAGCTAAACAATATTTTTACAAAAACAACCACTTGGATGCAAGATACCAATCTAGAGATACATTTTTCGAAGGCCAAATAATAACTTTCCACCCCTATCAAAAAACCCCTTTAAATATCAATTACAGTTTTAATGGCATTAAACTAGATGCGTTTACACTTCTTGGTCTTAATATAGACACCCATATAAACTGAAAGTCCCACGTAAATAAAATAAAATCTAAAATTTCACAATTTTCATATGCTCTTAGAGAAAAAAAAACCACCGACATGCAAACTGCCTAGACAACCTACTACGCGTATGTCTATTCATGGTTTAATTATGACATTATTCTTTTGGGCAATAGTACCGATTCACCTCACACTTTTCACCCTAAAAAACTATTAGGATACTAGTAAACATTAATGATACACAGAGCTGTAGACCTTATTTTCAGAAACATAACATTCTAAGTATGTATATGTTTGAAATATACAAGTTTGTCCGCAAATACCCAGAATTCTACAATAGAAGGGAAGACATCACATAAAAATATACACTAAGGCATAAAAACAGATTAAACCTGCCAACCTAAATTAACTATACATTCCACGGTCCGTTTGTTATGTCCATAAAAATGTCTAACAAGCTCCCAGATACCATCCAAAGGGAAGAAAACAATACTAAATTTCTAAAAATATTTAAATGAATAAAGCAAACTACACACTACAGAAATACCTAAATGATAATACCCTATAAATATATTGTCATATAATAAAATCTCTTAGGATATAATTAAAATAAAAGAAACCCTAAGTAAATATTCATACTAATTTATATCAAATACATATTTACATAAATAAACAAATATTACAGTTAATAATAAGCTAACTAGGCAAAGATGAAGTTCTTTGCCTAGTTCTTCTTCTTTAGTTAGCCTCTTTTCTCTCGCTTACTACCATGCCCAACAGGATGAATAACGCACTATAAAATCCAATGTAACATCTTTGCAACGTTATGGTGTGTAATAAAGTATTGAATATTGAGTTTAATGGTATACCAAGTTTTACAGAAAATATGATAAATAATAAGTGTAGCATTAAAATGTATGTATACTAAAATAAATGTAGGTTTAATCATAGTATCTGAAAAATATAATAAATGTAATGGTTTGTGAAGATCTTTAGAGAATACCGAATAATGTTTGATACACAGACAAATTATACCTACATACATACATACAAGACATAAGCAAGATAAAAATGTTTACGTCAAAAATATATTAAGATGATGGGGGCAAAGGCGCAGATAAAAAAAAAGAATTGATTATAAATTGTGCTGTGTCACGTTGAATCACAATAACAGCAAATTTATCATCTCATGATGTCCATAATTACATACAACGTTCTTTCATCATAACTGTTGTGGCAGACATCAAAAGGGGGGGGGAGAGGTCACCCCCCTCTTAATGTTAGTTGCTGGTAAACTAAGTAAGTGCTGTAACATATTATTATCTACAGGTAAATATTTTCCTGTTGACAAACCTACAATTAGTACGTAGTAGTAAATTATTAACGAGGCAAATAGGTAATAGGTTATTAGTGCTGATAATATAACCATTAGAATGAATTTAAGGTTATGCCCAACAGCGGGTAGGGTAAGAAGGCGACGCGGCGTGAGCAGTTGTAATGAGGCTAGCCGAGCACCAATCATGACAGCTCTGCACTGTGTGATATCTTCTATATTAACTAGTACACATTACAAACTGCTCACGACACGTCACCGTCCCGCTCCGCTCGCTGTCTCACCCAACCTCCATGTATCGACATTGTTAACGCTTCTACTAATCTCAAATTTGCCGCGCATTCAAATTTAATAAACGAGCCATGCAGCACTCGAAGAACGTGGTTGGCCCGAATGACATTCGACGTGATTCGTCGTCGTGTACAGAGACGTTTCTAGAACTTTACTGAGAACATGTAAAATAAATGTGTTACAATCGCAACAAAGAGTATTAAATTATACAAGAAGGAATCGTCGGCAACAGACATTATAAAATCGGTTTCTATATAGTAACGACAAACTGCTTTTTTGTACATCGGTTAAATCAGTTTACCTATCCTGGTAAACAGTTAAAAGTCATTTGTTAAGGCGCCTTTCATTCTTTCTTGGTACATTTATTTCTATAACGAGATATTTTTTTACACGGAGTTGTTCTTACGTTATTCTTGTTACCCTAATAGCTTTCCCACTGAAACCATGTAAGTATTTTATCAGTAAACTATCTCTATGTAAAAAATAACGTCGATCTTCATCAGAACTAATTATATTTATAATATAGGTATTTTAAGGATATTTTCAAAATATTCATGTCTTTTATGTTTTATTTTAAATATCCTTTTAAGGGTAATAAAATGTGTGGAGAATAAACAACACACCGCATTCGGTAATCCTGCCATTCGTAAGTGCCCACTGCATCTCTTCGGAATCTCTTAAGAAACACACATCTATACGCGTCCTACCGAATCCCTTAACTGATGTCCGACACAGTCCCCTGGGCTTTTGTATGGGTGCTCAAAAAGAAAGAAATGTTGATTTTAGGGAGGAATGATATTGACACGAGATAAAAACGTTATTGTTTGACTTACTAGATACAAATAACTTCATCCCAAATGTAACTACTTTGTGTTTACTTCTGGCGTCTTTTTTGAATTTGACGGCTTTATCCAAAGGGGAATGCCTAAAATATACCGAAATGGACAGAAATGACTTATACTTAAAAATTTTGTTAAGGAATTAAATATGTATAATTAAATAACTCTCAAGTTTGTTGAACTAGGATAGTCTCGGTGTTTCTGCGTGATCTCCATGGGATCTAGTATAGAAACAGGCAACTAAGTAGGCTAGGCTCACTTATACTGACTGACACCTGATAATTCAAAAATACCTAACTATAATTGGTTTAATTAAAATAAATGATTTAGATTTTGGTGAAAATATAACTATTGCTTTAATATTTAACTGGATGTCTGCTATTGTTTTGGACTTGTATACTTGTACGTTTAAAAATTTATAGAATCGCACACTGTGTTAATAAAGGTCGATCTTATCTCGATCTTGATGTTACAACCATGCAACAACAATTCGTGTAAAATGATGAAGTACGTAGTTTAATACAGGCATGAATAAGACCACAAGCTGTAAGTATCGAGAACCCCTGTTTTAGTGCCTATACTCTATTAATAATGTGGTATTTAGTTTTAGCCCGGTGCCAAACCAATACCTTGTTTTTAATGATGAATAAAATATTTAAATGCTTTTTGTTGACATAATCTGTAATTTAGAAAAATATTTTAAACTGACTTCTTCATAGTGTTTTGATAATTATTGCAATTGTAAAGCGTTTCCTACGATTTGAAGTACAATTTGGCATATTTCATCTTTGTTCATTTCAGGCAACTAATTTGAATAAAAGTTGGGCATTTACTCTTTTTTTAATTGGCGAAGTTTAATGTACCGATTGCCACTCACGATACATTTTTAATAAACTAATTAATATAAATATTTTTCATGCCTGATATATTTAGTATCGATTACCGCTCGATCAGCAGCATCGTCCCATGCTCTCAATGTCTGACGATCATTGGATATACCGCTCTGCGATATTTGTCTGCGGAGAACCGCAGTTTGTCTCCGTTCTAACCATATTCGGCTTAACGAATACTCTGCTTGAACGTACACTTTGTAAGGTTTCAGCAGATATCGAGGGAACGATCTGATTAGCTTTATGGGACCTGCAGTGCGGGGAAAAAATAGGAAGGATAAATATTGTTTTACGAGGACGCTTAAATAATGTAGTCTGTGGTTAAAATAAATTATTTATCAGTTCTCATGAAATTAAGTATTCGACTGGCCTGTTGGTCTAGTGGTTAGTGATCCTGACTGCTGAGGCAGCGGACATGGGTTCGATTGCCACCACATTACATGATCGTTTGTTCTGTATCTGGATGTAATTTATCTATAATATGTATATATTTATTTAAAAGTATAGAAGAATGTTTATCAGCAGTTTGGTAACCATAGTCAGGCTCTGCTTGCTCTCCTTACTAATGTCAAGATTGTTTTTTTGTAAAACCAAGCATTAAAATGAAATGATTTGACGATACTAACATATGACGTCACAGATTGGTATTTCATACAAGTTTCTACAGAACGTACCGTTTTCACATTTAGCAAAGACAATCAAATGTTACTGTTGTTGGCGTCTGCCAATAACAATAATTCAACTGTCCTCGTTCGGTTTGGTTGAAAGAAACAAATATGCCTTTTTAAAACTCTGCAATTTGTTAAATACGTCTCTTTTTTTTCAGTTCCCACGATTGACACAAGTAGGTATTTGTCAGCAATAGTTCTGGTCAAACCATGAAAGCGACGTGTGATCGTGGGACCAAACCAAGACTGCTCGGATGGCACAATGGTTTAAGTGCTCACCTCGCCACTACGCCGCGCCGAGCGTTGTGGGTCAAATCCTACGCGGGACAAAAATTTGTGTGATCTACAAATAGTTGTCTCGAGTCTGGGTGTTTTTGTGTCCGTTATTTGAATGACTGTGAACCCACCGCGACACAGTTATATTCTTAATGTGGGAGTTACTTTTAAAAAAGAAAAAAAAAGAAGACTAGTATTAAATAGACTCATTTCATAGGACTGACACAGAAATAATGTAAATTTTAATAGAATGTTGGCTTTGTAACCCAGATAACAAGCACTTTTCTTAAGTTCATAAATCATGTGGCAGTGTTAGAAAATTTTCTGGGTGCATGAAATTGCATTTCTGGGTACATTAAGGGAGCTGTTGTGTGACTCAGTAAACTAGGATAGAATAACGGTAAAATAAATGGTAAAATAATATTATATTTTTCCTCATCGCAAACTCTCGACTGTCCTGTACCGACGATGAACCAGCACGTGTAAGAATTTAAAGTAACAAAGGAAAATAATCTCAAATAATTTCTCAGAACACAACTCATTACACAAGCAAAATCACTCCTTCATCAGACAGCAAAAAACTGAGTTCAACGCTCCTAATGTGTTTTGAAAAGCTCGAAAAAAATCTCACAACATCATATTCAATTTCGCGTTAGGTTAGACATATACGTGAAGGCAAATACATATTTTCCTTTTACATTTGTACACAACCCCAGAGACTATTAAGTACTCAGTCCATTTACAAAATACACACACAGATCGCCTCGAAAGATAAATGCAGAGTAACTCATCGAACACTAAAGGGGTACAAAATAAAGTGTAGGCTGTAACCCACTTGAAAAAAAAAAACATTTCTATTGTTCGCCGTACATTAATCTTGGGGAGCTTACAAAGTATTCCTGTTGTTTGCCACCCCGATACAGATGTGAGCTGCTTTAATATATGAATGGAAGTGCTATGGGCGTAGTTGGGAAGTACTTCTGAGCGTGGTTAAGATGCCTGAGCCTGCCTGAGTTTCATGTCGCCAAACTCACACACTTGGAAATGTATCTATACTAATATTATAAAGAGGAAAGATTTGATTGTTTGTTTGTTCGTTTGTTTGCATTGAATAGGCTCCGAAACTACTAAACCGATTTGAAAAATTCTTTCACTGTTGGGAAGCTACACTATCCCCGGGTGACATAGACTATATTATATTTTCAAAGAAATTAGGGATCCTTACTAAAACTGCAATAATGTAATCCAAGGTGTAAAAAAATTACCTAAAATATTCTTTACATCGCGTGCGCTGCGAAAACTATTGATGATAGAATAAAATAATGTACTACGACTTTGCAGAACACATCATTATTTACAAAAAGTGTCGCGACAGCAGATGTCTAACTATTATAGTTATGCCACAATAAGTGTTCTTTTATTTTAAAAATTTAATTGAAATTCCGCCGCTAGCAAAGGCTCTTTAGTTGTATCTTGATATTAATCATATAACTTTTTGAATTATTCAATTCGGACATTCCATTCGAAAGATATCGAGAGTTTAAAAATGTAAGTATTAGAAAAAAGTTGCGTGGTCGCCGCTCGGGTGCTCGGCTACCTAGGCAGCACCTTATGCGATGTAGGCATCACTGGGGTACGGGCCGTATGGGAGAGGAGTCAATGTCAAGAGATGAAGTGCCGCGCTCTTTATCTTTTTTATCATTTTAAAATGTCCTTAATTATAATTAGGGTATACCCGAGTCCCTTGCAATAGACTCATTTATGACGGAACACCGTGTGGTTTTAGTCAGTTCGATTCCAACATACCACTTCAATGGCAGCCCCGGTGGGGTGATGACCCGAGGGGGTTTCCACACGACAAAAAAAGGCCATTTTGAAGTCACGAGCATATTCCCTATTGAATAAAAAACAGATTTTATTACTCTGCCAAATAGATGGAGACCAATATTATACAGCCCCGTCAATCGTTCTTATTTCAATTGTTTTTATTATATTGACTACTCATATTGAGCATTTTATAAACTGTCTGGACACTATGAATAATGTTTTATTAATCACTTGGTCCATAACAAAAAATAAAGAAATGATTGGTCGTTTTATTCAGATAATTGGGATTATCATAGTCGGTGTTTGCATTATTCAAGTCAGCCCGTATCACAGTCATTTGGATTCTGAGTGATCACAACATATAGTTATAGCTGTTGAATTGATCTCCAGCTAATGGTTCTGTAATTATTATTAAATTGGTTTTAGAAAATTGCTTTGAAATCTAACTAATTGTTAATTTGTACCGTTAGGGTTGGGTCTTTATCCCATTTTTGTATTTATTTTTCAAATTGATCGATGCCAATCGCTGCTAAATCCATTATGATTGTTTCTTACAAAATAGATTTTAATTTCGAATATAATTCTTTATTCTTTTGCAAAAACATTACCATATTTGGATATATTAAAATTTTTATTCAATAATAGATAAAAACCTTTTTTGGTTTTGAATTTATTTTGATAAATATTTACACCCTTATTGAGACTTGTACCGTTCCAGGTCCTTCCTACATCTGTATCAATGGTCTCGAGACATTTCAGCCGGCCCCTAACGGCGTCTGCTTGAAGATAAATCGCTTCAAACGCTCCTTTCCTTCCTGTGTCGGGCTTTCGAGCTAAGAACACCGTAAAATAGGTAAATACGTATTTTATTTAGCAAACTTCTCTCCGTGAGTTATAGCGTAAGGAAAGTTGCGTCCAATTCCGATAATCTCGCGCAACATGATATTACTTTAGAAATGTTCGTATTGCCATAATAGCAATATTGGATTTTCTTTCATATTACTGTAGCGTCCGTACGTACGCGTGTTTCTATACAGATAGTATAAGTATGCAACGCTGTGAACCTCGTTTGAATATTTGATAATTAACCATCTCTTTCTTCTCCTATTTCACGTACTCTCCTGTAACATTTTCCTTTAATCTAGGTTATCGTCATATCATTGCATCATTATTTTCTTGTACTACCAATATTTGAACTTTTTTTATTTTCGAGATACGTTATATCCCTGATCCCCTATGTTTATAGTAGACGAAAGGCATTTTAGTGCTGGTGTGTGGCAGTGAAACATGATTCATGATGATGATGATGAAAATTGTCAGGAGTAGGAGTCAGTCATACTAAGTCAATCGTGAAGCTAGTTGCCTGTTCCAATACGTAGATCCTATGGAGAAGAACCGGCAATAAACTAAAAGAATATTCTTTTTCAAAATGTTTTTTATAATTTTCTGATAACATTGCCTATAAGTATAAATCAAATGTGAGGGCAATTATTTATATTTTTTTTTTACCCAAGGTTGTATTATCTGCAGCTGGAAAAAAAAAATTAAAAGCCAGTCAGATCTTTCGTCGACGACTAGGTGCGTACAACTCTCGCCTCTTCTAATCTCTGAGAGTAATAAGGTATTACGCCATTCCCACTAAGATGATAAACGATGATAAAATCGCTACCTATTAAACAATACTATCTTAAGTTAATGTCTATAGAACATTTAACGTGATTGTGTGCTACAAGCAAATTGATAACAGGTAGATTGCAAGTACAAGGTATAAACAAGAGCGCAATGCAATCTGATCTAATGTGTGTAAAAAACTACAATTCAAGAGATCAGATTGTGCGTATGACCTGTAGGTCAATGTTGTAGGCACTCCCTAGGGAAGTCTTATATTGGTCAAAACAGAACTTTATTCAATTGAAGCGAGAGTTATTTTTGTTTAAAGATCTCCTTTAAGTAAACCATCTGTTATATATATATATATTTTTTTTTTTCTTTTTTTTATTAATTTGTAATAATAACACATTACACATCGTTATTTAGACCCTAACTAAGCCGAGCTTGTACTATGGGTTCTAGAACACGGATACATTTTTTTTATAAATACATATTATACATAGAAACACCCAGACCAATGCAAATAGACAATTTCATGCAAACTAATATTTGCACTGAGCTTTAATTGAACCCACAATCGGAGGCGTGACAGTTGAATGCACTACCACCGCGCCACATAGCTTGTTAAAATAATGATTACTTTCATTAAGCATTGCGTTGAAATCGAATTCGATCGGTATTTATTTGTTTTCAATCATCATCATCCTTGTCATGTCAACTATGAGACGTACCACGTCGAGCAATGGAATAAAAACTTCCAGAACAAGCGGTCCTGGACGATTTTCATCTAAGTGTCCTTGCGGTTTGAAGACTCGGACCCTGACCAGCTCGAGCTTTTGCTTATACTCCCTAATCCATCCGTATAAGCAATATCCCTTTCCTTTCAATGCCTTCCCTTCTTAATTACATTTTCTGTTCAGTATATACAACCAATTTTCATGTCTCTAATTTCTGAAGTGTCCGGTTGGCCCCTATTTCATGAGTGAGGCTAAATCATAGTAGAATGTGTAATACCACCTCTGCCTACCACTTCGGGGATACAGGCGTATGTATGTACTCGTATGTATGTATGGCCCTTACTATTTTGATAAAGCATAGTGTAAGTTAATACCTTACCTGTAACCAAACCCAATATCACAAGATATTGAGAATTTCTATTACTTGACTATACTGAAAATTGTAATTGCTAGTCTTATTTTTATCCTCATTTTAACTTCTGTTCTATAAATCTACAAAAATATTCTCAAACAAAGAAATGGCCCGCAAAGCACATACAATGGAACCTCCTACATCTGAACAAAATCTTCGTTTCCAGGCTTTTTGTGTCCGTTTGACGAGAACTAAGCATCTGGGAAAAAATGTACCCGGTAATCTTTAAGCAATTTGTTAAAGAAACGCAAAAAAGTTCCCCACAATGTTTCCGAGTGTACGACTAACTCTTTTTTATCCGATTATGTAGACAAAAGGGACGGTTATTATTTTCAATGTTTTTATGAGGTTTCCTTTCTTTGGAATACGTGGATTTTAGGATTTTTTTGGAATATAAAGCTGAAGTTTCATCTTATTTGAGCCAAAAAGAGTATTAGGATATGTTGGTCGAGAGCTCGCAACAATGTATGATTGTATTTGGTTAGATTCCCGCATAGATACATCTTGACTTAGAAAGTCGGTATTTTTTAGGGTTTCTACACATAAAAAAGCTGAGCTAATTTGGAGCATGTGGTCTGAATATTAATAGAAATCCAAATACTTAGTTTATGTTTTTTGTGCATAGTATTGTTCCCTGATTAAAAAAGAAACTGTTTTAGTACTACAACGCTATATTAGTTCATGTTAGGCATTTAAGTACATGTCGACAGGGTAATGAAGCTGTTATTTGCAATTTTAACGCTGAAACGCGACAATTATACTCTGAGTATGTGACAAAAATATTGCTTATTAAGGAGAGCGTACGCTTAACTGCTTAGACTTACAAAGCAATATTACATCAATCTTTTAATTAAATAGTATAATCCATTAAAAGTTATATCGTATCTTACTGTTTGGGCTGAACAAGAATCATTCGTTTCTGAAAATATAACTCTGCTGTACTGGATTACAGATACGGTTGCAAATAATTTAGCCAACAAGTAAATACTTCAGCAATTACATACAAATCCGCACGAATGCTGAAGCCCAAAAAAGTCAAGTCGGTTCTCACAAAAGCCATTATTTATCTAAAAGACAAGCGAAGAGTCTCACAAAATGGCCCATCAATTATGTGAATCAATTATTCGCTGTTATTTACCTCCTGTCCCACCCGGCATGTTTTGAACGGTACTCCGAGAGATTTGAATAATTCCTGTCACTTTTAATAATTATTTTGGAGTAAGCTTTGGCAATGTCAAAATACTTTTCCAGCAATATTGCTGAAAATAATCATGCAGTAGTAAGGTGTAGTAAATAAAATATCTCATATAGCAAATAGGGATTCAACATAAGGAATTAAAAAAAACAGATATTAAACTATAAACTTATAAGTACAATATACACGTAATTTCATCTTATTTTATTCATTGTGTCATTTTACCAATATGCCAAATTTCAAAACTCCAACTTTAATATTTTACGAGAAATTAAAGTCTGAAATTCATAAAGTTTGGGGTTGACCGGCGGATCATCTAAAGTAAATTTTTCCACTTCTAAGCCACGTAGAAACATGATGTGAAAAACAAAGTTTTGGGATTTGGCAAAATGTTAAAGGATACCTTCAAATCTAAAAAAAAAGTAACCTGATTAAATAATAAAATAAAGAGGGAATTTAAATTTAAAAAATAAAGAGTAGGTAGATACAATAATTCACATAAGTAATTTATTAATTTTAAATTAGAATTACCTATCAAGTTAGAAGAACAAAAATATCTGAAAACGATAGAACGATAAGTTCTTTGTCACTAAAATAGAAAACAAATCAGATTTTAGCGTTTAACCATATTACAATATAAATCTTGTGAATGGTTTAACTTGGCGAGTTTCTTGTTGCACATCCATTTTCGTACCTACACAAAAATATAAATGTGAATGTAAGGGACAATAACATTTATGTTTTTGATTTGATATAATACATTACCAGCTGGGGGAAAAGCTAAGAAACAAAACGTACTTGCTCCTAATTAAAATGTTTGCCAATTAAAAGCCCCGCTTGCAATACCTTTTCTAACATTAAAGTTAAATTCCTGTTGTGATATAATGTTTTATTATTTCCTTAACATTCAAGGAAATGACATTGAGGTTATTTATATATACATACACAGTGTTACAGAAATTGTATTGGATTCACAGGCTATTTTAAATACTTAACAGAAATGTAATGACCTAATATGTTTCTTATTTTCCATCTCTTATGTTTTTTTTCTTTTCTTCTTTTTTATTTTTCCCTTTATTTTCAGTTTCCGTATTGTCATATCCTTTTTTTGTTTATTTATTTTTAATTACACAATAGCACTATTACTGAATATTGTTAAAACTGCCTGGTTTTTTAAAAGAGTGGCCGTGAGTTTGTTTGCCCGATTCCTTCCTCACAAGGCTCGACCACTTGGAAACAGGCGGTTATAGATCGACACAGGTAAATTTGATATTGTGTTATTCATATTTTTTTATAACTTTACATTTGACAACGCAATTTATTGTTGCGGTGACTCTGTGTGTGTTAATCTATAAGTTTTAATTATAATAATATTTTTTCAAATTGACGATTTCGAATAATTGATGATCAATTTTATGATATAAAGATATTAAATTTTAATTTAAAATTTTTAGAAGCGTTATGTTTGGCCGATAAAAAGTTAATTTAGCATGAAAAAATAATGATTTTTTTTCTTAGGGAAATGCTATTTTTAGTGTGGGTGCACATTTCTAAATAGTTTTGAACTTTCATGTAAATTTTAATGATTTTGTTTTTTATGCAGACCTTTTCAGAAAAGTCTGCCCATTCTACCAATATCCTTGGTACTAATTATTCATAGTTTCATTCATGTCGATAAAGCTCATACTTATTTATAGAGGGCTCTCTAAATAAATATTAGCTTTATCGGACAATTTTTAAGTTTTTATATTAGCAGTTTCTAAATATGTTTCTGTATTATTATAGATACTATATTAAAATATATAATATATATTATAATAACTATATTATATAATCACGAATTGTCATAAAATTAATACCACTTTGCGTTATTTACGTGCTGCTGTACCCGTATTTTGCACTAGCAAATTTCTATAGAGAGATATTACTATATAGCTTATTATTATTATTATATTATCCGACGAAAAAAAAAGGAGGTTCCAATTCGACCTTATATATATATTTTTTTTTGTTTGTTCAGCTCTCTCTCCGTTATTTATGGACCGATTTTGATTATTATTTTTTTGTTAGATATACCTCAAGGGTGGTCCCATGTCAAGGAAGTCAGGATCTGATGATGGGATCCTGATAAAAGTGAGAGAAACCCTCGAAAATTGGAGGAACGAATAGTGTTTATCGGCGCCAAATAATAAAATGATTAATTAACTACGTATAGCCATGTCCATTTCTACGTAGGTACATATAAAATATAGGTAATTAATCAGTTTGTTGTTTGGCGCCGACTCAAAATAAGTTTATATAAAATTTGAGAGTTTATGTAAATAAGCTCAAGACTTAAGAGGTTTATTTATTTATTGCTTTTTTAGTTATTACGTTGGTTTAATTTTTTGTTAAAAAGATTTTTATTGCTTCTTAGTATTTATTTTGTAACGCAGTCGGGTCCTTGGTTTTCATATGTATGATAATATTATAAAGGCACGAGGTATGACTGGTCTGTTTGAAGTCGGTGCCAAGCTAAATAGGTACTTGATAGGCTAGGTCCACTGTGGCCGCACATATGTATATACGTATGTGCTGTCACGGTGGATATACTCAGATGTTTCATTAGAATTAAACTCCATTTGTTAAGCTGTTCATATCCCTGTTTAATAATAATAAAATAAGTTTATTTCTCCTCCCACATACAATTATCGTTCTAAAAAAGTTATACTTATTGCGTTTCGAGGTTGGCACCGACTTCAAACAGACCGGTGGTTTTAGTCTTTTCAATTTAGTTTGAAATCGATTATTTTTTTTACTTTTTAGTGCCCTTTCTTAGTGCTTTTTGAAGTCGGTTTAATTTTTTTCTGAAGTGGTTATTTTTTCCATTCTTGGTGTAAGGTACGTACGTACTGAGTAGATACGGTATTTAGAACATTACTTACTATAATGTAAATTATCTAACTGCAGATTGTTAGTATAAATTAACTTTAGATTAATAAGCCCAATACTTTATTGAGATAAGGTGGTAAGATTTTTAGTTTGTCTATCAACTTGCTGCACTTGATTAAATACGTTATAATAAAAGATACAAACAGCTGAACGTAGAACCTGCCGAGGATGGGGTTTTATGTCCTTCCAACACAACAGGAGGATCCTCCGACCAGGCTAGGTGATCATGCCTGGCGGACCGCGGTCCAACGGTTGATATTGGGAAGTTGTTTATATACTAATCGGCGCGAGAACTCTCGTAGCGCGATGCAGGATCAGTAGTTATTACTTAATTCAGTTCGTCTTCGCTAGATGATGTTGAAGTATGTTTTTACTGTATGGGGAAGTCACCACAAACCTCTACCTATTGCCAGTACCCATTGACGCACTCGTAAGATTAGCTACTCTTATGGAGAAGTGCCAGCGGATGAAAACTTGAGGAGCAATAGATTATCGTGGTAGGGACATGTGAAGCGGAGAGAAGAGCAAAAAATGTGGTGAAGAGAGTTTTATGTATGCAAGTGGACAGGAGTAGAGGATGACCAAAGAAAAGATGGATGTACTGCGTGAAAGAGGATATAGCTAGAAAGGGAGTAAGCAGTGAAATGACTTTACTAATATTATAAAACTGAAGAGTTTGTTTGTTTGGTTGAACGCGCTAATCTTTGGAACTACTGGTTCGAATTGAAAAAAAAAAATTGTGTTGGATAGTCCATTTAACGAGGAAGGCTATAGGTATATAACTTCACGCTGCGACCAATAGGAGAAGAGAGAAGCATCAATGTTGTAAAATCAGGTAAAATTTACAAACGCAGTCAAAGTTGCGCGGGTCAGCTGGTGTATAAATATTTTGACAATAGATTAATCTGCCTACTACATACAATATGTTGTTTACTTTCCATCGTAAAATTATACTATTGTGCAACTATATTTAGCACACTTCCAATAATAACCGTTGTTTACTTTTATTATTGTCAATAAAATATCCAATTTGTTTCAAAAACTGTTTACGTTGAAACATACTTTGTACTTAACATTTATCATCACACTTTTAGTCATTTTAAAAATCGGTGTATTTTAACAAGCAACGGCATTAATATTGTCAGTTGAAAACTCGTGGGCGTTCATTATGTCCAATTTATGAGGAATGCACTTTTAAAAGTGTTTAATAATTAAATGAAATCTATGAGCAATATGGTTAAGAAAAAAATAATATCATTCATTTAAAATAATTAATTCTGTTAATTACCAAAGCCGGTAATTTCGACCTGTCGAGCTATTTTTGCACTGAACTGGTTGTGAACACTAGGGAATATAATAAAACCACTGAATTCTGATCTAATAGCTGCTTATTTAATAAAATGTTCACGCACTTATACTACGCATGGCAACCAAACCATATCGCGATGTAGAAAAGTGGCACTACGCCATCTATCGAGGTTGACCTTAAACTTCTAACACAATATATTAAGATGAATCAGTCTTAAACAAATTCTCTTAGTAACATCTGTGTTGTTGTTATATGAGTACTTTTACCGTCTTTTCAAAGATATGACGCGAGGCTTGTATATGATATACAGGCTTCTACCGAGAGGTGTCGTCAAATTTTAGGAGCATTATGACTAGCCGATAAATTTCTTTTAGCTTGAAAATATTTTTTTTTCTTTTTAAAATGCTTTTCCTAGTGTAGGTGCACATTTCCATGAGTTTTCATGTAATTTTAATTTTCCTATTTTATTTAAATATTTTCAGAAAAATGTGGATATTCCACCAATATCCTTGATATTTATAACTCACAGCTTCATTCAAGAGCAAAGAGTTGGAAGTCCGAACTTTGACAGCGAAGTATACTATCGAATGCATTGCAGCATGTGCTTTTGGAATAGACGCAAACACCATGACTGATGATCCAAAGCCTTTACAAAGCTAGCTTCATCATTTACGCGATCGCCAAAACTGTTATTTTATTTTAGACTACTGCGAGCCCTTTGGCCAACTATATACTACGCTTTGGGTCTTAGAACAGTATCAACTCAAATTAAGTTCTTTCAAAATCTGATTGCTTCTGTAATGGACCGGAGAGAGTATAAGTCGTCTGGACGAAACGATTTTGTGGACCTTGTGTTAAGTTGGAAGCAGAATAACCAGATAATAGGCGATAGTATGAAGAGTATGAAAACTGGTGAGGTACATAAAGTTACTTTGACAGCAGATGATGATCTCTTGGTAGCTCAGTGCTTCATCTTCTTTTTTGCTGGATTCGAAACATCATCGTCAACTTTGAGTTATGCTATTTATGAGCTGGCTAAGCATCCCGAAATTCAGAACAGGGTATTAGAAGAAGTCGATGCTTATTTGATACAGCACAACAACAAGCTGCTTTATGACTGTATCTCCGGTTTACCGTATTTAGAAGCTGTTATTGATGAGACTCTTCGTCTCTATCCGATTGTTGGGATAAATCTTCGTGAGCAGATGGAAGACTATACATTCCCTAATGGCATTCGACTTGAAAAAGGCTTGAGAGTACACTTACCAATACTGTATTTACACCACAATCCAAAGTACTTTCAGGATCCTGAGGAGTTTCGTCCGGAAAGATTTTTCGGTGAGGCAAAGAAAACAATCAATCCATATGCATATATGCCGTTCGGAGAAGGACCGAGGGTTTGCATTGGTAAGTTTTTACTTTTTTAAACACAAAGCGTAGATAATACATTTATTTTTGTCAACCCTGAATTAAGATCTATGTTTTTCTTAGTCAGTTTTTTACCCACGTTAAAATGTACCAGGAAAAAATTGTTTAAAGTTTCAAGAATATCAAAAATGTGTAGAGTTGTATTTATTTTTTCTCATCTTACGGGTCACTGACTGACGTAACAATACTCAACTAGTTATTATATCCAGCTGTATGGAGTGTAATTAAAGTTTTTAAATAGCTTGCGTATGAATATTGCGTTGTCTATGTTATTTTCATATCAAAGATTATCCAGCTTTGTATCTGTGGTGATGTTGATATTCGACAGAATAGATATTGTAACTTGTAATCTAATAATGTTATTTTTGAATTTATATTATTTGTTAACAAATAATATAAATTTAATGTGAATGTGAGTTTGCTTGATTGTTTTTTATGCATTCACGCATTAACTATCCTTAGACCCAGATAACTATCGCCCAATCCCCGTTCTGCCAGTACTTTCTAAAGTTCCAAAAATAAATGGTACATACGAGATTGGTTTTATTTCAGACCGACAGTATGGATTTCAAGCTAAAAGTAATATCCCTACGGCAACAATTGATCTTGTAAGCAAGATTAGAGAAAACATAGACCGAAAAAATATTTTCGTGGTAGTTTTTATCGACCTAAAAAAACAACTTTACATCTACAGTACCTGTCTACTAATCAGAAGAATTCTAAATAAAACTATTCACACTAACTTGTCATTTATCAAAAAATCTGATATAAATAAACGTAGCACTCGTCGAGTAAGTCTACTTGTTCTGCCAAATAAAAATAATAACCAATATTAAGGAAAAAAATACAACTTTTGAAGGTATCCAACTTTATAACAGTCTATCCTCACATATACGAAAAGTTAGCACTTCTAGCCTATTTAATTCCAGATTATCTCATTAGATTATAAACAACCGCTCGTTTCTCACTTAAAAGATTTTTTTTATGTTCAATTGTAATTTCACTAAATATCTACACGTTCTAGACGACCATTGTATCGAATTGTCATTTTTAAGTTAAAATAAGTTCTCATGTAAGTGGCTTAGGTGTCTTTTACTGCTACGTGATAGTCTAGTAACGCAGTCCTCTTATTTTATTTTTACCGTTGCATAAAGTTTACAGGTTGCTCAGTTATTCATACTAATTAACTGTGCTGTGGCGTGTGTACTTACGTGTCTCGCTAAATATGTATTTTCTGTTAGATCCTAAAATGGAGTGACTTCGAGTCGTTATTATAACGAGTACCTATCGTGTCAGTTTTAAGTTAAAAAGGGTTTTAGACAGACATAATATGTACCTCTAGATTTAGCAGAAATAAGAGATAAATGGTCTTGGTGATAAATGTAAGCTGTTATAGTTCACACGAAAGAAGTTAATTAAGAATTCTTAACTAAGCAAGTTTCGTACTAAATAATAAACACCCGAAGATCAAATTTACCTTGGAATATATCGAGACACCAACTGGAGTTGGCAAAAACAGCAAGGTCAATGATAACAGCCCTGGTAAAGGCAAGAGATTACTCGTAAAAAGTCGGTGCGCCAACCAAAGACCAAGACACTAATGACAATGACGTCCTAATAGTCATTAATTTTACCTCTTAGCGTCTGGTTAAGGGGAAAACTCGACGCATTTTTAAGCCCCAGAGGCTATAATCAGGAATAATAATATAATCAGGACCAAGAAAGGGCGCCTAAGCGTACACACCACCCTATACAGCCAACAATATTCAGAAACTAATGTCTCCATCTTTCATTTTAGGCATGCGTTTTGCAAAGATGCAGATGATGGCTGGACTTATCACCATGCTGTTGAAACCCCGAGAAAACTACAGTTCAAGCCAGAGTCCTTCCTCACACATCCCATTGGAGGAATCAATTTGAATTTTTTTGAAAGAGATGGATGGCAGAAGAGAGTGTATGTGCAGTAGAATGGTAAGGCATAATAAACTGATTTGTCTGCAATACTGAGATGGTTGATCTAATAAGAGTTGAATAATTTAAGATAAATTACCTGTACAATCTCAGATAAATACGAGTTTATAATTAAGATATTCCAGAATATTTCTGGTATCAAGTTTCTAAAACATAACTATTATTCTTGCGATCTGTATAGATGTTTTATTCCCACAAATGGACCATTTCTTCCTTTTCAAATTATAAATTTACTTCATTACTAAAAAAAATGTTTTAAAAGTGAAACAGTTAATTTACCTTTTTATTATAAGTTAGCCCAAAATAAATAAATGTAATTTATAAGCGTGCTAATTTTATTTATTATGTTATTATTATATTAAGTTGTTTGTCAGTTCGCTGTAGTCACGTAAACCACTGAATTGAATTACAAGATTGGAAACAAAGCCTAAAAAATATTATTTTTTTATTAAAAAATCACTCAAATTATAAAAATAGCCTAAAATGTAAACATTGTCTGATTTTACCACTTTGGCCGGTGCTGGGAGCCGTGAAAATTAGGCTCGTGAAACCTTCTTAAGTGCTCTAATTTATAAATAAAATTCCAAATATATGCTAAATTCCAGCCCTGTAACGCCAGGCCCAATTTTTTATGGACTTTAGGCCTCCTTTGGAATATTAAGTCAAACCTTTGTCTATAAGTACTAGTATGCTTAGCCCATACATTTTGCTTTATGATATCACAATACATAAAAGTCGTCTTTATAAATATCGGTGCTACTGTTTTCTCCAGTGTACAAGCTTATGTGGCTCTATCCAGCGTGAAACATTTTAATGAAGTACACCTGATAAAGTTTGATCGCAATCAAATCAAGGCAAGTGCAGTTTTAGAATATCATAGACTACCTAGTAAACATTCATTAATCGACATTTTTTTTTAAATATGCTTCAAAAAAGAATAAAACTAGGAAAACTACGATCACTAAAAAGTGAAAAGGTACCTTAAAAAAAACGTAATTATCATTATACATTTTAAATTCCATTTAATTATGTAGTTGCGTAATTGAAGTGTGGTTGGCTAATAATATAGACGAACAAGAATATCTAACTTCAGAACAAAAACATAAATGACAGCTAAATGACAATGAACTTGCCCAAACATTCACATTTACGTTCATGTTTTGGATCTGTGTGATTGTGTGTGATCTAACTATCGTTACTTACTATTACATACAATATACGGTTAAAAGGTCCCCGGTGGGTACAGTAATTAGTGACGTATCTCCGAAATGCTCTTAAATAAATGTGAATATTACTCACAAAACTTTTTATTCTAATCTAATACTGAGTTGAGACTCATAAAATTAATTTTGTTGAGGTGTACCCCGGTTTTAAGAAAGAGTTTACGATAATAATTAAATTAGTTATAACATTTTTCATATAGCATAAGTTTCGTGACGTTTGATATTTGAGGCTACTTTGGTGAAATGGTGTGAAATCGAACTTAAAAATATCAATTGAATAATTAAGAATCGATTTTATGCACAAAAATAAAACAGGTTTATTAGTTTTTACCACTCACGAATACGTGCAAAAGTCGTAACAGGAAAGGCATACACGCTCAGACATGATTATTGTGTTTTGACAATTCTTAAAACTTTTCAATTATATTTTATACTCATTAAAATTTTTGCAAATATTAAAATATTTGGAAAAAATATTCAAAATTTTTTAAAG
Organism: Euplagia quadripunctaria; assembly: GCA_963859945.1. Classification (NCBI taxonomy): domain Eukaryota; kingdom Metazoa; phylum Arthropoda; class Insecta; order Lepidoptera; family Erebidae; genus Euplagia; species Euplagia quadripunctaria. Next base: position 1,052,590 of record OY982576.1, read on the forward strand.
TTTTTAATATATTAATATATAATGTAAAAAAAAATTATTCGTCATTGTTTATTCCTTGCATCAATATTAATAATAATCCTACCTATCCAAGTGGAGCGCTAGCAAACTTTATCTAATCTTATCATCTCATCTCATTTTTAGATAATAATTTTAAATATTTTTAAATATAGATAATGATTTGTTTTGTTACATGTTAAATGTATTTATGGAAAAATATTTTAACAATAGATATATTTGTCTTTACTACAAAGATTATGTTGTTTACGTGTCATGAAAGTGATAATAATTTATCGTAGAACTATATGCGCACTTAGATAATATTGTAGAAAATATTTATTACTAGATGACCGGTGAACTTCGTATCACCTACAATTTATTTCATTCCGAACATTTTCATATTTATTCGCCTTTTAAACCTTCTCTGGACTTCCACAAATAATTCAAGACCAAAATTAGCCAAATCGGTCCAGTCGTTCTCGAGTTTTAGCGAGACTAACGAACAACAATTCATTTTTATTTATATAGATTGTACACAAAAATGATGATTCTACCTTGTACCAAAATTGGTTTACGTTGAAATATGTTTGGAAACTTTGTACTTAACTTGTATAAAATTTTCAGTCGTTTTAAAAACCCCCGGAGTTTTTTTTAAATATTGGCAGACGATTATATTACATTAAATGTATGAGAAATAAACTTTTAAAACAGTTAATAAATAAATAAATGAAAATTTAAGAGCATCTACTTACACATTGTCAACAAAAAATATCATTCAGTTCCAGCACGCTTAAACTGGTTGTTATATGAGCAATTTGACCGTCTGTTAACAGCTAAATGTATGACGCGAGGCTTGTATATATACGATAGTCATTACAAACCCAACACTCACGATTACATTGATAGCACTCGTTCAAGGCTCATTCAATCGCTTCCACGCAGTGAATAAACATCATGTTACTATATTTTATAGTAGTGATATTAATGTTACTGTACTATATAACAACAAGAAAATACAACTACTTTAAAAATAAAAAAGTGCCTCATCTTAAACCTCAATTCCTATTAGGCAATTATGGCGATCTCATTCTTCAAAGGAAGTGCATGGCTGAAGTGGTGCAGGACATTTGCAAGCAATTTCCTGATGAACAATTTATCGGTGCTTACTACGGCACAGAACCTGTTCTCATACCAATAGATCCGGAAATCATCAAGCTCATTATGACCAAGGATTTTTATTACTTCCATGGAAGAGAACTGTCCGAGCACAATCATAAAGAACCAGCAGCTCTGAATCTCTTCGCCACCTATGGAGACAGCTGGAGAGTGTTGCGGCAGAATATGACACCCCTGTTTTCATCAGCAAAAATGAAGAATATGTTCCATCTCATTCAAAAATGCTCATATGTATATGAATCAATGCTGGATAAAGAAATTTCTATATCCAAGGATTTAGAAGTTCGAACTCTGACAGCGAAGTATACTATAGAATGCATTGCAGCATGTGCTTTTGGAATAGACGCAAACAGCATGACTGACGATCCAAAGACAAATGCTTTTACAAAGTTAGCATCGTCATTTACGCGATCACCAAAAATCACATTTTATTTTAGACTACTGCGAACCCTTTGGCCATCTATATATTACGCTTTAGGTCTTAGACTATTATCAACTCAGATTACCTTCTTCCAAAATCTAATTACCTCTGTAATGGAACGGAGAGAGTATAAGTCGTCTGGACGAAACGATTTTGTGGACCTTGTGTTAAGTTGGAAGCAGAATAACCAGATAATAGGCGATAGTATGAAGAGTATGAAAACTGGTGAGGTACATAAAGTTACTTTGACTGCTGATGATGATCTATTGGTAGCTCAGTGTTTTGTCTTCTTTGTTGCCGGATTCGAAACTTCATCGACAACTTTGAGTTATACTATTTATGAACTGGCTAAGCATCCCGAAATTCAGAACAGAGTATTAGAAGAAGTTGATGCTTATTTGATTCAGCACCATAATAATCTTGATTATGAATGTATCTCCGGCTTACCGTATCTAGAAGCTGTTATTGATGAGACTCTTCGTCTCTATCCGATTGTTGGGATAAATATTCGTGAGCAAATGGAAGACTATACATTCCCTAATGGCATTAGGCTTGAAAAAGGCTTGAGAGTGCACTTGCCAATACTGTATTTACATCACAGCCCAAAACACTTTTCTGATCCTGAGGAGTTTCGTCCAGAAAGGTTCCTGGGTGAGGCAAAGAGAACAATCAATCCATATGTATATATGCCGTTTGGAGAAGGACCTAGGGCTTGTATTGGTAAGTTTTTTTTTTTAATAACTACGTAGCGTTAATAATACATGATATTATTTGTTGTCAACCTTTAATTAAACTGCACGTTTTTCTTGGGAGATACTCACATTAAAATATACCAGCAAAAATAATATCAAGCTTCAAAAATATGAAAAAATAGGAAGGATTGTGCCGTGTGTGACATGTGTGAAGTTATTATTATTATTTATCATAAAATTGCATCCACTTTGCCAGGAGACAGAAAAGTCTTGTTTATAAGGACCGGTAACTAATATCTTGATATTATATCCTAGGTATGCGTTTTGCAAAGATGCAGATGATGTCTGGCCTTATCACCATGCTGAAGAAGTATCGCTTGGAGCTAGCAGATGGGACGCCGAGGAAACTACAGTTTAAGGCAGAGTCTTTCCTCACACATCCCGTTGGAGGGATTAAATTGAAATTTGTTGAAAGAGATGGATGGGAAAAGAGAGTGTACGTGCAGTAGATTGTTAAACGATAGACTGATTTGGTGTGATTACCTGGTAGACCTGGTAAGAGTTAAATAATTTATAATGGACTATCAGTTAAAAGAATGGGCTATCATACATTATTTAATTGAAATATACAGGTGTATCTGAAAATGGTACACTTACTTAAATCACTGAAAGGGCATGACATTTTTTTTTTAAACTATCCGTTTACAAGTTATGACCGTTCTAATTTCCACGTATTTTTACCTCCGTTTCTCATAAAAGCACCTGGAATGTGTAAAGTTAAACATTTTAAATATCTAAATGACAATAACCAGTTAAAAATGCCTGGAAATTCAAACGGTCATAACTTGTACACTGATATATGTAGTTATTTTGACGCTTTCAGTGATTTAAGTTAGTGTTTCATTTCCAGATACACTCTGTACATCAGAAATTATACCAGATTAAGAATAAGGTTTCTGAACACATGCCCCGCAATCTGTATCGTTCGATCATTTGTCAGAAATATATGCTAAATTAAATAAAAGTAATTTAAGTTTATAGTACAGTACATTAGTTATTATAGTTTTTTATCTTATCAGCAAACTTTGTGTATTTTTAATTGGTATATTAATATAGCAAAAAGGTCTGTAAAAACAGTTCACTACTATATTTTTTTTAAACTATTGTTATGTTTTCTTTCGGTATCGTTAACTTAAATGATTGTTAGTCTAATACCAATCATTTTGATTAGTAGCTAATCAAAAATATCGGTAATCAAAATGATTTATTTATTGTTGTTATTCAAAGCTAAATAACAAATATACACATTCGGACAAGGTTACTGCTAAATTAGCATGCTTAATAATAAAACATATATAATAAATAATAATACTATTTAGTAATAAATGCTTGATTTATACTTTTTTTTCATTGCCTATAATGTTATACTTATAGTAGAAAACTTATAAGAACTTAGTACTTCTATACTATAATTATTACGTCATTTGATATAAAAATAATATCTGCTTCTGTATTATGTAAACAATAAAATAAGATAGTGAAAATATTAAAGTTTTGATAAACATATTGTTTGACATTGATTAATATCATATAGTGTAAATAAAGCATACTTTAAAGAAAACATCTAATTTACAAAAATGAATTACTGTTCGTTAGTCTTGCTAAAGCTCAAATATGGCTGAATGAATCTAAATAATTTTTGTTTTGATTTGTTCGCAATGTTATAAAGGTGGTTTAATAAGAAAAAATATATAGAGAAAACCCAGAAGAACAGATAAAAATCTAAAAAATAAAAAATTGTAATTTTGTATGAAAGTCACCCGTACTGATTACTTTTAATAGATGACGATCGTGACGGACCCATCGTTTTACTGACGTGCTATACGAAACTGATAATATTTCCATCGCCACTTAATTGGCGTTTGTAGTCATTTCTTCCGTGTAGTCGTGTAAAATTTATTGCATAGTTAAACCTACACATTGCGATTATTAATTTTGATCTGCCATCCTACTATATCGAACTAAATTGACTTTTTAGGTTTAGATATATCTAACCAAAAGTTTTAGCGTGACTCGAGGACTTGGTTCGAGGTTTTCAAATTGACTGATTTGATTGACTGTAAAAACAATTGCGTGTCGTTTTATAGTATTCATTAGAAGGCTGAGTAAAAGACAGTAGGAGAGCATCGCGGTCGTCGGTCTATTAAATGTGCGAGGAGTTATCTCAAGCGCAAACCGCACTGATGACCAGCGAAGGACAGATATTGATAGTAGCAGTATTAAATTTGGCAGGGAGATAAGTTATACATAGATAAGAGACGTTAGCTAACGGATTTGTGACAGGGCTGAATTGAAGAGTTCTAATGGCTCTCGCAAGTTAAACTAAAGTCATACCTAGATTTTTGTACCAGAAACCCGAAATTTGGCAAGAAGGTAATATAGGCACAGTATAATAGAGAATATATATAGAGAATGATGATCTGAATACACTATTTCAGTATTCGGTACGGTGTCGTTTCCACCCTGTATATATTATTTTGGAAAACTATGTAACAGACACGTTTACAAAATGTTTAACCTGATATATACTTAGAAATGGCAAGTTACTGTAAATACTATGTTTAGTCACTATAGTTGAATAGAATATTTGAGTATAGTGGATGTACACTTTGTAATCGAACTTTGTTCACGTATACTTCTTTTTGAGGGTGATTGCACATGGAATCACACAGCATCTATATACATGCATTATGTTAAAGAAACCTCGGAGCAACACCACACCACGGCTGTATCATATTGATGACGTTCGTAAATATGACGATTACAAATTTCTATAGTGATTTAAATTCCCGACAACCGTTATTTAGAATAGATTGAGTATAATTCGTATATTATTCTGTATGTAATTGTTATTACATAAATAAATAAAGAGCTCAATGATTCGTAATTATATATTACCAGTTGTTGTTCGCGACTTCGTTCGCGTGGAACTCACGGGAACAGTACATTTGTCATTAATTTTGTAATCAATCTGTGTGCAAAACTTCGTCCAGATCCGTTCAGTCATTTTTGCATGAAAGAGTAACAAACATCCATACATCCTCACAAACTTTCGCCTGAACAATTTCGAAGCGACTTAGCTTAGTATGTTCGTGTCCTAACACTAAATTGCTCTTGTGACGTCATAGTTACAAAAACTGTTATAAAAACTTTGGCATGGTTGGTATTAGACAAATTGATGTAATTACTGGGGCTAGTGTTAATACTCGTATATGGTCTGAGTTGTGGATTGTATGAAAACCAACTAACAACAGCAATAGAATATATATATATGCCATTTTAAGTAATAATATTGTCCTTTTAAGTAAAACATGATGAGGTTAAATTCAGAAAATGTATATTCTTTTTTCATAATCATTCAATGAGGCATACAATGTTGTCTGCTTTACAGTACGGTTGTATACTGTATCATGTAATGTTATACTATATACCTAACTTTTATCTAATCCTCGACAGTTGAGTGTTTTATTTATGGTGTAGTTCCCCATATATTTTAGTACCAAAATGATACATAACCTGTATGTATAAGCATAACTCTATCACTATTTATAAGCAAATGATAAATAAAGGTTCCGTGACGTATGTACGGTCGGCAGAAGAATTCCTAATTAATTATATCTACGTACTGTTCTGACTTCAACTTGGCGGTGTGGCTCCAGTGATAGCGAGTACTAACAAGCGTAATATTACACCTAAGTTATAGTACTACACTGTAGAATGAAATCTTTGAGTATCGCGACTTTGAGCAGAGTTTCTTCTCAAGGCTGGTCATAAGAAATGCCGGCTCTATCTAGTTTAAAAGTGTGTGTAAAAATATATTAAACACGTAAACAGTAAACGCCAACCCGAAGTACAAACGATATCTGCGTTATAGGGTTGTCGTACGTGGCAAACCTAATACGTCCTAATACGGAGCTTGCCACTCCGAGGTCGGTCTGGCGAATTGCTGTCAAATCGGGCTTAGAAAACTTTAATCGTTTTGAAGATCTTAACACCAAACGACAGCATAAACTCCACCCAAGACCACTTACATCTACGCCTATAACATAAGCGAATCAGTTTACTGTGCCTCTTACGAAAAGCCCTGTGGCTTTTAACACTAATTTTAGTTAAGCTAGTCACGCTCGTGCTCACACGACACAGGATCCAGATATGGTGTCGCCGTCAACGGATACCTACGTCTGGGAGAACATCATAACCAAAGATCTATTTACAAAAATACACTACTTCTCATTCTATAGAAAGAAGCATGATGGTAGAGTTTAATTTACTTTGACCCTTTAGCACCAAAAGTTAAAGGTTCAACACCAAAGTTTTAGATAAACAATGTTATAACTCCTTCAAAGTCAAAACGATATTTAATAGCACTTTAAAAACTTAGGTACTTATATTTAGATAATAAAGCTAAACTACCTTGTAATTGTTAGCAATTCTATCCAAGATATAATATAAAGCTATCCATTACCATTACACGTAAGACATGAAAAAGTGTTAAGTGCTTCAGTCTAAAATAAATATACAATAAATACACTTTCCATAACAAAAATCGTTGAATAGTAGCAGCAGATATTACTACATTACTTTACGTGCATGCATTAGATAGATGAGATATTTTGCTATGTATTTAGATAATTTAAACACCAAACATGCATGCAGTAAAACCGAACAGTTCTTATTTCCTGAGCTTGTACCTATGGATTATTATGAAGAAGTTAGTTAACTTTCTGAATCACTGCAACTATTTGAAAAAATCTTCCAATTTCCTTCATTTATAAAATTGTTTTTACTTAAGTTATAGGCTTCTACATTACGGGCCGTGATAAATGTTTCATTTATCGAATAAACTGTGTGAATCTATAAAAGGTATCGCCTTTCACATTCAACAAATATATACTACAGCGCCACCTAACGAAGATAAACCGAACTCTGATTAGATATTATAAATTCATACAGACACTCATGCCTGTATCGGAGGCGTATTAGACACTCACATTTTGGCAACTATATTATTGGTCCCGCTCACGTAATAGAGGACAAGCCTGTTGCTACCAACTGAGAAATTTAGGAATTAAAGATGGATAAATTGAGAGTACATTGAAAGGTAGGCAAGAATGGAGGGCAATTCGGGGAGTGTAAACAATAGCTCGAGAAGGTCAAGGTCAGATACCTGTGGAATCCTGGGGAAACCTGCGGGAAATCCGAACTCTCTAACTTACTATAGATAGCATAGTGTATATAAAACTCCCTAACAACAACCGGGCAAGCCGGGCGACCGTGGTCCTTCAGTGCATGATCACCTAGTGTGGCCTCACAAATTAGTCAACATTTCGTGAAATATTACAAGGTGAACCATCCTCCATTTTTCTGGCCGAACGTTAATAAATAGTCCACGTAACTCATCCCCCACTTAATTCCCCGTAGATTGAATGGCGCGGGATTTGATGCGTGAGGCGCCTACACAAGCATCCTACCTGGAGTTTACTTCAGTACTTTCTTTGTTAACATCCTTTCTTTTTCTAAGCAACCTTTTGTTGGGTAAAAGTAATACCTGTATAAAATATAAATACGCCAAGATGCGACAGTTTGTTCAATTAGCTCAGTCATGTTTTGAACGATTTAGAAAACCTATATGTTTTATTGCCAAACATAAACTTATATTTTTTGGGCATGCCATGCGTAACACAAATAAAGAATACACTTTGTTCACAATTAGTGAAGATATCGCGATGTCTTTGAGAATCGTAAACATTATTCTTTCTATTTAAATAGGTTATGCACAGTATGTTAAGAGCTGTACTATAGAGACTATATTTACGCTATTCATAACAAAAAAAATTGTGAAAGGAACTATTATTTCTTTATCTACGTGCTTCGACCGATAGGCATAAAACTTGTAAACAAATTCCGCAATTGATATTTAATTCCCATTGTTTGAGGGGCTCGTGGCTAAGTGGTAACCGAGTAGGTTAGCACATTACAAAGGTAAGTAATACAAGTCTGGTCAGTCTAGGATGGGTGACGATTTTTAACAGATTGAGACCCGTCATTGCCTCGGAGAGCACGTTAAACCGTCGGTCCCGAGTGCCATACAAACATCTGTGGCATTCATTAGCGGTAGTTTGAGCCCTAAAAAGTCCGACAACCTGTCTAGCTACAGAAGTTTGATATCGCCTAGTACTTGGGTTGTGGAGGTCCAATGGCAGTCGCTTCACGTAAAATATCGAAGTTCGGTTATATCGTAGTTAGACTGAATGCCGACCTCAACTTAATTGAGAAAAGACGCGGAGGATGAAGATATTTAATTCCCATTGTTCTTCATCTTCATTAAATGTTCCTTACTTTTCGACACTAAATCTGTAAGGTTGCCGTTAACAACGTGCCGCTCCTAAAGAAGTAGTCAGAACCTCGTCTATATTTTTATAGATCCTTGTTTTTCTGAATGGTGGCTACATCTTCCAACGTCATTTTTCTTTTCTTTCCATTTGCACGTATCACACGAACTTTTTCGTCAATACATAACGCTTTTCTTTTGCTGGCCATGTTAACAGTTTCAAAGTTAGTTTACGAGCGATAATACGATAGTGTGTTTAGTTTAAAACCATAATTTCCTAGAGACAATAGAATCCTAAGAAGCACGTATTCAAGGCAATTAACCATAACAAAAGAAAGGTGGCTGTTAACGACCTCAGAAGTTTCACGACCTCAAAGATTTAGTCGGCACCTTTTGTAAGCTGATAACAGAATCAATAATACCGATAATAAATATTTACCCCGTCTAATATTGAACACATTTCTTCTTGATAGAGAATAGCTATTGCGGTATAAATGGTTTGTCAATGTATAGGTGTTAAGGTAAACCAACCAAATTGTGCTCATTTCTAGGTTATAGTTCCAAAGAATAACATTATACAAAGTTTCCACTTTATTCATTTTTGAGTTTAGCTACCGCAGAACTAACTTGATTTACTTTTACAATTAATGTCTGACGATAATGATATTTTCTACCTCTTTCAGAACGGCGGCAGCTAGCAAAAACAAGTTTAAATAAAAAAATTAAATAATCCCTGACTTAAAAATCTTTTCGAGACTTAGAATAGAGCTAATGATCTTCCTACGGCTGAACAGCTTTTCTTGAACTATAGTTAAGAACACTCTTGATCAAGTCACCTTTCAAACAAAAAAAATACTAAATTAAATCGTTTAGGAGCTATGATGCATTGATACATAGGTGCACAGATTCATAAAAACACAGGTACACACGTTAAACTTATAACAACCCGCTTTTTTGCGTTGAGGGTTAAAAATAGTGATAGCCTTTGAAGCGAACTAATATCTGTATATAAATCTACGCCATTGGGCCACGAACGCTACCACTTTCCGATCCACAATAGTATAAAATAGTAGTAACTCTATTTCAAAACTAATAAAATCCAGGAAAATCCACTTAGATTTTACAAAGAACTTTCTGAATATCTTCCTTCTACTCGGTACGAAGTTGCAGCGATTGGACGGCTCCAGACGTGTATATTTTTATTTGAAAACTTGTCGACGCCGAAATTGTACAAGTGTCGAACAAACGAAGACACTTTACAACTAGAATGCTTGTTTACTCTTCGCTGTGTTTTTAGTTGCCTTCAAGACTGCCAAAGAGAACTAAAAGCTTTTTTTCTGAATAACAAAATTTCTTTATTAATTTCAAGAGATAGTTGATGTCTAGTTTTGTCTTTGGAGCCCTTATGCCTTTAACTTAACAGAAACTGGTAATCGTTTAGATACAATAGATTATATATTATTATTATTAATTGTATGAAAACATCGGCTGAGAAGAGAGCCTATAAATATATTTGTTTTTTGGATAAAATATTTGACGTTGACTTAGATTAATATTACGTAGTACGTATAATGTATTATTGCTGAGGAAAATGAGGTTTGTATTCTTCGTTTTTCATATACACACAATACTAAATTTACATAATGTGTATGCATATTAAATAATAGTCTTTCCCTGCTGTTTCCGCCAGTGTAATAATTATATAATAATACTAGTATTATTTACTGGCTGTGCCGGCCCCGGCTTTGCTCGCGTAAAGATCTTTATGTTTTTGCGCACCCTATTTTTTTCAAAATAAAAGTAGCCCAAGATGCTCCCTATAACATCAGGTATCTGCCAGTGAACGTTCCATGACAACCAGACAAACAAACAGAAAAACATTTTTTAAATTGATTTATTTGTATAATATTAGCATATTTTTATGTGGCATTTTGTATGTGGGAGAGCCATGCTTCGGCACGTATGGGTCGGCTCGACTCAGCTCGATACCACGGCCTCACAGAAAACCGGTAGTGAAGCAATGCTTGCATTGCATTTCGCCGCGTGAGTGAGGTTACCGGAGGCCCTAACCCTTCCCTCTCCCCTATTCCCATCCTTCCCCTCTCCCCTTTTCCTACTCTTCCCCACCTTCCCCCTTTTCTCCTACTCCCACCCTAAAGGGCGGCAACGCACTTGTGACTCTCCAGTTACAAGTGCCCATGGGCGGCGGTAGTCATTTACCATCAGGTGACCCGTCTGCTCGTTTGCCTCCTATACCATAAAAAAAAAGAAAATGACAACGTGTATGCAAAATTTCATGAAGAACAGTCTAATAGGTAAAGAGTGAAAGCATAACAGACAAATAAAGAAACTCGTTTTCGCATTTATAATATTAGTTGAATATTATTTGAATCGTGGGAGAGCCATGTTTCGGTACGAATGGATCGGAGTGATACCACGGCCTCACAGAAAACCGGCGTGAAGCAATACTTGCTTTTTGCTGCTGATTGAACGTTGCGCCTCGCCGAGTGAGTGAAGTTACCGGAGGCTCTAACCCCCCTTCCCCTAATTCCACCTAAAAGACCGACAACGCACTTGTGACTTTTGAGTTGCAGGTGCCCATGGGCGGGGTTGTCATTTACCATCACATGACCCTGACTCGTTTGCCCCCTATCCAATGAAAGAAGAGTTTTTAGGATTATGATAACTAGTGTATTGGTATTCTTTTCCGTTGGTGAACCTATCGTCTTCCTGGGAAGGGGTTGATAACGCATAACACTGGCGTTTATACCCGTAAATGCTTCGTAAATTACCTACGTGTAGCCATGTCCATTTCTACGTAGGTACATATAAAATTTAGATAATTAATCAATTTGTTGTTTGGCGCCGACTCAAAATAAGTTTATATAAAATTTGATGGTTTATGTAAATAAGCTCAAGACTTAAGAGGTTTATTTATTTTTTGCTTTTTAGTTATTTTCGTCGGTTTAATTTTTTGTTAAAAATATTTTACGATATAGATTTTACAATACGATTTTATTTTTAGATATAACGTTTTTTATTAAGATTATAATTGTTAAATTGGCGTGACGGCACGCATTAGTATTTGGTACAAAAATGTATGAATAGCGCTACAGTACCGGTCAATATCTCACTCTAATAAAAAAACGAACTGCAAAGATCTATAGAAATTAAATTTCTTCGACAGATTTCCACAAAGAAAATGTTTCGCCTTCTTACTCAAACTCTCTATATTACAAACAATATATTCTTCTATATATGCCTATGTTATGATTATTGCTATCGTAAAGAAAATCCACCGTGCGTCGTAAAAGCCCGCGGAAAAATTGCCTGAATGCCAGATGCTTGCTAAATACTGGCTCATCCTGCCGGTTTGTGTTGAATGTCGTTCTTCAAGGATTTTATAGAGAAAGCATATTTTTTTCTTTATTTATGAAACTGTATGAATTTATGAAATACAACACTTAAGTGTTTATGGTTACCGGTACCTTAACTTACCTACCGTTCTTTAAGTTCTTTAAACGGTAAAGGACATTTTCACTCATAAGTAGGACGTTCACGCGCGAGTTTTCATTGCCGTATGGCAAGTCTTGCGTGTGTGAAGAGGGGAAGCATTATGTGTAATTTGTTTAAAAATACTTTTGACGGATAAATTTAATAAAAATGAACAATAATAATAAACTTCAAAGGTCCTAAAAGTTTTCTCTACATTACATTTAATTAAAATAAATAATTAAAATTAAATTAACTACACTTTTGACTTAACGAGGAGTTCCCGCGCGGCTTCGCTCGCGTGTATATATTTTGCGCGGAACCTTAATTCTTTTTTCAAAATAAATGTAGTCTAAGTTTTTCCTTATAGTACCAGCTATTTGCCAGTGAAAATGTGGAAATCGGTCTACCCGTTCCGGAGATTAGCCGGAACAAACACACATACAGACAAACTTTTTAAAAACTGTTTTTTAGGTATCGTGCAAATAACTGTGTGAGCTTAAAAAAACTATTATTTTGACATTACAAATAGACACTTTCAATTTTATTTATTTTGTATTGATGAATAAATACGTAGGTAATTTGTAGAGCCGAGTAAATGGACGTATGTAATCCCTTGAAGAAGTTTTATCTTAATTATAATGCACAGCTTTTCCAAAGTTATATTTTTAGCCGTTTCCCATATGGTCGTTGCACCGCTTCTAAGGGCCGTAGCGTGATCTGAAGTAGCCTTAGAAGTGGGTCAGGTAATACAAAAATATTTTTTCAAATCCCACTGTGGTGTGCTCTAGTACCATGTTTAAAATAGTTTAATAGCACTTATTTAAGAATTGTAGGTAAACAGTCTTCATTGATGATAAGAAATTATACAATTTTAAAGTGGAACTGTATGGAATCGGATGGTCAAAAAATTCACTTTTGTTCTTTTCCAACTCAGAATTTATTGGTTGACCACTTTATTCAAAGGTGGGTTTGCTTTAGATGATATTAACGAAAATCTGAAGTTAAAACGACAATTTTTAATAAATGTGGAATACTGGTCCAATTTCGATGTGCGGTAGTATGGGAACGAGTAGCCCGAAAAATGTGCGTTTAATTTTATTTAATTTAATTAATGTTCTAAAACTTTATAATGACCATGTTTTCGATATTGTAAGTCCTTTAGGAGCTACAACCGTAAAACTGCAAAAATATCCCTTTTGGGGGTACATTTTCTCCCCCCACCACTCTAGCACAATTCCGCCGAGGAGGAAAACCTAGGATAGTCATATTGGGCTATAGATGAAGCTATCAAAACAATAAAATCTTTTGTAGCAATTATTTTCAATTTGCAGTTTAAGCCTACTGGCTTATAGCTCGTCTGTACTTTGCAGCAACTTCAGTAACTTTGAGAAACAATGTACAAGTGAGTGAATAAATTTAAACCAAGTTGAGCAGCGTTCGACAAGATCTTGCACTGGATTTATAGTTTCTGTCGCAACGTGGCGTATTAAAATGTAGTTTTAATATCTAGGAGTTTGGCATTTTTGTTGTGATTAGTTTTATAGTCCTATAGGTGGTGTGAAGACAAAAGCAGATAATAGTTGAATGGTGTAGAACCAGAGGGTTTGGTTTATTAATCCTCTTGAAGTTATAGGACGCGTAGTCTCTAGTGCGAGAAGCGGCTAAAAACGTACATACGCCATCAGTCCCGGAAGCGGTATAATACAATTAAGATAGAACTTCTTTAAGAAATTACGTACATTCAATTACTTGGCTCTACAAATTACCTACGTAATAATTCATTATGTCATAAGTGTAGTTAATTAAATTAAATTAATTAATTCTGAAACAAGTGTGACGCAGGTATTCATTTATCTGAGCGAAGCGATTAGCTAAGAAATTATGAAACTTGTACGGGAGTTAATATATTCAGATAATCGTCACCATATAGATAATAATATACTGTAATAAATAATATGTATTTTACAAGTACAGTTTTTACTAAAGAAATTGCTTACTCAGAGTTCTAAGCGAGCGAGAACTTTATTAGGGTCCTAAACTTTATATTCAGTAAGGTATTTTAACGAAGTGAGCTTTCGCGTTTTCATATTTATCTATCCAAACTTTGATACCAGCCCAATAACATTGATGTATTTCACTTACGAATCCAATCAACATAATTCTCTTAGCTGAAGTTATTTCTGATGATGATGTCCCAAAAGAATTGTTTCCATTTGGAAATGAATGATATGATCAGGCACTTGATCAATTGATATGATTTCAAGTATACCTAAATTATCAGCATCATACAAGCGACGACAGAATTTACGAGACCTAATGGGTCGAATAAGCGAGCGATTAAAAATAAAATTAGGCTTTATACAAGTGTCAAAGAAAGATAATTATCTCTTTAACATGAATATTGAATATATTCATGTTAAACAGATAATTAACAAAATCTTGATAAATTAAAATAAGCCACATCTTTCATCTCTTAATTTTCTACCCTCAGAGGTGGAATATTTTCTTTAAATTTAAATGGGACAAAAGTTGAGTACAACTTATTCAATTAAAAAAATTATTATTAAAATCGGTTCCCACTAGGCGAAAACATGAAATAGTGAAATTGAGAACCTCCATTTTAAGGTTAAAAATTAACCTCGACCGGTTGCCACTGCATGCTTGCGATCTTAGTACCTGCGTTGAAATCAATCATTATTGAATTTAAATGCGCGAGGTTTTCCTTCGCGCATTTAAATTCGATAATGATATGGATTTGAAATGATACACTTTTCAGATCCATGCGACCACAATGAATTCTCCAAATTTAATTACAGCCCTTATTCCCTGTCATGTATTTTCAATAACATATTTAACATCAACGGAGATAGGATCATCAACTTCATACAATTAATTATCGACCTAATAAATGACCAGCGAATTAAAATTAAGGCCGTCGATGGGAAGTTGAGGTACAATACGAATCGCAAAAAAGACGGTGCTATACAAACCAAAACATATTAAATAAAATATATTTGATATGTATTGGTCAGACTTGACAACAAAACAGAATTTGTTAAAATGGAGAGAAATGGAGAGGAGAGAGAAAAAGAGAGAGAGAGAGCGAGAGAGAGAGAGAGAGAGTTAGATTTACTTGATTACATTTTTCTATGTCTGCAGATATGGAAATAAGAAGTAGCAGTTCTTAAATAAGAAATTCGTTATTACATCTAAAACGCGCGGAAGCGGAAACAGTGTAGAAACAGCGCAAAGCGTAAATATATTTTAAATTGCGTTATTCCGGAGAGAGTAATTTTTCCTTTGATTATAGAGAGAGAGCGTGTGTTATTTTTAAATTTAAACGTTCGCAACAAGAATTTGTAATTAAGTTACTCATTGACCCTGGCATGAATCTAGCCATGAACGAATACTATTTGCTTTGTTATAAATATATATAGATGCGGTAAGCAGTGCGAGTATTTGAAATGGTAGGAGGAACCGTAACGGAAAGGGTAAAGTTACTTTTTTCATTATTTAAACTCGTGTGCGAAGTTGGATCGAGTGGGTCTTCGTGCGCGTGAGTAGGAGGATTAAATTCACGGGACGCCTTCAACAGTTAGTGTGAGAGTCAAGCAAGATGAAACCCGTAAGGCGCGATTTATTAAACTTGAGCCATCGTAATCATTATTGTTGTAAACGAGAATCGAATTAGCGCCAAAAACAAAATACGTTTGTAATGTTTAACAAATTGATGTTTGGGGCTGTTAAATGATCATGTATTGGTAAAATTATACGGATAGAGATAACTATTTAAAGACAACTTTTCTTCGGTATTTGTACATCAGACGATTACTAAGAAAAGCACCACCAATGTTCACAAACTCTATAATTTCTCATTTCAAATATTATTTGAAAGTTTTACTGTAGTAGACCTATTTGTAAAGACCTCAATTAATTTTTATGGACACGGGATAAATGTTTTCACAAATATTTCCATTTATAGACGGAGGAGACCGTCGAGGAGACGTCTGAACGACCTTGTTGAAGAGTTTATGGTACTATTTTGATGTTAGTTCAACTTGCTGTTGTCGTATTGAGTAGAAATGTAAGGGAATCAATGTACCTTGTATTAGGAGGAATAGCGAGCTTTTTGCTTTGCTTGCGATATTATCATTAGTATTGAAATTTATAGACATATACATCAGTGTATAGAAAATGTTATAAAACATAAAGTATGTATTGTGAAAAATTTCATCCGACTACTTCTGAAAGTGGTTATAAAGTCAACAAGGGATGGAATTTCTTAGCGAACTTATCACGGGGACGAACAATAAGGAATGGAAAGTTGCTCGCTTCCTTCCAGGACCTTTCCAAAGGGCATCTATATCCATTAAAACTTAGATTAGCGGGGAAACCCTTGACCTTTGTAAACATTACAACAATATTTTTAGTTTCAAAGATTAATGGGTTTCAAAGTTTATTGTAGCTATGTTGTAAAACTCATATTTGTCATATATAATCCTAAAATATTGATGATTTATTTGATCGTAAATCACTATTTCTTATGCTTATTGTGACTAGTGACCCATGCACGAGGGTGAACAACAGAATACAAACAAGGGTTACATTTTTGATTATTCACATATTTCATGTTACACACTAAAACTTTTTTGTCCCTCATACCAGGGGGCAAATCTATTAGATCTATTTAGGTATACAGTGGGTAGGTATACATTTAGTAGCACGAGCAAAGATACGATTAATGCATAATACCCTTTAAAGTTTTGTTTCTTCTTCCATCTAGGAAAAGTGTGGATTCAAATGCACATTATTACACTAATGGGATTTAGATATTTGACAGGGTAAATTTGAGTGAAGCCCCACAGATCTGCCTGGAATTAGGCTATGTAAACTTTACCTATTAGTAAACAAATGATCGCTTATCCATTTACAATTAAATTCAAATCAGGCTCAGGACCGTACAATACGAGGGACCAGTGGCGCGGGTTCATTAAAAGTTAGATTGGGATTGCCGCCGCATGATTGGCAGGGTGAACAGGCCCAACTTCCATAGTTGACTTTTTGCTGACCGCTTTTTTTAATGTAATGCAATGACATTACTAGAAATTTAAAAGGTTTGTAGCTATTGTAGAACAATATTGATGATTTTGCTGGGACAAATAAAAAACGAATTATGGATAAGCTTCCACCCTACAATTTACCCCAGACAAACTGCTGGTGAAAGTAATATGCAGATTTTTATGGCGACATCTGAAATTATAACCATCATCAGGCGGAGACAAGACAAGATACAAGTTGCTACTAGCCCTGCATCGTGCATCGAAGTTGTAACGCTGATTAGTAAATTATGTACTTACAACATAACAAAATCGAAGAGAATCTTTGAGAGAGATTTCACTCTGTTCGCATCACACACACGTCATGTGGAGGATATTCATTATAGAATGGATGTCATTTGAATGTTTGTACCAAAAAAGTAAGTCCAAATCTAAAATAGAGAATGAGATTTTCGTAATCAGAATCAAGGTGTTTATTTGACCGATATCGGTATCGTTTTCAAAGATTCTCGGAATATACTTCGGAAATTACGCCCACAACAATTTATCGTTAAAACAACGTTAGAAACAGTTCCCGCCGTCTTAGATTTAAAACCTATGTCATTTATACATATAATATTACTTTACCTTACTCTTGAAATAGTGAAATAAAGACCAATAGACCAATATTTACAATATTTATCGTTTTACACTATTATGTAATATAATTATCACTACATATTATAAAACAAAGTCCCCCGCCGCGTCTGTCTGTCTGTCTGTCTGTTCGCGATAAACTGAAAAAGTACTGAACGGATTTTTATGTGGTTTTCACTAATAGACAGAGTGATTCATGAGGAAGGTTTAGGTGTGTAATTTGTTAAGATTTTGTGTAAATTAATTGAAATATGTTGATGATTGTGGAAGATGTCTCTGCTCCCATGCGAAGCCGGGGCGGGTTGCTAGTAGAATATAAATTCACTAAACTGTAACAACAAAAAAACTACATTTTAAGACTTTATTCAGATATGGGAATATCTTATTCCTATTCGCAATCAAATCTACACACTCACATATATTTATAAGAAAATGACATAGAAACTCTTTACATACATATAATCAGCCCTTTGAGAAAACTAACCAATGACACTCATAATACTTTTATTTTCATATCATCGTTTATGTTCCAAAGTTTATATTTATTTTAAAGCATTTCCATAGTCCCTTATTATTGTTAAAATTAACAAGCTCGGCTTAGGTCTTCGAAAATGTTTCGCGGGTTGTCATTTTCACTAACCCCTTAAAAACACATGCTGGAAGATAAACAGCTTAGTCCGAACACAGACCTATAATAGGATTGTTGATAATCTCGATACGGCATTAACCCACGCGCCCGATCCTGGCCTTTATTCAGCTCTGAGTAAACTCGACCGCGGCGAATCTCAAATAAACTGTTATCGAACATTTATTAAATATTTGTAAATAGAAGTTTTAAGGTTAGTTAGACTAGATTGTAATGTATGACACAAAACTATCTTGATTCTGAATTTTTATAAAAGTACAATCATCACAACTAAAGTAGTATCACTTATGAAAAGCAACGAACACGCGAAACATAGCAAGGGATACCTAAAAAGAACCTAGCGAGAAAACTTGTAGACATTCTATTTTAATTTATTTTAATTACAATTTTCAAAGTAACTAAACAATAATTACGGAAAGTAAAAAGCACTTAAAACTACACAGCAAAATAAGTTGTAACCCTATGAAATTCAATTATTAGATTATTAAAGTCGGGAAGGTCAATGTAACCAATAAAATCAATCACCGTGAATGTTAGTCATTCGTAACATGGCAAAACTCGCTGAAGCGTTGCCACAACCTAGAAAAGCCTAACAAGAATGTCAGAAATCTAATATTGATATATCAAATCCTTGACCAACTGTTCAGATTTCATTATAAGCTACTTACGAGTATACGTCGTAACAGTATATCTCAGGTTGATATAGAATATACTTATAGCTCTTGTAATAAAATTGGTAAATTATAAATAGATTTATAGTAAGCCAGGGTTTGGCAACAGATGGACTATGGAAATACTTGGACCGTTGATCACATATTTTAGTTGAAAAATAAACAGTCTTCCATAACTATGTTTCAGTTACAAAGTACGTAATTAGGAAGTTTCACATATGAGTATAAAGTACTTGATGGATTTATAACATAGTGTTTTACAAATGTGCATAAACACATAATGTAACATACCTCAACAAGAAAAAAAATACAGGTTTTGGTATGGAGAGGCCCAACACTAACAAACTTAGGGAACCGATTGAACAGCGATTTATCAACCTGCATATACTTACCTGCATTGGTATTAAATAAATCTAATGCAGAATAATTTGTCATTTTGTTGATGATGTGAGCTAGTATATGAAAAAAAAATACTTGGCGCTACTACGAGGAACGTGAAGAGAAACTGGTATTTTTACTGATCGAGATTGTGCCATTTTTACCCTCCGAACCATCTGACCACCATGAACTCGCCACTGGTGGTGACTTGGGATTTCTATATCCCAACTGACTACCAGTGACCAAATAACACAGTACTACTCCCATATGTACACCACCAGTGGTGAAAATTGTCTCATTTTACCACTAGTTATAATAGAAAAGCAAATTCCGCAAGTCTCCGTCTCATGTGAAGAGGCACTATATAATATAGGATACCTGTTAACTGTACTGACATACATTTATCGATATATACATGTATATTCAATTAATGCAGATGGTAGAAGATAATATTGTTTCATTATATATATTTTTGCACCTTAAATATATTTTCTTCCCATAACAGTCACACGAGCAGTCTTCTGCAACTCCACGACAAAGCGCGTATTTTATTCTAATTTCATCGCTTTCAGGACCTAGCTAGAGTCTACGGAAGGCACAGGTGAAAGTGAAGTACTATAGATTACTTTTAACGACCACTTTAAGATACTTTTAACTTTCTTTTCTGTGCTCTACATTGAAATAAATCATCCGGACCTCACTTGAAATTAATTATCTACCTCGGCTTTAAGTTATAATTGCTTTTCAGAAATCCCACGCAGCTACTAAGCGCTAAACCCCGCACATTTGATTGCTAAATTCATACCGCAGCTATACACTAAGTCACACATGATGATACTTGAATGAATTATTAACTCGATGCAAAATCATAGAAGCAATTGATCGAAGCGATTAAATGCAGCAATTTATCTTTTCTATATATTTTCTTAGTATTTTTCGTTAAATGTACGTACAATTTGGGATAATAATTTTAAGCATGGGGTTCACAACCGTCTGACAATTTTGAGTGTTTTCATGGTCAGCCAAATGTCTGACTGCTTTAGCGGACTGACAGGAGTCATGGAGCTCCCTAACTTGTAGTTGAGTTCCGTGATTACTGACTTATCTAGTCCACTGGGTGTCATAACTGTTCAGCTCAAACCTGAAATGGTTTTTTCACACAGGTTTTGTGTCACCCTGGACGTCGTGTGGCTTGAATCCTTGATTTTGTTTCGGCGGTTAATTTCAAGGCTATTCATATAAAATACTGGAATCATATTGTTTGTAACCAGAACTAATTGACTTGTACGCTGTGACAGAAAAAAATTAAAAATATCATTAAGAAAAATAAATCAATTATTATCATTTTCAACCAATTCTAAAATTAGCATGCTTGATATCCTACATCTGACGTATCTAATATACCTACTTGAGACTATATCTTGGCAAGTCAACCCAAATGGCTTACACCTTAGTCAGTAGATTACCTTACCTAATTCAAACTATGAGCGAAGGTGCTTGAACTCTAAGATTGGCTGTTAATAGGAGCCTGTTTGATGCCACTAACAGATAGCAAACTTGTCCAAATATTCACAAATGATATCTGAGACTATTATTAAGGAACGGTTAGCTACGTAAGAAAGTTAATTAATAATAAGTCTTAGGTCCAAAAATAAATTTACATTCGTCAATAGGGTATTTTACTCTATAAAAACAATGCTATCATCGTTTTACTGCCGGTTTTCGGTGAGGCCGTGGTATCATTCCGGTTGAGCCAGCCCGTACGTGCCGAAGCATGGCTCTCCCAGGAATAAACAAATAAATAGCTACTATGAGTAAAACTGTAATTTACTTCACTATTGATTAAAACAAGGTTCTATTCGAACTATTGTTCCAATTTGTAGTCTTGTCACGTCAAAACAGAACCCCTTCCAGCTAGGAAGCTGATAAAAAAAAATAATTGCTGGCGCCGTAAAAGCACGTACAATATTTAAGTGTACAAATAAAGTTGAATGATAAGTGTGGGGCCATAAAGTAGGCGTGTAGTCTGGTCACGTGGTCACTCACTCACTTTATAGCATCCAGTAATGACTGGATAAAACTGGAATGGGCCGGTTTATTATGGACTTCTTAGTTTAGGCATGTATAGCAATTTCGGTAAAATGATGTCAAAACGCTGACTGCTATAAATGACCTTGAGTATGCGTGTCCGTAGATCCATAAAGTTACTCAGAACATTGTATTTTGTTGTGGTTGTTTATCTTTCTATTTGTATATTTAGAATAGAAAGTTTCGTGACCGGTATTCATATCTATTATTATTAATGAACTTTAAAAAAACTGTCACCGACTTCAATGCCCCCAAATCATGATAAATAGTAATAATTAGAGAAGGAATATTTTCTTTAAATTTAAGTGGAACCAAACTTAAGTACAACCAATTCAATAAAATAATAATTAAAAAAAAAAATTGTTGAAATCGGTTCCCAAATGGCGAAGATACGTAACATATACCCACAAAAAAGAACAGTGAAATTGAGAACCTCCTCCTTTTTAAAGTAGGTTAAAAACCTAACCACACGTGTACGTAACACAGTATGTGTTACGTACGCGTGTGTTTAAGAGAAGCTCGACTAGTTCGCGCCCGACAGAGGCTCTTTATCAAAGAGTGAAGCGTCTTATTACATCGATCATTGGTGCCGATTCTATTGTAGACTCACTAAACTAAAATCGGACTCTTTTTTTTCATATGAAATCAACCTTGTCTTCTTCGTAACAAGCCCTATTTGTTACTGGCATCTATTTCTCAGCGCCACTAAATTTCACTGAAACCTGTCAACGTTACTCAACTTTATTTCTACGCAACGAGAGTTTCCATTTATTCAAATGCCGTATAATTGCTACGCAGTGATAGTCCCCAATTCTTCAAATTCCATATAAAACCTTGTTCAAAAAGAACTAAGATGACGTTATTTTAATCGACACCTACGAAAACGCTTACTAAAAACACAGAGCAAAAGAGATGGCATTCAACGGATAGCGGCTCTCGCTACGTGGTATTAAAGTTTATTTAAGCGTGTCAGACTCTAGTCGACAAATAAATTGCTTATTTCGATAGCGACATATGTTACCTACATTTACATCTTATATGAAGAAAATTTAGTCAATTTTATTTTTGAGAGTGATGTAACAGAATCAGCACCATTAAATTGTAATATACACTAACTGTACCTGACAGTAAATGCTATAAATTTGTTATACTGCTCTCCTCCGGTAGTAGCGTGCTGTTATACCTATTACGTACAATCTTATTAAATAAACGACTTTTCTAAAATGATTTTGCGTTGATGAGCCTTTCATAAACCGGGCGTACTCTATTACCGGGTTATCTTACGCAGACGGAAGGTATCATGATATTATATTACTATTTAATCTAGAGTAAGTTCAAACAGTGATAATAACAAATAAAACTATATTTTTTTATCTGTACCTATGTATTTTTCTTATAGACACGGTGACTTCTAATTGAGTGTTTTTACGGTATTCAGTCCATGATATAGAATATTTCTACATAAACAAAATAGAAAATAATACGTAGTATCCTAAAAAATATATTTTACTAGCAACCCGCCCTGACTTTGAACGGGTAGTAGACATCTTCAACAATTATCATCATATTTCAACCAATTTACATAAAACCTTAACAAATTATATACTTAAACCTTCCTCATGAATCGCTCTATCTATTGGTGAAAACCGCATGAAAATCCGTACATTCGTTTTTGAGTTTATCGCAAACAGACAGACAGACAGACGCGGCGGGGCGGGAGACTTTGTTTTATAATAATTATAATATGTAGTGATAAACGTAATAGCCGCTATTCCCTGTAGTTTCACCCGCGTTTATGGTCAATGGTCAATGCACTGCCATATGCCTCTCTAAGGGCCATAGCGTGATGGTATGGTAATGCCACAGAAGATTAGCGCGTTAATAAAAAACTCTTCAGGTTTATACATATATAAGTATAGATGAAGCAAAGAAGATAGTACCAAAAAGTTTTTTTTTTTCGTGTGGAAACCCCCTCGGGTCATCACCTCACCTGAGCTAATAGTGAAGTGGTGTGTCGGAATCGAACCGACTAAAACCACACGGTGTTCCGTCACAAGTGGGCCTATTGCAGGGGACCCGGGAATACCCTAAGAAGGAAGCCTCCGGGAACTCCTGCAGACCTTGGCCGCCTCTTGGTCAGCAGGCGGCCACACCATAGAGTACGAGGGCTTGCCCCCGTCCGGTTTAGAGAGGCGCACGCGGAACACATCGCGCCACCTTCTCAGGACCACAAAGGCTTAGAAAAACCAATTATCAATAATGTTAGTGATACTGACTGAGCCAGAGGTCATGGGTTCGATCCCCTCCCAGGGCAAATAATTGTGTGATGAGCACGATCATTGGTTCTGTGTCTGGTTATATTTTTTCTATAATATGTATGTATATGGTAATATAGAAGTATGTTTATCAGCAGTCTGGTTACCATAGTACAGGCCCTGCCTAGTTTGGGATCAGACGGCCGCGTGTGAGGTGTCTCAAGGTATTACTATCATTATTGAAATCCAGGCTGATTTTCAGCTTCCCGGAGGCTTCCTTCTTAGGGTATACCCGGGTCCCTTGCAATAGACTCACTTGTGACGGAACAGTGTGTGGTTTTAGTCGGTTCGATTCCGACATACCACTTCACCGTTAGCTCCGGTGAGATGATGACCCGTGGGGATTTCCATACGAAAAAAAAGATGCTAATTTTCAGCTACAACCTTTTTGATTGTCTTTCGTCCAAATTGGAAAAAAGGAAAGTGAAAAAATACACAAAATGTAATGTTAACTACTTCTTTTTAACAATTTATTTCAATTTGAATACAATATTTCTTTATACATACAATTTAAGTTGGCGTACAATGCTGCCCACATTACATATTTATGTCCAGCGACAGGAAAAGCCTATTGCCTACTTCCGTTTCCTTAATGATGTTTGTTTTACTTTATTTTTGTAAACATCTACGTTGAATAGAAACAAATCACGTCTTTCCGGAATATTGTTTGTGGAATGCACGATTTGGTATCCTAAGTATAGTTTAGTATAACTGTATGCGAATTATGTTCGAGCGACGCAAACCAACTTATGGGCTTTATAATTTACGATAACTAAAAAATAACTTTAAAATAATTAACGATTTCAATGCCCATAAATCATAATAAATTGTAATAGGTTGTAATCTTCAATGTGGCGAAGATATCGCGTAACATACACACAAGAAAAAACATTCGAATTGGAAACCTCCTTCTTTTGAAGTCGGTTCAAATAAGAAATATCAGGAAGGAGGAAATTTTAGTAAATAAATATAAATTAAAGCAAAACTACACAAAAAGATTTATAAAGGACTGTATTTTTTTGCATTTACTTTGCTAAACTGATATTCTTGAGCTAAAAGGCGACTAAATGATAAGCTGTCTTCAAGGTAAAATGCGGCTAAATAATAAGCCGTCTTAGTTTTTTTTTTAAATTGCAATTGACTCAGTTGTCAATTAGCCGCATTTTAGCTTGAGGAAGGCAGTATAGTCGTACTGCTTTTTAAATACCTTCTGAAAGCCTGTAGTGTCAAAAGTATTTTAGTTTTACACAAAATAAAAACATTAGGTACTTAACGCCTAATAATAAAGCCAGAAATATAATGCCTACTTTTCATCCTAAATAAAAGAAGCCTCTCATATACCAACCAATCATAAACTCATAATTATTTCTCCCAAACTGTTTGTCTTGTATAACAAACAATGTCTTCGAACAAAATTACGAGCAATATCTAGATGTATTTTTCCCAAGGTTTATCTTTAGAAAAAGTAGGTAGTTAATTTCCGCTAGGCTGTTCGATATTAATCTTTAAGACGGAGGAATTTTATGGATACGTACTTACATGATATACAACCGTGTTATGGCGAAGTTAATATACTTAGTTTCTTCTTTGAAAATACGCATTGCTTCAAGGAATAAACTATCAACTTGACGAAATAGACTTTAGCAGATTTCTATAGTTTTTTTTTATTGTATGGAAGCACCCATGGGTCATCACTTCACGGGAGCTAACGGTGTAGTGAATCGAACCGACTAAATCCACACGGTGTTCCGTCAAAGTTGGTCTATTGCAAGGGACCCGGGTATACCCTAAGAAGGAAGTCTCCGAGAACCCCTACAGGCTACTCCCAGGCTCATGGGGGCATGAAATCGTTCTGCACTCTCCGGTGCCTGGTCTTCTGCGGGACGGGAGCGTACTCTCACGTACCCTCTCCGCCGCCTCTTCAGCCGATATCACCTGCTCGCAAAAAGAGGCGGTAGAATCCCATATTTCAAAGCAGATTTCTACTAGAATTCGCTAGTTGGCTGTTAAGTCAAATTAGTTTCTACTTATTAAACGACAAAACCATACGGTCTTTCATGAAATGACAACTTGTGATGTCATACTTTACTATTGTAAAATACTTTTAATGTTTGGTGTGAAAATTATAAAGAACAGCATAGTATCTGCCTTGAGCTATGTTAAAACCTATCACAGTGTATTTTCTTTATACATGTACTTCACTTTATACAGATTCCTTCAAAGCTATTATTTCTACGTACCTGTAATAATTATCTATTAATATTTTCTATGGATTTTCTAAAATTGCTGGGAGATGCTAAAGAGGTCTTGCAGTCACTCACTTTAGAATTTTATACAGAATTACACAACTAATATTAATTAATTATATATACTATAATCCCTTTTACCTATGCTTTTTAATATACTAAATTACACAATATACATATTGCAACTGCTTGCATATGGATAGAATATTAAAAAAAAAATTACGGTTGTTTTATAATTACAGTATTTAAATAAAACTACTTTCTACTATGAAAGCATTCACAAATATGCAAGTTCTCTTTGACATGTCATTAAGTCTTAAAATTCTTGCACTACTAACTAGAGAGAGAACTAACATTTTGTAGAAAAAAAACCATTTAAAGGAATGCTCCAAGCGTGAAGTTAACGTGCGCTTCGGTACGACAGCGAAAGCTTAGTATTTTACACTATCCGAAGTTGGCGCGAGCTCTAGCGCTTTGTGCTAACTTCAATAACATGTTTTTGTTAGCTTTTCACAGAATTATTTCATAACTTTAGTCTCCAAAGATTTGTTTAGACTCACGTGAATCTTTTCTCTTTTCTTTTATAAGTGTATGTCGTGTGCATTTCTTTAAAGCTTTTATATTTTATCTTTGTGTATACTTATTTATAACCTTAATGATATTATCTTAGGATTTATTATGAACTAGCAGCGCCCCGCGGTTTCACCCGCGTAAGTCCTGATCCCGTTTGAATATTAGGATAAAAGTAGCCTATGCGTTAATCCAGGTCTCCAGCTATCTACATACCAAGTTTCATCGCAATCGGTTCAATCGTTTTTTATCCATCCATCCATCCATCCAAACTTTCACATTTATGATCTAATATCATGTCATCTTGGGGTTTTATGTGTAGTTGTTCATGGGAGTGCGCGGGCAAGTCTATATTACATTAAATATTTTGGCCAATATAATGAATTAGTGGGATGCCACTATTTTATGCGCCTCTGCATAAACTTTACACCAAATTAAAAGCTTAATTATATAGCGTTAAAATTAAATACTTAATTAAATGTATGTGTGTTTTGAGAACCTGCTCCGTTCTTTTCACGTTTTACGGTTCAGTTAAACATATGTGTCTAAACTAAATATATAAGGTCGGGGAAAAGATTTCCTCGTATTTCATGTACAAATTCAAGGCGTTTTTTAAGTTTAATTACATTTAATTATAATAGATATGTGCAATTTTTTTCGATAACTTGTTGCCATCTGTAGGTAGTGATATTATCCCGTTGCTGTAGAAATTTTGGGATTTTTGATCATCAAACTGCGACAAGTAGTTTTGACAGTCCTCTCTTGAAGTTAATGATCTACTACCTACTTGGTTATGATATAATGTTTCTGGTACCTTGGAACATATTGACATCTTCTAACGATTATAATTGCTTCCTGTACGATGTGATTATGACTTTTGGTGTTAAATAAAGATATTATTATTATTATTCTCTTTATTAACATCTATAAAACATATAAATTACATTTTTAAATACATTATTATAAAACATATATATTTAAAAATATAAAAAATAGTGTCCCACCGGTATCGAGTACAGGGACCAAGCTACCGGTGGTTAGGGTTCCAAAGTTATTATTATTATTATTATAATATGATAGATAGAATGTATGTATGTAAGTAGGTAGATACTTGTATACCTACAAGTTTCTACCTATTAGATTTGGCTGGCACCGACTTCAAATAGATGAATGGGTAGCGCTTATAATAATTATATTAATTTATTTTTCAATAATTTATTTATAATAAAACTTCAGAATGTATCATAATTGTTCGTTAGATTCACTCATTTTGGCGGTCAGAAAAACAAATGAACAATGGTGGGAAAGTGTTTTTTACTTTTTTATTTTTCTTAATATCATATATTAAAACCAGCCAGATACAAACAGTACAACCAAAGATATTTTACTTCAATTTAAACATATAAAATAGGAAAAGACTTTTTCCCCGACCTATTATGTGCTTCAGACAGTAGCGCCCGTAAAATAATTATAATACATCGAAAAGCCTAAACATAGGATACATATTCATGAAACTAATGCCTAGACGGTTACTTAATATTAAACTTAAGCTTATGTCCTAATTCGTGTACATGTAGTACCTTTCAACTAAAATTAACTTCAGATTCTAAGTTAGCTAATAGCTTGACTAACATTTCTAACAAAGTGTTGATCGTTCAACTGACAGTTTCTGGCTTCAAGTTAAAAATAGAAACATACATTTGGATACGGACACTTAACATTTGAATTATTAGTTTGGATAAAAAAGGCAAGTCATAGCAGAATGATTAATGAGGGCTCACCCAACTAAAAAAGTATCTCCATTGCGCAAAAATCTGTGTGACTGGGATAGGGTTGATGGTATAAGAGGTAGCAACGTTTTTGAAAAAGAATTTTGTAACGGCTGGTTTTTTGATATATTATTCTCTATTGAAGTAGATGCACAAAGTCGGGCTCCTAAATAAACAACCCAGTTTCTGCCTGGCAGAGTAATATAACATCTTTCGGTTATAGGACCATACATATAAATTTCATATTTCTAATAAATACTTTAAAATTTTTTTTTGCTTACTTTGATTACGTCTGGCGAAAGCGTATTTTTTTTTTTTTTATTACACAACCCAGATTACAATTGTGATAATGATAAATATAAAATTACCTGAATTGCAATCCAAAATTTACCCTAAGTAAAATAATAATTATTCAATAGAATATTAAGCGTCAAGTCAATCTATCTAGACGCCCAACACTCCATTGAACTTAAATTTACACTGTTGGGTGTAGTATAGATTACATATTTCAGTATATGAGTGTATAAGTACGTAATTTTAGAAGCGAAGATATCTAGATTTAAGTTATATTTTTCCAAACCGTTATACTGGGGTGTCATTCTGACCAGGGGGTTATAGAATGATATGTTGTTTTTCTAAACCTATAAAGCAAATAAGGTTTGTATGATTGGACCTGCGTGCACTGTACCTGGTGTTGAGAGCAATTTGAGAGAGCAAATTAGGGGTATTCAGTTTCGAGTGAACTATTTTTAAAGATAATATGAATCAAAATACTGGCGACGGGTTTCCAATTTTTGAACATTCAATTTTGTGAGCCTAGTTTCGTAATTAAGATTGGTGCGACCTGTTGACGATAGCGTAATATTCGCTGAACGCCTTCAATTTCATCTGTATGCACTCCGTAGTACGGAGACTAAATTGGGCTGCCATAGTCCTAGGCGCTTCTAACAAGTGCAAAGAATAAAAACAGTAACGTCTCTGAGTTTTTTAAGGCTTTTGTGGATCTAAATACAAATCCAAGTAGTTGGTGGGCTTTCGTTGTCATATGTTCATAATGTGCTCAAAACGAAAGTTTACTGCCGAATAAAATGTCCAAATCTTAACTTTATCAGATTTGTTTAGACTCTGGTCACCAATCGTGTAGTCACGATGTTAAGATATATATAGTTTACATTACACCAATTTGAAATGATATTTAAATCTTTTTGTAACAGATTGCAATCATTAAAGATGGCGATTGTATTAAATATCTTTAAATCATCAGCGTAAAGCAAACATTCACACGAATAAGATCGTTAATGAAAATAATGAATAAAAGGGGCCCCGAAAGGGACCCCTATGGTACCCCGCAAGTCACTTGAGTTGGAGATGAGAAGAACCCTTCTATTGTGACTAGCTGACTCATTTTACTGAGGTAAGACGTCATCCAGCGATATAAGCTACCATGGCTGCTATAAGAAGCGAGTTCGCGCAAGTTTGTGGTTATGATATTCCTAAAACGGCACAAAAAAAAACATGTTTTTTTAAAAATGTACGGTCTTACTCGAAGTTGTATTTTGGGGATGTCCGACTAGTTTCCGAAGGACCAAAGAACCGGTGGCAGCGTAGTCAACCCAGTGTGACACCTGACACCATCGCGACAAAATGCTTCAGTCGTCGAAAAAAGGCCCCCCGTCGGGTCCAAAACTAGTCAAGCATCCCCAAAATACAAACGCCAGTAAAACCGTATATCTTCAACAAACATGAATACCACTCACGAAAGTTTTTATTGTAAAAAAGATGTAACTTAAAAAATGAAATGTCTTAAAAGATTAAAAGTCTGGTAGTTTTACCTGCAGGAACTGGATGACTCGAGCAATTCAGAATTTCTGTTGCCGGAAAGTTCGAGCACTCTAAATAAACTACTTTAACGGTAAAAGGAAACAACAATATAATCAAGCACGCTTATTAAGACGAACTATTGACAACTCCAGCGTACTTCACACTAAGCAATAAGTCTAAAACATCTACATGTGAAACAATTTAAAAAAAATTACACCAAAAGATTATGTACCTCATGTACGTCATGTCATGTTCACGTCCTTGTCGTCTATCTGCAAATGGTAAACTACGCTGCTAGATTTACAGAAAATGCTCGTATTAAAACTATTAATAAAAGGTCTCTCAGTATTACATTAAAATTATAAAACTACCATTTTAAAAAAAGGATAAGTCATTTTGTTAGTGAGAGATTTTACACCAACTTACATTCAAGCAATATGCTTTTTGCGATCTTATTATTATTAAAAGTCCACAACAGTCCTATAAAAAATCCAACTCTATAGTTCCATTTTTGTTGTTCCTTCATTGTGAATAATTTTGTTTCCATTGACCTTTTCACAGTTTCGAACCAACAAAGGTTGCAAAAGAGTAGGCCTCACGCCCACCTTACAACGTTTATCCAACAACCATTAACTAATAGCCACTTAATATAAGGCTTTTTATATTTAACCAATTTAATTATTTAAATCCCAGCGATTGATGTCTAAGAATTTAGAATTGGAATCAAGTCCAGTTTTTATTTCTTGCTAAATAATTTGATTTGTTAATGTACCTACGCCTATGATATTAAAGTTAAGGATTGGCTACAGCAACTTGACTACCAGAGGACCGAGGACCTAATTCAATTATTGCTTAAACTCATCTGGTCACAACATACCCACAAACACACACACACATACTCACACAAACATTCGTCCAGTATTGTTTATAAAGAAGCACTATAATAAATATTGCATATTCCGAAGGCTTTACTTGCTTAACTAAAGCATTACTGCTGTATTTTTTGTAAAATGTTTTAATTTTTTTTTCCACACGTACAAAGTCGCGGGCATCATCTAGCCAACAATAAATATTTATTGTTGACTAGCTGATGCCCGCGATCGCGCGTCCTCTGGTAGGCCAAGAGATATAAAAATATTTTTAATAAAAAAGAATCTGAAAGTTGTCTCCTTCTGAACCCATATTTTTATCGTTAAAATTTATTTCCACCAAGAAGCTGAAGTAAAGATAAGCAAGTATATATTTCTTTCATCCACATTAGAATAGAAATAACGTACAATTTCATAGGAGAGTTCGCATTTCAGAAATATATTGCCAAGCTTTTGCGCCAAAAATATTGCGCTCTATGAAGCACCAAGTGTGATTTATTGGGAATTGCTCTCCCGATCGTACTAGCACAAAGCTGTGACTTTCCTTAGCTAAATATAAAAGAAACTAACCAAATGAAATTGAAAGAAATTTCATCTTTTTAATATGAACGTAACGTTTTGTAAAACGACCTTCGTCACATAAAAGAAATCTAATTTATTTATAACTAGCAACCCGCCTCGACTTTGCACGGGTATAAATTATACACCAAAACCTTCCTCATGAATCACTCTGTCTATTCGTGAAAATCGCATGAAAATCCGTTGAGTAGTTTTTCAGTTTATCGCGAACTGACAGACAGACAGACAGAGACGCGGCGGGGGACTTTGTTTTATAATATGTAGTGATTACATTTTGTTTAGTATGTCTCCAAAAGAAGTCCTCTACATATTTAATCATTTAATAATAACTTCACACATCTCACACACGGCCTATGGTAACCAGATTACTGATAGACATACTTATATATTTCTAAATACATACATATTATAGATAAATTACACCCAGACGCAGAACAAACTATCGTGCTCATACAATTATTTATCCTGAGTTCGAATCGAACCTACGACCTCTGGCTTAGCAGTCAGTGTCACTAACCACTAGACCAACAAGCCAGGCTTCAATTTTTAATCATTTAATCATCGGATGAACTGAGAAAGTGAACCTGAAAATCTAACAAGATTGAGCGTTATCATAGGTAAGTCTGTAGTAACCTCTCTGCCACTAAATACACACACCAAACATCTATAAAAAAAATCTTTAACAAAACATTTAAAAACGCTTTAAAAAAAAGTTAAAACGATTTCAAAAAACACTAACCAAGGGCACTGAAAAGTGAAAAATAATTAATTACAAACTTAATTGAAAACATGTGACACTTTTAATAACTATGACTCTTGACTCTTGATTTCAGAGGGTTCCCCTCATTTTCCCTCAGATCATCAGATCCGGCTTTATTGACAATGGGAGTATCTTGGGAGCATACCTTTTAAAACAAAAAAAAATATTTAAATCAGTCCATTGATAACAGAAATATCGGTAAACATGCATAAAAAAAAATGCCCACCAACTTCAAAAAAAGAGGAGGTTCTATGTTCCGCTGCATGTATTTTTTTTAACGTCTGCGTGCCATCACTGTGGAGGCTGTCACGAGGATACTCCACACTCCTGTGGAGTGCTCAGTGTGGATGCAACATGGCAGCTATCGGTGTGGGAAGCGTCTCGCTGGAGACCATGGCTCTGTCCATGGTCCAAGAGAGTACGTGTGAATCAGCCGCTTCTTTTTTTGAGGCGGCATCGGAAAGGGAATGGAAAAAGGCTAGTACTCTCCCATCGCGAAGAAGAGGCACCAGGCGACGGAGAGCGCAGAATGATGTCCGGCCTCCATGAGCGTTGGCCTGGGGGTAACGGGTGAGGCTGTCCGTCACCATAGCAGAAGCAGGCCTGAGACGGTGGCGCGACTTGTTCCGCACGCGCCTCTCTAAACCGGAAGGGGGCCAAAGCTCTCCGCTTGCAATGCCGTATGCTTAAGAGGCGGCCAAAGTCTGCCGGTGTTCTCGGTGACTTCCTTCCCAGGGTATACTCGACCTTGCAATAGACTCGCTTGTGACGGAACACTGTGTGGTTTTCGTCGGTTCGATTCCGACATACCACTTTACCAGTAGCCATAAAAAAACCTACTTGTCTTGCCACTGAGTTCTACAGACTAGTAGGCCTTTAAATATTATCTAAGTTTGGATATCGATAATTTTTTTCCCTTTTCAGTGCTCTTTGTTAATGCTTTTTGAAGTTGGTTTAACTTTTTTTTAAGTGTTTATTGTTATTATTAACTAATTATTACTAGTATTAGTATCACTATTTAACTTAATTAAAATGCACGTTTTAACATTTTACTTATTGCCTAGGGTTACGTTGTTGTCATTTAAGTCACAGAATTGAGGATAAGTAAGTTCTCAGTTCTGTAATTTAATATAAAGTGTGTGTATGTGGCTTTATTAATTAACATCTGTTTTAATGTCTGTAGGAGTTTAGTGTGGCTTTCTTCATGTCTGGTAGGATCTGAAAGCTTGTATAGATATTGCTAATTTAGAGGTAGGCAGGTTTTGGTTGGCTCGTCGAATAAGCCTTTTGGCTATGGCTGTCACTAATCCGCTTACAATCTAAAAGGGACGTCTGCATCGCTGATGATCTTGGCACTACACTGCTAAGTGAACTTATTATTACTTAACCAGCTTATTAGATAGTATAAACAAATGTGCGAAAATCTTAAACCATTGTTTACTTTAAACACTGTAAGTATACTAGGTAATAAGATATAAGAAACACTTAGTAAATATTATATTCTTAAATTATGTGTTGTAAGATTGGGTGGGGTTAAGTTCGAGGATGTAAACATCGACCGGTAAATTTTCAATCCTCGAATTCTTCTTAAAGCCAGGAGCTGGAATCATATTATAAAACAACATAATTAAATAAATCTTTCAGTTATGGTTTGCGTTTATTGAGGAGATTTGAAAGTTCATGAAGTTGAAATCAAATTAAAAAGTTTTTAAATGCGACGTTAACAATAAATTGGATAATAAATTGTAATGTCACCGCCTCACCAATCTATTATGAAATTAATAGCTCGTTTATTTGATAGATTTTATGGACATGAAAATCATAAAATAATTTGAATAGGAATTGATAAGTTACTTTTCTTATTTGATCAGCCAAGGCTGATTGCAAGCAAGCTTTTTATTCGGTTATTCACATAACGTTACGACATAAGATCAAACATGTCGAAAGAAAAGTAAAAGTAGGCACTTTTTTATGGTATAGGAGACAAACGAGCACCCATAGATACCTGCTCAAGAGTCAATGCGTTTCCGGTCTTGTTACTTTATGATACGAACATGATTATGATATACATACCATTAGAATATTTTATTTCATTATTTAATTATATATGGGAATCTAGAAGAAGTAGATGTACTCCTATACTCCATACACTTTTTTATACTTGTTTAATTACAATTTTACTAGTGTAGTTTTGTAAAACCAATCATATTTATAACCAATATTAGTTAAGCATACATCTTAGTTTGGCTGATAAATTTTTTACAGTTAAAGCAGCGCGTCTCTGGAATGCCCTACCAGTTTCTATCAGGCACGCCCAATCGTTACCTTTCAAAAATATTTTAAAAGAATACTATCTGCAAAGTGATGTGCAAGATAATTTATATATAATCTAATACTAATGCATAATTATAATGTATGTATTTAGGTGTATGTGTATATGTAAGTAGTTGTATGTCTATGTATAGACATATGTTTGTGTAAATATATATGTAAGCATACTAGTAGTAGGTACATATTAGTACATAATATTATATATTTGACACCATAACCACCCACACTAAATCATTACAGTCATGTCCATTCATAGGTTACCCGGAAGATATCGCTTGTTGTGATAAGGCCGCTCATTGTGTCTTTTATATTTAAATTGTTTTTATATATATATATATACATATATTATTTATTTGGTATACAATAAAGAGTACTTACTTATTTAGCACAAACAGGATGTGTTGCAAGAATGACGAATGAAATCATGAAAACAATTCAGAGACATTCATTGCATAAAATATCTGGCCTCAACTCCCGGTCTACAGCATGTCCTCGTCTAAAACTTTAAGTACTCAGAACTTCTGAGAAATTTACATTTTCAATGCGAAATTATGTCCCTCAATGTCCCGGAATAAACGGCGGAGGCACTTATGCAAAAATAACCAACCACTAAGCACTTGTAGCGTTATTAGCAAGCGCTTTGCCGATTGACTTGAAAAACAGTTGGCGGAAGTTGCTACCGCTTGAAGTGCTAAATTAATTGAAGTTTCATCGTCAATTGCCACTTGAAATGTAGGTGCTATCTGGAACAGTTGTTGCAAGTAGTGGTAATATGATAAGTCTACATCTCTATTGCTATTTACGATATTTATAATTTTCAGGCAGATATTTGAGGACTATACAATTATTCCAATGGTTACGTAATCATGTTAATGCTAAATAATCATATGAAGTCAAATGAGACCAATTATGACCTGTATTTGTAGCATAACTCCGATTTCTAAGAGGGCTGTGCCCAACACACGCATTCACATTCCGTAAACGTGGCACTTGCAACCTGTCTCGCATTGGTTAGCGTAGCGTGGCGTCAAATACCGACACGACAAGTCACTTCACAGGAAAATAGTCGGACATCGCTAAAACACATACGTGAGTACAGTATGAATACACAGAATAGATAGATAGATAGAATGTTAGAAATATATAAATTTTATTGTACACCATATATAAAAATATTTTTAACAAAAAATTAAACCGACGAAATAACTAAAAAGCAATAAATAAATAAACCTCTTAAGTCTTGAGCTTATTTATATAAACTATCAAATTTTATATAAACTTATTTTGAGTCGACGCCAAACAAGAAACTGATTAATTAACTAAATTTTATATGTACCTACGTAGAAATGGACATGTCTATACGTAGGTAATTAATCATTTTATTATTTGACGCCGACTCAAAATAAGTTTATATAAAATTTGATGGTTTATATAAATAAGCTCAAGACGTTTAGGATTAGTTCAGTGACATACACACGTACAGAAGATTTATATATATATATAAAAGATATTTCAATCTATCTCAGGTTTAAGGACCTTTTATTTCAATAAAGTGCTCTATTTTAATGTGAGGATGAGCCACGTAAGTACGTAACTGTTAAGTAGACGTATGATTTAAGGAATACTTATAAATCTTAGGCA
The DNA here is from genome assembly GCA_963859945.1 of Euplagia quadripunctaria. Lineage (NCBI taxonomy): Eukaryota > Metazoa > Arthropoda > Insecta > Lepidoptera > Erebidae > Euplagia > Euplagia quadripunctaria. Next base: position 1,089,139 of record OY982576.1, read on the forward strand.
ATATTATACTTCTACATTTTAATAATACTAATAAATATCCATACGTCATATTCTAGGCAACATCGCGTTGCTTTACTAGTGTTATTTAAAACAGAGTAGCAATCCCATCATAGTCAGCATTCGTACAATTATTGAGCCGACCCTAACAAAAAACTGCTGTACCAATTTATACTGAAACGCAGGGTAGCACTCAACCTATATAAAATATAAAAGATTTAACTATACTTAAAAAAAATATTTTCATTTAAAATAACCTATTCAGTGAAATACTTTGCATATGCTCAGGTTCAGATTTTTATGCTCTTCCACCACTTAGTAATTCAGGGACGACTCTTTTATTTATAAAAATCTTTTGAACAAAAAATTAAACCGACGAAATAACTAAAAAGCAATAAATAAATAAACCTCTTAAGTCTTGAGCTTATTTACATAAACTATCAAATTTTATATAAACTTATTTTGAGTCGGCGCCAAACAACAAACTGATTAATTATTTAAATTTTATATGTACCTACTTAGAAATGGACATGGCTATACGTAAGTAATTAATCATTTGCCTGGTAAAGTAATGAAAAGTAAACAGAAACACTATTCGTTTCTCTCAATTTTATTAGGATCCCATCATCTGATCCTGACTTCCTTGACATGAGACCACCCTTGAGGTATACCCTATCTAACAAAAAAAGAATAATCAAAATCGGTTCATAAATAACGGAGAGAGGGCTGCTTCGTCGGTTAAAAATTACAATAGATCTTATATTTAATTTTAATGTTAGCTACAATGTGCGGACTTATCGCTAAAAGTGACAACCAGACAACCTTTGGATGAATTTAGTGTCTGGAGTAAGTGGTAGCTGACGGTTTACTATTTAATAATAATATACTTACATACATAAATAAACATATACACAATACATGTATACTTATGTATTATAAGTAATAATGTAAGTAATCATAAACATATCAGTGTTTTTATTTCATTCTAATAAAAATAATGTTCGAAATTTATTTATCTCTTTATTATTTACATCAGGATGTTTTTTACAGATTATATCTAATATCAAAGTTAAGGCTCAGTTATTATTGTACGAAACCCGAACACAACAAACTTTCTTCATTTATATTAAATACATTTCTGTACTCAAATTACACAATTAATGAAAGTTATAACAAATATGAAAGTTGAAATTAATTTAGCAAAATGTATTATCTGCTTTTTCTATTAGAGATAATATCTATGTATTCATACTATTACATACATGTATTTGAGTTGAGAATTTGTTATCAATATGTCTGCTTGAACATATACTATATATTATGTAAAATACTTTTTGGAACACTTAGAACAGATCCTAGAGTAAATTGTCATTACTATTGTAGGCAATTTATACATTCATATTACCTCTCATACATACTATTTCTTGCTTGTATCATAATTCTGTATCTTCCTATACCTATATCTAAAATCTAAAATTCTTTACCTGTAAATTCTCACATCTAAATTTCAAATGCAAAACACTTTTTCATTCGCTTGTACATACACACTAGCGACAAATATCATGCGCTGCCTGCGTGCGCGCGGCCGGCGGCTCGCTAGTAAGCATTAGTCTCGCACCACCAAAGCTCACACGAATTTATCTTAATTTTGTTTGCGCGTGGTTAATTGTTAGCTACCCCTAGTTATCTGTGTTGAGAGTTGTGATATCCAATATTGTAATAAAATAATATATAGTATAATAAACTCGTAGAAAAGTGCTGTAACAGAAACTTTGTACTGTGTACCTACATAAACTAAAAATATAGTGAGTGAACGGTGATACTGATTACGGATTTTTATTTGAACATTACCTGTAAGTACTATATAATTGGTGATCCCGACAATAGTGAACATTTAATATGCCACGCGACGGAGTATCTCCAAACCGGAGCGCACCACGGGGTGCGGAAGCTTCCGGAGAGTCCTCGAAAAGTATAGTCGAGCACAGAGGTGATTCAGTTTATAAGGTCGGAATGAAAATGCCTCCGTTTTGGCCTGAAGAACCGGCATTATGGTTCGCTCAGATTGAAGGACAATTTGCTATAACTGGTATTACATCGGACGTAACAAAATTTTATCACGTGATAGCACAATTAGACTACCAATTCGCTACTGAGGTAAAAGACATAATTACGTCACTGCCGGCAGAAAATAAATATGGGAAACTCAAGGCCGAGCTAATCAAGCGGCTTTCAGCTTCTCAAGAAAAGAAGTTTAAGCAGCTTCTTATGCATGAAGAGCTCGGTGATCGAAAACCCTCGCAGTTTTTGAGGCATTTACAAACCCTAGCAGGACCAGCAATACCGGATAGTTTTCTGCGAACCCTTTGGTCAAGTCGATTGCCGCATAATATCCAAACAGTGATAGCCTCACAACCGGACTCGCCACTAGATACTGTAGCCGACTTAGCCGACAAGGTGTTTGAAATTGCTCCACCAAGCCATCACCAAGTCGCAAGCACGAGTACCCAGTCCATGTTTAGCGAAATGGCCAAGCAAATAGCTGAATTAACGAAAGAAGTCGCATCGTTAAAAGCGCAGGTACACACACCTCGTTCATACAGCAGAAAATCACCACACAGCAAATACAGATCCAGGTCTAGAAGTAACTCTCGCTCCCGCAATCACAATCCGGACATCTGTTGGTATCACAACCGGTTTGGAAATCGTGCCACCAAATGTACTACGCCATGCAAATTTGTGTCGGAAAACACAAACGGCAGCCGGAATTAGCGGCTAACGACTGCCCTAACAGACCAGCCCGCTTATTTGTAACCGATCGCGTAACAAAAATTCATTTTCTCGTTGACACAGGTTCTGACCTCTGCGTGTATCCTAGATCAGCCGTCAAAGAGCCTCGACAAAAGTTCGAGTATCAACTGTTCGCAGCCAACGGTACCCCTATCAGTACGTATGGTTATGTTCACCTACAGTTAAATCTAGGTCTTCGGCGCAGCTATACCTGGCGATTCGTGGTTGCAGATGTCTCAAAGGCGATCATTGGGGCTGACTTCCTCAAATTTTACAGTTTGCTAGTAGATCTGAGGAATCACCGCTTAATTGATGGCTTGACGGAACTTTCGACTTCAGCATCACCTGTACAAAAAGAAACTGACATCGCCTCAATAAAGGCTGTGTCTGGCGACTCCATCTACCACCAACTTCTGCGTGAGTACCCAGAGATTACTCGTCCTGCTGGAACTCATCGGGCTATCAAACATAATACGCAGCACTATATTCGTACAACGCCCGGTCCACCTGTAACCAGCCGTCCCCGACGTCTTCCACCTGACAAGCTGAAGATTGCTCAAAAGGAATTCGAGGAGATGCTGGCAAATGGTACCGCTAGGAGATCGGAAAGCCCCTGGTCATCGGCACTGCATCTCGTGCCTAAGAAGGAAAATGGCTGGCGCCCTTGTGGTGATTACCGTGCCCTCAATTCGCGGACGATCCCTGACAGGTACCCAATCCGGCACATTCAGGATTTCTCTCATGCGCTAGCCGGCTCCAAAATATATTCTAAAATAGACCTCGTGAAAGCCTTCAATCAGATTCCCGTCTTTCCAGCGGACATACCGAAGACAGCCATCACTACACCATTTGGATTGTTTGAGTTTAACTTTATGACTTTCGGTTTACGAAATGCAGCTCAAACTTTCCAACGCTTTATAGATGAAATGCTCCGAGGACTCCCATTTGCATACGGATTTCTCGACGATATTCTTCTGTTTTCATCCTGCGAAACACAACACATCCAGCACATGAAGCAGCTGTTCCAGAGATTAACAGAATACGGTATGCTGATCAATACCGCTAAATGTGAATTTGGTAAGTCGCATATTACCTTCTTAGGACACGAGGTATCTGAAGAAGGCATCCGCCCGCTCCCAGATAAAGTCCAGGCGATCAGAGACTACCCAGTACCGAAGACTGTGAGAGAAATGCGTCGATTTCTTGGTATGTACAACTTTTACCGCAGATTCGTACCCGGGGCAGCGCAAATTCAAGCACCTCTCAATGTTGTACTTTCTGGACCTAAATGTAAATCATCGCAGAGCATCACAATGACACCTGAAATGATGGAAGCCTTCCAGAACTGTAAATCTAGCCTGACGCAAGCTACCATGCTGTCCCATCCCGAGCCAGACGCAGAGTTGTCCGTTTTTACTGATGCTTCTGACACTTCTATTGGCGCAGCACTGCACCAGCGAGTTGAGAACAGCTGGAAACCTCTTGCATTCTTTTCCAGAAGGTTATCTACAGCACAGAAGAAGTATAGCCCGTATGACCGCGAACTCTTGGCGGTCTACGACGCCATACGACATTTTAGGCATATGGTCGAAGCAAGACCCTTCTCAATCTATACGGACCATAAACCTCTGACATATGCCTTCACTAATAATCGGGAAAAATGCTCACCTCGACAATTCCGTTACCTAGACTACATATCCCAATTTACAACAGACATTCGGTACCTCAAAGGACAAGAAAATGTAGTCGCTGATGCACTCTCGCGGATAGAAGTAATGTCAAGCATTATTGACTACCATGCTCTTGCACAATCTCAAGATAAAGATCCTGAGCTGCGGGAACTACTTCAACACGGCACAGCTCTCCGCCTTCAGAAAATAAAACCCACAGACTCTGACATCGAAGTTTATTGTGACGTATCTACTGGGAAACAACGTCCATTCATAACACCGGCTTACAGAAGACTAATTTTTAACGCACTTCACAGGCTCAGCCACCCAGGCGCCAAAGCAACTGCAAAGTTGGTCACAGAGAGATTTATATGGCCAGGAGCGCAAAAAGATAGCAAACTCTGGAGCGCAGAATGTCAAGACTGCCAGAGAAACAAAATCTACCGCCATACCAAGTCCCCTATCTCCAATTTCCCTGTTCCTTCCGAACGCCTTTCCCATGTCCACATGGACATCGTAGGGCCTTTACATTATTCTTGTGGTTACAGGTACTGCCTTACGGTCATCGATCGCTTCACTCGTTGGCCTGAGGCATACCCCTTGGCCGAAATCACTGCAGAGACATGTGCCCGCGCATTCATAGCTGGCTGGGTGTCACGCTTCGGCTGCCCACAAAAGATAACCACAGACAGAGGCAGGCAGTTCGAGTGCGAACTATTCCGCACCATGACTGCTATTCTCGGCACGCAGCATCGTTCAACCACAGCATATCATCCTGCCTGCAATGGTATTGTGGAACGGCTCCACCGCCAGTTGAAGGCAGCTATTATGTGTCACAACAACCCCAGCTGGACGGAAGTCTTACCTCTGGTGCTGCTGGGCATCCGCAGCGCCTACAAAGAAGACATCAAGACGTCTTCAGCCGAGCTTCTTTACGGGGAGCCCCTCCGACTACCGGGGGAGTTCCTCAAACCTGCACCGACAACCACAGTTGATGTCTCCAACTTCGCATCTCGTCTGCGTAATCATATGGCGAAGCTCACGCCAGAACCTACGAGTCGACACTCCCAGAATACATTCTACGTGCCCAAGAACCTCGCAACTGCCGAATATGTATTTCTGCGAACAGACGCTGTCCGACGTTCCTTAGAAGCACCTTACAGCGGTCCATATAAGGTACTAGAAAGGGGAGACAAGACTTTCAAGATCATTGTCAAAGATCGTGAAGCCATTGTCTCAATAGATCGTTTGAAAGCAGCCTACTCAACTCGCGACGACAGAGCTACTCCACCTCCTACTCCACCTGCAGCTGCTCCCCAGTCAACCCCACCAGTTCCGGAAAGGAAGACTCGATCAGGTCGCACCGTTCATTTCCCTGACTACTATCGACCTTAGCAAACTGCGGTCTCAGCGGGGGAGTGATGTAGGCAATTTATACATTCATATTACCTCTCATACATACTATTTCTTGCTTGTATCATAATTCTGTATCTTCCTATACCTATATCTAAAATCTAAAATTCTTTACCTGTAAATTCTCACATCTAAATTTCAAATGCAAAACACTTTTTCATTCGCTTGTACATACACACTAGCGACAAATATCATGCGCTGCCTGCGTGCGCGCGGCCGGCGGCTCGCTAGTAAGCATTAGTCTCGCACCACCAAAGCTCACACGAATTTATCTTAATTTTGTTTGCGCGTGGTTAATTGTTAGCTACCCCTAGTTATCTGTGTTGAGAGTTGTGATATCCAATATTGTAATAAAATAATATATAGTATAATAAACTCGTAGAAAAGTGCTGTAACAGAAACTTTGTACTGTGTACCTACATAAACTAAAAATATAGTGAGTGAACGGTGATACTGATTACGGATTTTTATTTGAACATTACCTGTAAGTACTATACTATTATACTTACACACATTCTTGAGGTTATACTATGAGAAACATTTTGGGGCTAAACCCTGGCAGTCAACCTAAGGCCACGTAATATACAAATTTCGCAAAAAGAATCTCACGATGGCTATTGTGGACCTTTCACTGGAAGTTGTAGTTCTCTCTCTTCGTGGATAAAACCATGGCTTCCAGTGACAAGAGCGAGTAGAATTTTGTAGCCTTAGTTTGTAAAGATATGGTTCCCCGAAGATGATATAGAAAGGGAACAAGAAAAGTCTAGAAGTCTTCTATCACCGGGAACTCATATGGTTGTTTGACAAATTTATTGCATGAAACAGAAATTGATTATTTTTTTAAGTTGTGTAAACAGAAGTTGTATAAAAACTTCATGCACACACATAATAATGCATAGGCAGACTTAATGAAAAAGTCTATTCCGTTAAAAGTTCATTTAACTACGAATAGTTAAATGGACTTTTAATCTGTATTTATTTTTTGGTAATTCCATGGCGAACCAAAACAAAATACAGGAAATACTCATTATTTCTATCCATTCTTACTACATGTTCTAATTATGCAACCACGGCCTCCCACAGGGTGAGAAACAAATGACTTTGTTTACTCGCCCTGGCACCCAATCTAGAACCTTTCGGATTAATAGCCTATTACTTAGAGAGCAAAAAGTTATAGGGCAGTTTTTGTACAAGCTATTTTCTGACGCTCTTGTGGTTTTGTGTTGATAATGTTATCTCCAGTTGAAGAATTAGAGTTGAATTCATCCTACAACAAGAGGTTGCAAGAGGGAAGCAGAAGGCGCAGTAAAGAGACTCAGAGAAACGGATTGTAGCTTTTATATAGAAACAACCCTCAGGCGTAGTAATTACCAGAAACAACTAATACTCGTAGTGCTGAAGACTTTGTATAAGCGTGGTATTCAATAAGGTTTAGAGATATATAGATTTTTGTAGCGAACTTATCAATGGAAATGCTAGTGCGCTCAATTACATATTGAAGTTATCATTGTGAAAATGCAACATGATATGTCATCATTTGAGATTTAGAATAGAGATGCGAGTAAAGTATCTCCAGGCCAAAAGCAGAAGTAGTGCTATTGTCCGTCACGTTCTTCTTCCTTAAATCTGTCGGGTTCATAAATAAAACTCATATCAGCTGCATATAAGTAGAACTTTTATAATACTTCTACCCAAATTGGTTCAAGATATGTTAACTTTGTCTATCGTATTTTACTGATTGTTATCAATATAATATTAGTTCCGTCGCACTCATAAATCTCTTTACAAAAAGTCAAGAAACCTTCGTATATCTAGAGAAGTAATCCTCCTCCTCTAAAGTTTACAAAAATGGGGGTTGAAATAAATGAAGCTTGAGGAACAATATTTAATATCTGTATATTTTACCTCAAAATATAAATAATTTGTTCCGCCCTCTTAAAATATAGCCTTCAAGAGAAATGAGTGAGCTCTTCATTCAACCGATATATATTACAATCCAGAACCTACCTGTGAAAAATATTTTTTATTTTGAATTTAAAGATGGCGAGGAATGTAATCTCGACTGGCGACGGAAATTGGTTTTATGCTTTCGTACGTAATACTGTGTTAGGGTTTAATTGGATTAGGCAAACGAAATGCGAAGTACTGTTATGAAGTAAACAACCATTAATGAGATGGTTAATGAAATTCATGAATTTTCGTGAATTGGACCACAATTTGGGAGAAAATCCGTATCCGCAACATCGCACTTGTGCTGCCAGTCATGGCTGTCAGGGTTATAAGAGTTTATAAAACATGGTCTCCTGCGAAGTAGCGACTCTTCCAATTAGAACTCCTTCATGGGACCTGTTCAATACAATACAATGATAATTATATTTATAGCATTAAATCACTGAACAATTATTTAAAAACGTCCTACTTTTTTACTAATTAACTAAAAATGATAGATCTACCCATAACCGTCACCGCAACAATAGGTTACTTTGTCACAAGTAAAACTATCAAAACAATGGATAGCAAATAATACCGTTCTCTGTCTTTGTCGATCTATAACCGCCCATTTCTAAATGATTGAGCCTTGTGAGGAGAAATCGGGTGAATAAACTTACGGCACTCTTTTAAATCACCAAATAATTATATGACAAAACTGTTTTGTTGTACGCTATTATGTAATTAACATTAAATGTAAATAATAAACTAAAATTGAGCTACAAAAAATAGGTACACTCAAAAATAGGAAAGAAAATTAAAAGAAAGGAAGGAAGTGAAAAAAGGAATATATTGGCTTGCATTACATTCCTATGAAATAGCCTGTAAATCTAAAACAATTAATCCCAAGCGTTTATCATACAGCATACTCCATATAACCAATAGTTACGTTTACTGTTACATTTACTGTGGACTTAAATGAATTAAGACTTAACATTTTACATTATCTGGGATTAAAATATAAAATCGCACACATTGCACCACAAAACGAGTTGTTAAATTTCTGGAGCCTAGAGGCAGATACAACAAGTTTATTTTTATTACGTGTTTTAGAGTGTACATTTATAATTTTTTTAAAGAACTGGTCTTTATTTTTATAAACGTATATCAAGTTTACATAAACAAACTGACATGCCACCGTCATTATGTTTATTTCTTTGAATTTCTGCCTCAATGAATAACAATTACCAAAGTTATAAATTGCTCGGATAGCTCTCTTCTGCAGAAAGAAGACAGCCGTTAGCACCGGTGAGGAGATGATCTGAGGGGTTTCTACGCGTCAAGAAAATCAAGCATATGTTTAAATTAGCTGGAGGATGAATAATTAACAATTAATCTAATTGTATCTCTCTGACAAATTGCTGAATGAGAAGTTGCCCTTAAAAACATTTAAATCTAAAAGCGTCTTACTACGGTTTCGGTAACTTGTTTTCAAAGATAATATATAAAGATAGCAATATTTCGGGATAACTTTTAAACTTTATTTCATCCAAAGTTGTGTTCTAAGTAACACGTTTTATGTTTAATTTTATTTGCACCTACACATTTAGAGTTAGCAATACACAAGGTAGCTGAGCTTCTCTTTCGCTTCTTTGCTAGAATCGTCTTTGTGATTTTATATTACTTATTAATATTAATGTATCGTCATTTCATGATATATCATTGTATTCGATAAACTATTATAATGTTATAAAATTACTCAAGCCAAATAGGAATGTGATCCATCCAGCAATCCAGCAGTAATTTCGGGATCTTTTAAAACTAATCCCGGGTACCAGGGATTGTAGGCAGGTAATAAAAAGTTAAAGTTCTACATAAAATCATCTTTTGATTTGTGTTTTAAATGGAAATCAGTTCTAAAGTAGGATATTGTACTTCAACAAAGTTAAACAAAGAAACACGCTTTAACAGTAAACCCTACTAAAAAGTAGAAAATAATTTATGATTGTAAAAAATCGTTAAATTAATATTCATTATCGGACAGTAAGTCATACGGTCAGTGTAAAATCACTTATCCAGGCCAAAATCACCCCTTTAAATTAATGGTCAAGAGCGATAATTTAGTATTTTTTTAGATTAAGATACTTTATCTAATAACGTAGACACGTGCATCTTCGTGCCCCTACGGCGGATGGATGGGAAAACCAGTTTCGTCCATCTTTCGTATCTTTCACACTTAGGTGGCATGAAACGTCGGAAAGTGCGCCGTTACCGCTCGGTTCACCGGTGGTGAATTAGATTCGTATGGATTCCGTCAAAAGGTGTCAATCGCAATAAAATACATATCTGTCACTTATGGCCATGGAACACATGACGGCGGCATTGAGTGATCCTCACTCATGACTCTAAAAAGGTTGCGGCAGCTCGTCGCCCTAAGGGGGTAAAACGCTACATACTGCTGCGCATCGACCAGCGACCTTATTGCAGTCACAGTGGTCGCAGACGGGACTCAATTCCCTCCTAACAACGAAGCGGTCATGCAAGGCTTGCTCGACCTGCTTTAGTCGGAAGAAAAGGGTACCATTCTCCAGCCCTACCTAACCTTATACCTTTTTTCTTTCCTTTAATCGACTATGGTGATATGTGCTATGTTACTACTATTCATTATCCCCAATTCCACATTTCCCCCTGCATGTATGATATATATATATATGTGTGTATAAAATCCAAATTAAAGTAAAAGCACTGACTAAACTTTATGTACGCTTTTAATTAAGGTAGACAGTTGTAAAGTTTATCATGACCTGGCTGCTGCCGCCTACGGGTGGCTCCAGATGAGGGAACTCTTCAATGGTCAACACAGACACAAAATTTTATATACACATTGAGTTTTAGATAGTCTGTTCTAAAATCACTATGACCTGTCTGCTACACTCAGGATTAGCTCCTGACGAGGCAGCTCTCTTTAATGGTCAACAGTAAAGACACGAAACTTTATACAGGTGTTACAGGAAGGTGTGGTCGTATTTAAGGGTCGTACCGTAGACCCCATGAATAATGTAAAGCACTAATAATTTTAGAAAAATCGTTATTTTTAATACAGATTTTTTTTTAACTGACACATTGAACCTCAATATTGTCGGATAAAGCTAATATTTCGTATGAGAGAGTGCTGGCATGCATGAACCATGGGTATTTAATACCAAGAATGCTGATAAAATGTCCAGTTTTTTCAGAAAACTACTGTATATAAAAGAAAATCATTAAAATTGACATAAAAATTCATAATAATAATATGATGTTTATAAATGTGCATCTACGCAAATTACGCAACAAGCATTTTAAAAAAGATTTTTTTTCAAAATCATTTTTTAATAGCTAAATCAACTATTTGTTAGCTACACATAACGCTTTTAAAATTTGACCACACTTTTGTAACAGAAAAGTGTCCAGTACCATATACGCATTGGCTAGATTTTTGTTGCATAACTAATTTCATACATACTTATACAAAAAACTCTTCAAGTTCACATTAAACCAGTCACTTAAGGTTACCGGAGACCCTAACCCGAGGTGGGTTCATTCATCTCTATTTCAAACTAAAGGAAAGATATCCTGTGTTACATTATGTCGTCGTGAAACATCTTCAATAATTATATTCACGTTACTATAAAACTGCAAAACTTTAGTTCATTTAATGGCAGCCCCGGCGGATATTCTTTGGTTGTTTATTAAGTTCATAGGTAGTTGAATATGTTATTTATTATTGACACATCTAAGTATATCTTAGAGAAACAAATAGGCACTTATGGAAGTGCTATGAAAACTGATACTCCATTGTTTATATGACCGACTTTGCGAGAGATCAACTCTATTATAAAAAGCTTTTTACGTTTATTATCTTTCGTGACGTAGGGAGTTTTTAAATTATTTTTTTTTTCGATTATGTTTTAACTGTCGTGGATTTTTTCAAAATGTTTATTTTGCTTTTTACCAACATATTTGCATTGTTTAGTATAATACACAAACAGAAGACAGAGAATATCTATAATAGGCACGTTACTGACGTTACAGTAAAGAAGCAAAGATGTTAAATGGATGTAAAATTATATACACTGAACATGAAAAGTTATTTAGGGAAATATAAATTTTGATACATCCAGGAACCGGTCAATATCTCTGCCAACTTACACCGGCTTCGTAAAATAGGAACTCTTAATATAAATCATAAAAAATCTCGTAATTTTGTTTAAAACACAAAACTATCAATATTTAGAAAAAAAAATATCTGTCTCTGTGCAGTTGATCCAATCCATGATCTCTGCCTTCCCGTTTTTATTGCATAGAATAACTTAATTAATTATCAGTCTTGGATGCTAAAACCGCCTGAAATAAATTATGTTCACTGAAACCATCATTGATCTTTATTTGTCTCAGTAGGTAACGTTGCAAGTTTCACCTGAAATTACCTATAACTATTGCCGCTTATAGCGATGACATATTAAACTCACATTTAATTCGCGACCGAACTTCATTAATACTCAAGTAAACGCTTGAATACGGTGGCATAGAATTCTCCATTATCCATTTCAACTTCCGAATGGAGTTCATAAGGGATTAATCAACAGATATCAAAGAAAACAATGAGCTAGATAATTGAAATCGAGGGTCGTCCAGAACGAAGATTATTTAGAAGATCTCTCGGCGTTTCTTGAATGATTTGTGCCATTTATTGATTCATGATTTTTATATCAATTACTTACAGCTTTTTAGTAAATCTGAATATAAAACTTATGAGTAACATTGATAGATTGTAAACTATCTAAAAGATATACTATAACTACAAATGTCTATATATAATATTTCCATAAGATATATCTATAAGGGCTCGTGGCTAAGTGGTAACCAAGTAGCTTAGCACATTACAAGGTAAAGTAACTAGGCAGGTCAATCTTAGGATGGGTGACCATTCTTAACACACTCCGTGCCTCGGAGAGCACGTTAAGCCATCGGTACCGGTTGCCATACAAACAGCTGTGTATTATCTCCGCCGAACATCGATTCTGCCTGGCCATGAACAAGGATGAACGTAAGCAGCTGACGGTCAACCTTCGGGAATGAAGAGGCACTATAATAAGAAGAAGATAAAAAATCATAGTGTATATTTATATTTACTACTTACTAGCTGGTTCCGGCGACTTCGTCGTCCCGTGGAATCTCTCCTATACATACTTTCATTATTATGTACATGTACGGGAATCAACCTGAAGTGGCAGAGCCATGCTTCGGCATGTATCATGCATGGTCGACCGGAGTGATACCACGGCCTCACCGAATACCGAATAAGCAATGCTTTCGTTGTCTTCGCCGAGTGAATGACGTTACCGGAGGCCCAAACCCCCTCTTTTCCTTCTCCTTTTTTTATTTTTTGTGCGTGTGGAAACCCCCTCGGGCCGTCATTCTACCGGGGCTTTCGGTGGGGCGGTGTGTCGGAAACGAACCGACTAAAACCACACGGTGTGCCGTACTGCGCCTTGAGTAGGAGGAATCCGGGAACAGCTTTTATTAAGACATCCGGAATCCTCCTAGCGCCTGCCCGCAAAAGCGCGGGCACCACCTTCGGGTAAAATTCTCTCAATTAGGCGACGTCCAGGCACACGCGGACGCCGCCTCCTCGCGGGGGGCCACTACAGCGAGTGGAGGGGAAAACCCGTCCCGTCCTACCGCGGCCACACTCAGGGCGGGTATGAGGCGCTGGTAAGCGCGCCACCGCCGCCGAGTGGAGATCGTCCTCCCGGACCCTTTCCGCCGCCTCCTTCTGCGAGATGACGTCCTCACAGAAGGTCGCGACCGCGGTAAAATTCCTGTCGCTACCGGCCATGGAGCGTATGACGGCCGGTAGCGAGAGCCAGCGTGTGCTGAGCCGAGTCCTCAATGCAGTCGTGGTGACAGGCGGGACTCAATTCCCTCCTAACGACCGAGTGCAGGTATTTTCCGAACCAGCCGTGCCCGGAAAGGACCTGCGTCAGCCGGAAGGAAAGGGTCCCGTGCTGCCGCCCTGCCCACTCGACGATGACCGGCTGGAGCGCCTCCACGGCGGTAAAGCCAGCACGTGGAGCTTCCAGCCGGGACCGGTACGAGGACCGAGTTGACCTCTATAGAGGCGCCAGGGGGTGGACCACGACGGGGCCCATGAAATAAAAGGGCCTCCGTCTTATCAAGGGCCACCCGCAAATTTACCGCGATTACGCCGAGCACGGGAGCGAAGTCGCCTCGAAGGGTTCAGTCGTACCCCATGTTCCACAGGAGCGGTCCAAGGACAGACCCCTGCGGAACACCGCACGACATGGGCCGACGACTCAAAACTCCATCTCGGTCCTCGTACATGACGGTACGCTTCTATAAATAGTCTGCCACTAGCCGCCTCAGATACCCTGGCACTCTGTGATAGTGGAGTGCTTCCCTGATGCAGCTGAATGACAGACTATTGAACGCGTTGGCCATATCCAACGACACCGCCAACAGCACGCCGCCACAGCTCACTACCTCTTCGGTCACGGCCCTCAGGCGCAACACAGCACCGACCGTCGAACGCCCTGCCCGAAAACCGAATTGGGGGTCCGACAGATCAGGGCCGACGTCGCCAAGGTGCCGTGCCTCGTCCAGCAATACGATGGGCCTGTAGGCCGCGACGGAGTCGGAGTCGGACGGGGGTACGTGCTCCTCCCGTTGCGGGAAAAGGCCCTGAACCACTTCCTGCAGGAAGCTGGGCTGGAGAGTTCTCCAAAACCGCAACCCGGACATCCTCAGTCGTCACGGAGTCATCCAGGCCTGAAATGCGCAACTCCGCGCATTTGGTGGGCCTGGCGATCTTGACACCATCCGTCGCTGCGAAGATACCCCGCATTTTCTCGGCGAAAGTATCGGCCGTCTTCGCACCTTCAGCCCCTGGGAACTCTAGGACTCGAGCTCTCGTCTGGGCGAGGCGCATCCTCACGCCTGAAGCCCCGAATTCACTGACGAGGCTATCCCGGGCTTTCTTGAATACGGCCGCGTAGGATAGCCCGCCATCTGCCGCCTCCGGTGATACGGGGATCACCACAGCCGCCGTTTTAGGTGGCTGCAGTTTTCGCGGCTTCTTCATAGTGGCTACTGCCACCGATGGCGACTGCGGTGTAGAGGCTGCTTTATTGGCAGCCTTCTTGTTCCGCTTTCAGGACTTCTTCCTGTTTCCTTTGACTTTTTGCCACCCGTCATTAGAGGAGGCAGACGTCGAAGGGCCAGATACGGAGGGGCCAGACACAGTTTTGGCACCAGAATAACTGTCATCCCTTAAGGTGCCGGAGTAGAAAGCGGAGGAAACTCCGCCGTTGCTGCAGCTGAGGCCTCGATGGCACCGTTTTTACTTTTGCTTTTGCTGCGGCCTAATTGGTGGCCCGGCCTTCGGGGCAGCTGCAAGGACTGGCGCTGATGTCACCGCCGCATACGAAACCGCGACGCGGCCACCCGAGACGGGAAGTGGGAATGATAGGGGCCGGTGGCAGCCTTGCCTCCAAGCCCGCGAGGCGCCCGTCCATCATCCTCCACACTGCGTCAATAACTTGACGCAAGTGGGAGTCCGGAACTTCAGAGGGAGAGGGGGCGCAGGGAGCAGGCTGCCGCTCTACCTGGCCCGGTTGCTCAGGGGAGACCACCTGAGCCCGAAATTGGGCGAACTGAGAGCTGAGCTCAGCCACCTGCCCCGCCAACCGATCGTTTGCCGCTTGGAGGCGCGCCACATCACCAATTAGGGTCTTTACAACCCCAGAGACAGCGGAGGAGGAGTCCTTAAAGGCCTTTACAAAAGTACCCTTAAGGTTCGTGGACTTGGTGGCTTTATGAATTATGGCCACCGCCGCGTCCGCTCTCTCCTGCATGGTTACCGGTGTTTGGGGGACAGAACCCCCTTCCACCGGCTCCCGGATTTTCAGCAGGAGATCCGCAATCTCCTCCTCCGCTTCGATTTCACCCTCCGCTCTGGTCCGGGTGTAAGCACCCGACTTGGAGAAGGCGGAACCTGCCGGAGCCCGCCTCGACCTCCCTCTGAGGCTGCTTGCCACTTTTGGTGGCAACATACCTTGCGACGTGTCGCCATCCTCATCTCACGAGCGTCCGCGCTTGCAACTCTCAGTGTCGCGGACCTCCAGCTCCATCTCTTCGGCTGAGTCGGCTGCCGAACCAGCCCTGGATCGCACCGACATTCTACTGCTCCCAGGAGTCAAATTGACTTCTGGGAGCTCCACCGAACAAGTAGTTTCACATGAAACTTCCTCCGTCGACGCAGCTTCTCCCGCTAGCCGTCTACTCTTTCTTCTACACTCCTTCTTTTTTTCTTCTTCGTTTGTTTTTATAATTTGAAATTCATTAACCATTTTTGAACCCACGAGTTGGGGAGAACTAAAGGTCGACTCGGGCAGAGATCCCGAATACCCGGGCAAGCGAAAGTTTATGCCCAACCGAGGGGTCCGCAGGTGCCCCGGCTGGGAGTGCGCTTGCGACTGAACTATCCATCAACCATGCATCCCTTGGTCACGCACCAGAACACGGGATTCGGGGTGATTTTAGAGAGGTTTTCTTCCTCGCAGTCCGGGCGACTAAGCCAAGACCCTCGTCCCCGATCGAAGTCGTGAGACACGACCACGACTCCTTTCGGGATTACGATATGCCGACGGTGGCAAGAAGAACTAAGTCTTCCCACGCCTGCTCGGTGGCAGGGTGAGTGCACGCCGATCCCGTCCTCCTTCTCCACTGTGCACAGCGGAGAAACGCTGACCCGTGGAAGGGTCCCTCCTTTGTGATTTTTTACCGAGGTTTTCATCCTCATAGCTCCAAAGAGCGAAGAGCCAACAGAAAGGTGTGATCTGTTGGACCAAGTGGCCAAAGAAATATGGCCTCCTCTTCATGCTAGAATATTAGCCGCCGGCGATGACGCCCTCCTCAAAATCAGAGGAGGAAAAGGTAGCGTCATCGCCGACGTTTCCAGGGTGCACCACGTGGAGGTTTTCTAGACGGCACCCCTCTCTTCCTTCTCCTACTCCAACCCTTGCCCTAGTCCCACCTTAAAGGCCGGCAACGCACTTATGACTCTTGAGTTGCAAGTGTCCATGGGCGGCGATAGTCACTTCCCATCAGGTGACCCGTCTGCTCGTTTGCCCCCTATTCCATAAAAAAACCTGATTGAAACCGCAGGTAATATATGATTATATGATTATATTAATATATGATTTTTATGATCATAACTTGCCAATAACCCAATATATTTGCCAATATGTGCCCAAACAAGGGTAATATAATTTAGCATTGCGCATTGGAGATATTAACGCATAAATATCGTGTAATTGAACCATAATGCAGGTTTTTGCTCGAATTATGCATTTTACTGAATGTTCATTATGAGGATAGCTAGATAAATTGGATTTTGACTGCTCTCCTGCTCTGGGCTTTAATTAATATATATTTTCTATGTGAATTTTACACTGTGCCTTTCATTAAATAAAAAGTATAGAATGAAATAGTGTGAGAAATTTAATTAAAAACTACTTATACGTGGGGTACACTTAAAGTTTTGCGTAACTTATCAATAAAACAATTTACATGTAAAATAATATATTTACTGCTTTCCGAAGTATTCTCCATTACATTTTAAACACTTTTCCATTCGGTCAAACCATTTTGGAAAATATGAGGCCATAACATTGGTCATGTTTTTCACGTGCTGGTTGAAAGCAATCACGGCCTCTTCCGGCCCCGTAAATGTCATACCTCTCATCAAATCTTAAATTTTTGTGAAAATAACGAAATCGCATGGTGCCAAGTCTGAACTATGTGCGGGATGAGTTTCTAGCTCTACCTTTTCAGAAGACTTTGTTTTGTTCGCGGTGTGCGCCGAAGCATTGTCATGGTGCAATAGGATGCAACTTCTTGGTCGTTTTTTCCTAACTTTTTCAAAGACCAATGTCTTTGAAAAAGTTAGGGAAAAACAACAAAAGGCCAACGAATAGTGGTGTACTACTCAGCATTAACTGTCTTTTGTTCTTCAAGTGGAATCGTGCAGACAGAACCAGTGCGGGAGAAAAAAAACGCAATATTTTTTTTTTCTACGTTTCTCACCTACCTCAATTTTGTTGGTATACTGTCACCTTCGAACACCCATACTGATATAAGACTATTGCTTTCTTTCCGGAATGTAACTATTTATCCATATTTCATCTCCTGTCATAATGTCATACACAGCATTTGAACGTCCGTGATCGTACTTTAACAACATTTTTTTACACCTATCAACACGAGTCCGTTTTTGTTCTGGGGTGAGTTCATGAGGAATCCAGCATTAGCAAAGTTTTCTAACTTTTGAATGTTGATGTAAGATTATGTCCAAATGTCCTCGAATCTCCTCATAGGTGAGACGCCGGTTTTCTTCAATTAGTTGACTGACAGTAGCCACATTTTCCTCAGTGATCGCAGTTGAGGTTGATCGACCTTCACGAATTTCATCATGAAAAGAAACACGGCCACAATCAAATTCTGCGTACCAACGCCTTACGGTGCTCAAATGAGGTGCTTCCCTCCCAAAAGCTTTTTGAAGACGAGCAGTGCAGTCTTGCGGAGTCAGTGAACTTTTAAAATCATAAAAAATCATCGGCCTAAAATCTTTTCGCGTTAATGCCATTTTTGGTACGGACGACGAACTTCAACTTCTGATAAAATAGAATTGACACGCGATTTCCAAAGTTATTTTAACGAACTGTGAATAAATGAAACAAGAAAATTCAGCTAATTCCAGAAACTTCAAATTTGGTTTCTTTGAAACTCTAACCGTTCGCTAAGAAAGCTATCTGAACTTCTCAACCGCAGGGGCAGAAAAAGTTTAGAAACTGTTAAAATGGATTTTTTAGGCAAACCGTGGATTACTCCAACTAATAATATTATAAATGTGAAAGTGAGTTTATTTGTTTCTTTGTTAACTTTTCACGCCTTGTCTACTCAAACGATTATTAGGAAAGGAGATTGTTCAGCTGCCATACAATATTGACCTAAGAACCAGAAGACATAGAAAATGCTTACCATGTGGTTAATGAACATTACAGTTAATTGAAATTTTCAGAATTTCATAATTATTACTTACAGATTTTGAGGTCATAATAATATGTGACTTATTTTAAAGATATATCCATGACAGGTTATATATAACCTTGTCCTTATGAACACATGTTGTCATGTGTACAGAAAAGGGCATACCTACTTTTCTTCCGGTAAAAAAGTTCTGTTCCCGAGGAATTGAAAAATAACATTAATCACAGATTTTACACCATAGACAATGAATTTTCAAATATCCTGTTCCTGTACCTACGTTGCACCAAGAACTCTTGTGCAAAATTTCATAATTCTACATCCGTGAACATGAATATTAACTATTTGAAGGTACGGAGACTATTTTGCCGTCCCACAAACTCCAGGAACTGTGCTGTGCAACTAAATTTTCATATACTCCCGCACAGGTGACAATAATGATAAATTAGCGACTGCCACTCCAGTGACGTGACGTGATAATATCAAAAACTATTTTATAAACCTTGACTGAATAACTCGTATGCTAGCGCATTCTATTATTCAGTAAAATAAATAATAGTTAAAAAAATACTAAAAAAACACGCTTTTGTAGCTGAACTAAAAAGTAGAATTCCTTTTTCTATAAGTTAAAAAAAATAGTGATTAAGAAAAAATCGAAAAATAGATGTCAATTATTATTGTAAATATTTTATTGACAGATATTGGTAAAAGGTAAAAGTAAAGTCATTATATAATAGTTAAAAAAGCACCTCACTCTTTCTTACGATAAAATGTTTTTTTTCTTAATCATTCTTTTTTTTTTATAACTTAGAGTTATTTAGTTTTTTAAACATTTTTTTTTTGCTTTTTTAGTGTTTAATATTGTATTGTCATCGGTCCTTGATAAGTGTGCGAAGTTTCAATTCAATCCAACTTTGCAAAGTGGGTGAAAATCACGTTCAAAGATTCCATTATATAGATACATAGATACATACATACCAAGCTAATAAAAGCGTGTTAAAAAATCCTGAGTGTATTATCTTAATTCTTAACACAACCTGCAACCTTCACCTCAATCTTAATATTTAAATTTCAACTTTTGCTTAACACCTTTTTATCTTATCTGATATGCAAAATATAATAAATATATACCATTGACAATCCTAAAACATGATACAAGACCAATAAATAGCCTTTTATTCACCCTACTAACGGCAACTTTATCGTTAAGCTACTTAATATTCCCGGACCGAATCACGAGTCAGTCTTGTTAAAGACTTTCATATTTTAGCATAAATAACTTCATTCATTAACATCTTTGTGATTAACTGTACAAAATTACAACTCGTCACTTGAGATAATTAATTCATATTGTACGAAAAGAAAATTAAGACGTCGGAGCATTTGAGGTACTTACTGAAGCGCTCAAAGTAATTCACGAACGTAATTACAGCCATAAATAGTCTTCAGCCAATATTTGGAGTTTAGTCCTTAATGTTACGTTCTGTAGAGACTTAGTTTAGTCACCTAGAAGATAAGTAGTGTGTTAAGGCTGCTGGCTAAAATTGCTTGCATACTCATAAAATGAGTACTATTGTTAAATAAAGAAAATATTATATTCTTTCGTTTTGCTCTTTGCCTTCCCTCTTTCTTCCTTTCTAAATACTTTATGATATTGGTAATACACTGGTATTTTACTCTGTGAATGTAATGACAAGTAATAATAATAATATAGGTTTGGGCAATAGGCTATCGGAAATATTAGTTTCAGTTCATCAATTTTCTAGTTATTTATATCCATAATGAGCAAATAAATATGTTACTAGTTGGGGTTATGGAGTTATTAAGAATGCTTGGCTAACTAGAAGGGCTTTCTGAAAGTGTCACACGTCGATAGTTGAAACATCGGTTTTGGTAACACTTATATAATTATAGTATTTTAAATATTCACAAATTACATACACATTGTAATTCTACTTTTATAATATTACACAAATTAACAAATTAGTGTTTATTCGGAACCCCAGAATTTCAAATTTCAACTTTCCACTCTTGTTTCACTCTTCTTTTATATCATTTGTATTTAATACCTAACAACACAAATTAGCTACCACTCACATGCCAGAAGTAGCAAACTAACTGCAACATACCAACGAGGTCGTATGTATATTATATAATACACATATATACCTTTAGAACTACAACATCAAAATACATTGCATCTCATACATAACTATCAAGATTATTGAAGTTCTATTAACATTCAATGGGGTGTAAATTTAATCCAATATTCAATATTTATAGCACTCTCAATTTTTATAGTTCAATAAACGTATTCAATGGAAATTAGATTTCTTATTAAGTTTTGGAAAGTTTTAGAAAAGGTGAAAGGACGTTGGAAAAGGTTAAAGTTGTTGTGTCTGTATACCTATCTGTGTATAAAAATATATTCTGTTCATAAAAATATATTTAATAGTGTTTAAATAGTAACTATTTAGTTTAAAAAAAACAGATTTTGAAAAGCGTGTCCTTAGAGTTTCTTGCTAATTCTTATCCATAGGATCTACTTATTAGAACAGGCAACTAACTTCAGGACTGACTTATTTTGACTGACTCGTAATCCTGACAATTCAAAAATACCTATAATTGGTTTTGGTAAACAATAAGTTACAGAATGGTGACCACAAAGAGATAAATTATCTTATCCCATTATTCAAAAACTGATGAACCCTACTTATAACACATACACAATCATTAATAACTAACTAATCCATTAAAAGTTTTGAAACAATGAGTTGCCAATAGAGATGGGTAATCACCCGGGTTTTTACCTAGGTGGGTTTTAACCCGGGTGATTACCCATCTATATAATTTTTGTCGAACTTACTTTGTTTTTTACGTGGCAAACCATATTTTTGTCGACACCTACAAATCGGAACACGATTTTTTACTTTATTTTCTATATTAAAGGTTTATTTTTTTTTTATATTCGAACCGACAAAAATGTAATTGTGGAGGTTGAGAAATGCAAAATATGTTAACATTAATTGACATTTTAACAATAGAATTAAATACAAGCTCTATTTCTTTTCTCTGAATCAAAGAGAGCAAGGCCTTACCGTTGTGTCGCTTGTTGTTCTGCAAGCGGCCAAGGCTGCTAGGACTCAGAGGGACTGCCGTTTTCGGAAGCCTCGGTTATAAGACCCCGTGATGAAAACCGGTCACTTTGTCACTTTACACCGGTTTTTGCACTTTGGAGGCTGACGTGATCCTGATGTTGATCCAGAAGTCGTGGGTTCGATTACCACCCAGGACAAATAACCGTGTGATGAGCATGATCATTTATTCTGTGTCTGGGTTTCATTAATCTTAAATATGTATGTATTTAGAAATATATAAGTATGTTCATCAGCTTTCTGGTTACCATACCTTATATTACCGTGTGTAAGATGTGTCAAGTAATTATTGCGTGATATGTCACTCTCCAGAGAAGCATCGCACATGCGTTTATTTACCAAAATGCTAATACAGAGTAAATCGTTAAATCAAAGCACTGTAGGGATCCGACGGGAGACGCTAATTTATACTAATTAAGATAAATACTAACCGTCGAAAAATTACATTAAGCTCAAAGTGTTACTCAAATGGAATGTGCTACCAAATATATTTAGATAATCGCCTTCTGTACTAATTAACGAACTTAAAAAGAAGAACGTTTATATCTTCTAAAATAAATATTCCACAAACGTTAAACTTTTGTAAGAGAGGTCAGCTATTATAAAACGTACTATCCCGTAAAATTTAACTATTTAACCCTAGTATCGGTTCACGCATTACTTTCAATGCAGAATAAAAATCAAAAATATTATACATTTAGTGTAACTACCATTATAAGTTATAAGAGCTTAAGGCCATGTTCACATGCTAAAGTGCGTTTTGAATCGACGCGCGCTTGACGCGGTGCCAATGCCTACGGCGTTGATGCGCGTTTTGAGATCATTGGTTTGCCGTACATTCATTCACAAAAGCTCACGTTTTCAACAAATTTTGCAAAACCAAAATTTTCTGTCATTTAAATAAAGGTCCTTATACCATTTTGCACATAGCATGAGTTCGGTGACACTTCATTTCAAGCAGTTTATTTTTGCAAGAAATTCTGGGTTTTATTATATTTGATAGAGAATTGATAGAGAAATACAAATCTATTTTGATTTTCTGTTATTAATGCTCATTTTCAACGAATACATTATTCGCATTCAACGCCCAAGAAAGCTCGCCATTTGACGACACCAAACACGCGTATGACGGCCGTCATCTGAACACACTTTGATAAGTAGACGTTTTTTCTTTTCTTTTTCGTTTTATAAAAGACAACTCCAGTATTAGGAATATTCCTGTGTCGCGAGGGCTTCACAACCATTTAAACAACGGACACAAAGAACACCCAGACTCGGGAAAACTATTTGTGGATCACACAAATTTTTGTCCCATATGGGCTTCGAATCCACAACACTCGGCGCGGCGTAGTCGCGAGGTGACCACTTAAACCATTGCGCCATCCGTGCAGTCAAATATATAAATTGACATGAGAAGGCTGACTTTCTAAGTTAAATGTTTATATCCTATGAAATACATATGAAAATACATTCGTGCCTTAATTTGGAAAATCCTTTTGATATTTTTTTCTGATAATATTAGAAAAAATAGAAAAATGAAAAGAAAAACAAGGAATGTTCAACAAATATTCAATCTGACTTATGTAGGAACAATATATTATCTTTTAGCATGTTGCGTTCTGAAAATCAATGACAAAACGAATATAATTGTAAATATTTATGAAAAAAAAAATTACTGTAAAAGTTATTACGTATTTAAAAAGATTTTAATTGTGATTTTCACGAGGTGAATTTGTTTACAAATGAAGCTCAACATAATTTCCGAAATCACAACGTATTTTACACAATTAAAAAGTATTCGTATTCCGCCCACAAATCAAAGGTCTTATTTTCTCGAAATACATCTTTTCTAAAATAATATAGAATAATAATACTGTCGCCATCGGATTTATTACTTTATTAACATACGAAACTTTTTATTAACATACGAAATAAGGTTCCATGAAAATTGTTTTTACAAGATGTATTTCTAAAATTCAAGTCTTAAGTTTTACAAAAGTAAACGAAGTAACCACCAATCGAAGGCAAAATTATTATTCACTCCAGTCAGTTGAAACCTAAAACAAAAATCTCTTCAGACACCTGCTTAGTAAAACTAGAACCGATTTAAACCCGCGCCGATTGAATTTTAGTTTACTTTACGCGGAAATTGAATAATTCTACCCCTTCAACCCATTTCCCCCCATCTCCCTCCCTTTCAGTCGAGACTTACTGTCCACTAATTTGATTTTATTCCCAGAAACCTGAAGCCTTCGTGTGTCCAGATTTTATTGGGATTTGGTGTGGTTCTTTTAATGAAAAAAGTAATAGTATTATTAGATTCGTTTTCGAATTTAGTTTGGATTGATTGATTGGCCTGTATTTGGTTTTAAGTTTTAAGACTTGCTAAACAATTATTTACCAGTTTTTTACAGTTGATTTTTCGGGAGAGTCAGTACAGATTGTGTTATATGTTTTTAACGTTATTATTAAACCAACGACGCGCGACGGTTCGAAAGTAACAATGACACATGATATATCCATTATTAGGATCTAACAACATTTAGACTTTGGAATCAAGCCTTTCACACATTTTTATTTCGTACATTATTATTTAAATGTGTATGTGTGTATATGTTTTTAAATTGTTTTGTCTAAGCGGTTTTTGGTTGGACAAAACAATTGAATAGTTGTTGCAGTCACCTAAATTGAGACGCCTTGCGCCATCTGTTAATAAACGGCGCCATCTAGTAGCAGAACTAATCTAATGTCCCAGGGAAAACGTTCGAACGTTCCGGAATGTTCCACGATGTTCTAGCAGATTCCAGAGGAGTTAGTCGGATTATCACGAAAGTTATCGAGAAAGTTCAGGAACCTTCTAGAACATTTTATGAGCGAGATAAGGCCGCTAGTATAAAAAGGCACCGGTATCCGGTAAATAGATTGTGTCTATTTCGTAATAATTATAAAAAGTACCTAAAAAGTGTATGTCTAAAAGCAACATATGTATACCAATTAAACAAATCTGAAGCAAACGTCGTGATATACATAAATAATTGTTCTACAAATGGATGAATGTTATGAAATATGCATTCAAAATCAAATTTTAGTAAAGAAACTTTAGTTTGCAGACTAGAAGTATAAAATTAATAAGCAAAACATGCATGTCTCAAATATTACTTAAATACACATCATAAACCTCAGTCCCCACACTGATATGTTACGTTAAATTTTGCAATCAAATAAGTCTTCCAACAAAGAAAGCCATTAGACAAAGTTTCAATATAATATAACCCGACCCATCCCAAAGTAAAGGGCTGTTCTCAAAATCTAAATAAACTCGAAATTATTTTCGGTAAAAATTCAATTACCATTTTTTCCTTCGGTTCGCAGTTGTGCCCTAAGGGTATATTAGAGTGTCATGAATATTCAATATATTTTCCGCTCTTTCAAAGGATTTTTTATACTATATTGCTTTTGTGTACCGTGGCTTAATGACGTTTAATAATTTTTGAACTCTTTGAAATGATCTCTAGCGGAAAGTGCTACTTGATAGGGGCCGACTTGTTATTAATGTTGGTACTTGCTTTAGAAAGATATAAATACAAGATCAATGTATTGTAGTCATGTGAGAATCACTCTGTGCTTCTTAATTATTATTTGTTCGGTATTTATTTATTTATTTATTTGGTTTGCTGACAGTTGTTACATTTATTATTTTCATGCACTTAAATTATGATACACATACTTATTCTAAATGTACAACCATTTATGAGCAAACACCGCATGCTCTGATTTTTACTTTTTTTTTTACATATAATTAGTTACCAGTTTAAATAAAACAAAACAACAGAAGGTGGAACTTATCAAATTCTCAAAAACACATATAGTGATAACACTAGTGCGAAAATATTTGTATTAAGTATAACAATAAAAATAATAATTTATTCCCACGAGTATGAGCTACAGGATAATTTGACAATATTAATACAATATTATTGTCGTTAGACATCTTCTACCGTTAAAAGGCATTCCTCCACTACAAATAAATCACATGCAGGGAGTTTATAATGATGGATCATAATATATGGAGATAACAAAAAAAACATTATTTATTATAAAAACTAAATATATTAATATTTTCAGAAAATAAATTCAACAAATTCAAGTCGCGTGACGGTAAACACCACTTATAAAGAATTACGTCACACCGGGGTAAACGCAATTGTTGTTGTTGGTTATTTTCATACACTAGAACTTATTCGGTTATTAGATTTTTTTTTTCCCTGTTAGCAATAATGTTGATAACTTTGATAAGTTATATCGCAATGGACGGTAGTATCGGTTGATAAACTGTGAGCATTATTTCTCCTTGCAAGTTTTGGTTACTTTTTTCGGTATTTCTTTACTGTTTAGAACATAAACGAATAATGTGTATTGCTTTTTATTCTTGTGTTTTTACACTGGGACACTTGTTTTTTGTTTTTGTTCTTGTAATACGAGGAATTCATTTTAATTAAAGGAAGAATAGCAAATGTCACAACGTCGATTATGTCGCAACGTGTGGCCTAACGTCATTCTGGACGCCATGACATGATGTAAAAAATTGTTTGTTAAATGTTTATCTTTTTGAAAACAAATAAACATTTTAGTTGAAATACATGCGAAGATAGCATATTAAACAATTTTTCAAATTCAGTCAAATAGCCTAGTAAATGGTCAAAGAATATTCTAATTTAAATCATAAAAAATTTGTGATGCCTATAAAACTCAATAAAATGGTAAAGAAATATCATTCACTCTTCAATCGTTTAGTAAGAATTGTTAATGGGAACATTTTAACTGGAAAGAAGTCGAATCTTATAATTGATCCCACGAAACTATGATACGCTGTTGTATATTTTTATCGAGAGCTGAAGCAAGTTTAAATAATGCATATGCAACAGAACTAATTCGCTTAGTGAGTGCTTCAGTGAGAGCTTTCCAATTTAAATGTTTATCTATTGTAAGCCCTAGAAATTTATGTGCATTTATTTTACTCAATGTATTGTTTGCATAATCTACATTAATATGTGATGTTAGATTACATGAATATTACTTCAGCTTTTCTTTAATATTTATGTATAAACAATTATTCTTAAGATAACTTTTATCTTCTATACGCAATTGTATTTGTCGTCATAGGTTATTTTAACCGCTTAGTTTCATAGGGTTTAAAGACTCTAATGGGTCTAATAAATTTAAATAGCTAAACAGTACAGACTGACTGTTGCACTACGTTTTTTTATCCATTCACGTTTTTTCTAACACGTACTACGTACGCATTGTTATTTAAAAAACTACAAAAAAATTCCCGGAAAGCGTACCTCGCGTTGAAATCCAATAAACAAGGGACTAAATGGTGTCATGAAGATTCATTAAAAGTGCCCCAGAGTGTGTCTACGCAGAATTACGATATATCCTAACACAATTTAATAATTTTGAGTTACTAGACTAGTAGACTGAAGTTATAATTTATAGCAATGTATCGACATAATATACTCGAAAAAGGAAACTTGACACCCTTCGATATGGACAACTTAAAAATATAAACAATTTAAAATAAAATATGAATGTCGTACCACAAGCTTAATATTCTTAAACTAAAATCTGTGATAGTTCTTTGGCGTACAAAGCATAAAGACGAATAAACACCTCGCCGACAGCAAACATTGTGATTGCAAAAAGATACGAGTTTTGGTAAATCTATTTACAGAGTTAGTTGTGACTGTTATAAATAACTCTAAACAAAGTGCATGAGAAGTAATGAATTATGTGCACCCGCTGTGTTTTACTACGCGCTGGAACTGTATTTAAAATAATTTAGCATACATTTCCAGCTCATTTAATTTACGAGGTCCACACGTACAAACTGTACTACGCACATAATATATATGATATACCTAAACATATATTTACAATAATACATATCCAAGTTATAATACGTAACTTCCTCCTGATTGATACATTTGCTGATTTAATGGTAAATTAAATTGGGAATAACCAACTAAATTCATACAAAAATCTTTGCTATTTATAACAAAAAATTAAATTAAATACTATGTCACAGTATCCATAACATCTGTTGCCACCAGACTTGTTTAGCAATGTCGTTTAAATTAGAAACAATGTAAACTGGCATTTTGTTTCAACTGTATTCTTCCAACATTGTTTTGTTGAAACAAACATCTATCTTTAAATATAGATGTTTTATGTTTAACCCTCTATTATTAAATTAAATAAGCCTCTTCCTCTCATAAAATGTCTACATAATTTAATTAGATTTTATCAATAATTTCAGTACATACCTTCTTTTAAAAACTTAACGAAAAATTCCAAGGCAAACGGAATCTAACACAATTAACTTTTTTATTTTTAAATACTTCGTTATTTATGAAGAGAGGTTATTTATAAATTAATATTTTCCAAGAACACGAATTTTGTACAAAATGTTAATTATTTAATTAAGGGTGCCGGCCAAAGATTCCTTTGCTGAAGTCGAAAAATTAAAAGTCAGCTTTGAGTTTTTAGAGTAAAGAGATGTTAAAAATAAGATTGACAAGCGAATGGCTGAATGCTACATCTAATACCTTTAAACGAGCAATTCTTGTATATTTATTTTTATTTATTTATTAGGTCTGTACTTAACAAGTAGATTTTACAATTGCCCACAAAACCGTGACTGTATATATATAATCTGAACGGCTCCAACGATTTTGATGAAATTGTGTATACAGATACAGTTTTGCATTTTAAGTTCAACTGCATAGTTCTATTTCCTGTAAAAATGCAATTTTACAAAAAAAAGCGATTTTACAAAAAGCTACCGAGCAAAGCTCCGTCTCCCAGGTAACCTTCATTACTAGCCATAATCGAATATAATAGTAAGGTATGTAGCATTATACTAAGCTGGCAGCTAGGCTAAGTAGGTAAGTATATGGAATACAGAGATATATATTATTGTCTTTTACATTTAGTAAGTTAAAAAGTGGTAGAAAATAAATTATAGCATATTTATCTTACTAAGTTTTATTACAATAAAGTGTCGTCGCCTCATCAAAAACTCTTATTTATTTTATTAAAAATAGGGACAAACTAGAATAGATGATAACACAGTTCACTATTTAAAAAAAATAAGTTAATAGACATTATTTTGACTGGTTATACCGGTAACGCAATGGTATTGGTCGATTGATAAATATTAATGAATAGTGGGGTTATAAAAAGGGTAGGAATAAGTTCAGAACATTGACTTGAGTGCGAATAGAGGTACGAACAACCTGGCAGTTACTGTTAATTAGTGATTTTCATAGTTTATGTCAGTGGTTGTGAGACTGTTTCTTACAAAAGTACAAACAAGATATCATAATATCCAAAAAAGCTTTGGATATTGGTCAGAACGCGCAATCCTACAAAATTCAGTGCTCAAGACTTTGTTTTGCAATAAATAAATTCAAGAATTATGTTAACAAAAACGATCAATAATATTTTAATTTAACATACTCTAATATTTTGTAATATGATATGAAATTACAATTAAATTGAGAATAATCATTTCATGAATGTAATAATCGATGTATATGAAACACTACAATTGACGTGACGTGACTTAGAAATCCATGATTGATTTCATCTTAAATTAGAAGTTAAAACCATTAATTGCTTTCAAGGAATAAATTTAAAATAGTTGTTTGGTATATTTTCACTAGACAGCGGTGAGTGCGTTCACGGACTTACGGTATGTGGTGTTGTTACAAGTGTGTAAGTGAATTATATATCGTTATCGCTTTACGCGGCGTTTTGGGCGTCGGCCAGCTATTCAATAACAAATTATTGTCCTGTACACTCACTACATGGAGATTTCATAGGCTCCCAAGCTTTTTAGTATGTTCTAGAATTAGTGCTTCCAATATGAAGTTTCTATTTATTAAACTCGACTTAAATGCAATTTATGTATAAGTAACAGTAATTACTTATAATATTTTAGTTTTATACTTCCCACCCAGAAAACCACCCAGTGTCAGAATTCGAGGTCGTTGTTGTAACTGTGTCAATTTCGTTTTACCAAACTATTTACATTTGCATAGATTATTAGCCTACTGTTTAGCATATACCACTATACTAGCCAGTGGCGGATTTACAAGTAGGCTGAGTAATCTGAAGCCTAGGGCGGCAGATTGTAGGGGCGGCAAATTTGGGAGATTTTTTTTATGTCTTACAGAAATTAAAAATAATCATATTTATCCTAAAAATGAGGTGTAATTAGGATGATATGATAGATGATATGGCATTGCCAAAAAATTTGTTATTAATATGATCGTGAACTGGGGTATCGAATTATGCTAGAGAGGTAAAATTTAAATAGCCTACTGGTGGCAACTTTGTTCATCCACCACTAATACTAGCAGAGACCTTTAAGCGCTGTATTGCTTTCATTTTAACAGGTGACTACCCAAATTTCTGTGGTACTAATGGTCGATCAAATAAGATTACTATCTTGTATTGGGTGAACACTATTACTACCAGTTTTAACAGTTCTGAAAAGCTGTTATTTAGAGGGCTCGGCTCGGACTACCCAGCAGTAGACCTTGACTTTCTCGAGCCATTACTTACACTCCCAAATCCATCCGTATAAGCAATATTCAGTATTTTACAACCATTTTCCGTTAGTATTTCTTAGTAAGCTGTAGTGTGACGATCGTCACTGAGAAGGTTGTCATTAAAATCGCCCAAAATAACTGTCCTTTTACGTTTCTGCAGTTCATCAGAGAGGGTTTCCAGAAAACTCGAGGTGTTCGTTCTTTCTGGTTTATAAATGGGGCCAATATCCAACGAGAACTTTTTCAGGTGGATACATATAAAGTGGTTATCGTCTTTGCATTTACTACTTATAAAATCGTGTTTGAGGTTCTTGTGAACAAAAATAGAAGCTCCACCTCCCCTGCTATGTGTTCTGAAGTTGTAGTAGTGTTCATAGTTAGGCAATCGTAGATTCTTGGCTTCGTTTTCAGATTTAATCCATGTTTCAACTAGTACAATTACGTGGATATTTTTCATAGCTGCCCAAATTCATTTAAATTCGTCTAGCTTTCCTGGTTTTACTAAGCTTCGGATGTTTGCATATAATAATTTTAATGATAATTCGTCACTGTGTAGAGTTCCATAGTCGTTAGTTATCTGAAATGTAATTATGTTATTTTCTGTATTTTGATTAGGTAAAATATCGTTATCCTTCCACTGCCTTCCCTTCTTGCCTATCTTTCCCTTTCAAAATACTGTGGGGGAGCCATGCTTCGGCACGTATGGACCGGTTCGACCTTTACATTGTGTGAGGTTACCGGAGGCCCTAAACCTTCCCTCCCCCCCGACTCCCCATCTTCATCCCACTCCCCCTCTTCCACCCTTCCTCTACTCCCACCTTAAAGGCCGACAACGTACTTGTGACTCTTGAGTTGCAGGTGTCCATGGGCGGCGGTAGTCACTTACCATCAGGTGACCCGTCTGCTCGTTTACCCCCTATAGCAAAAAAAAATGCTCTC
The DNA here is from genome assembly GCA_963859945.1 of Euplagia quadripunctaria. Classification (NCBI taxonomy): domain Eukaryota; kingdom Metazoa; phylum Arthropoda; class Insecta; order Lepidoptera; family Erebidae; genus Euplagia; species Euplagia quadripunctaria. The sequence goes on from OY982576.1 coordinate 1,120,759, forward strand.
AATTTTTTCATTCTTTAATTCCTGAACTGCCCGGTTGGTGGCAATAGGCTTCCCCAATATTACACAAGTGGGGCCAAATTACTGTTTTCAAAATGTGGGTGTTTGATACGTCTCTGCCTACCCTTTCGGGGATACAGGCGTATGTATGTATGTGTGTTAAAACCTCTGGCAGCCGTAATTGGTTACCTACGGTTGACTGTAGGGTAGAAGCTCGACTTACCCAGTTGAGCGGCCAAAACGAATCGCAAATTTGAAAGAAAGAAAGAACCATTTACTGTCTCACAATATAGCCGCATTGCATTGCCATTGTATGCCCACAGATGTGGCAACGAGGTTAATACTCAGCTTAATGCTGGCTGTGACGCAGGTCACAACACATCGCTGGTCTTCCGTATTAACCCCAAGTGACGTACAGAACCAGAAGCTTAGGCCAAAACCGTAACATAAAACTTAAATAGATATTTAAAAAAATAACATAGAGTGGTGTGCATGTAAATGACTTAAAGATGAGTTCAAGGTATCAAAACACAAATAAAAACAAACACACATAATTATTCTAAAACAACAATAGGTCTATCTCCAAGAACATGCTTACATTCGCGTTAGTCATAAAATTATATATTATAATACCTGCCGCTACAACCACTTTAATTTATATTATTCTGCTGATCTAATTACTTTTGAGTTATTTTTTATTCTATAATTTTCCAATCAAAGTATTACAGTAATCTACAGACTAAACCTTTACCGATGAACCCAGGATAATAATAGTTTGACCGGTGTTTCGATCGAAGTAGAGGCCAAATACTAGCCAGCCTTACAAACATTGGCCATCCGTTACCAACATTCACTGCAGTTCAGTGAGTGTTAAACGTTGCTTACTCACTCGTAACAAGGGGATTTGACCAGCTTTGGTCAGGGGTGTTTCCAGTCCAGGCGTAACCACAAAGTACAGCGTATGTGCATAGTTAAATTAATTTTAACGTTCAAATACAATTCCGATAGGTCGGTAATCCGATAACAGAGATCCAACGATAAATTACTGTGTTCCAATTAAAGCAACCCTGTTGGGGTGGGTAAAGTAGACGAGCGGTTGAAACGCTGGAAAAAATAGTAGTTTGCCTGGAGATGGTCTGTCATGATAAACAGTAATCGTTGCCTATTACTAAACATCATCAAAATGTAAGAGTTGAAGAATCTACTTGGCGTTGAATTTATGTAATTTTCAAACCGTAAATTCTTTTGTTTTAGAAAGCGGATTCAACAACAGTTTTGCTGATAATAATTGTCGGTGCAGCCAAAAGTAATATAGGCACACTACACATTTGTTTCCATTTTTTTACAATGATTTTTTATTACTATAATATCATAATAACCCAACTTGATCATAAACTCCATTTTCCGTAGCAAAGGAAAATCCTGAAATAAGGAAATTGAATTCACACGATTCGTAGCGTGGGTTGCTGACCTTTTGGTATATATAATTTGATTTAGAGCTCAACAATAACTATAGTAATATTATATGAGAAAGTGACGAGGGCGATTAAATTAAATATCACATACTACGTGTGACATGCAGTTTAAGAAAATTCTTTATTTCGGAGTTTGAAATTGAAATAAAGAATTGGGAGATTGCATCATCTTCGAATAAATTAACAGGGAGCTCAGGTAGCTGTAGCGCTCGTTACACCTGATTTCATTATTCCACTCTCGCAGCTCCGGAGGGTTACCACTCATGTTTGTTGCCGGTCATCGATACACGTTGGTAAATCGAAGCTCGGTGCAAAACCCTTAAACGGGTCTCTGAATTATAAAAAATACTGTCAGATCACCCATCTCCGCCAAATAATTTTTCATAGCGGTTTTCTTTCTTGTAGTTCCAAAGTGTAGTTGTCAAATTGTGTCTACCGCATGGTAATTTAAAACACTACCATTTGAAACTACTGCCTTTCTACAGTATCCTCTACTAGTCTGGGTAGAAACCCAGGCTGGTAAAGTATTTCCAAACAAAATGGAAAGAGACGGTGCCATGTTTTTTTGTTCAGTGTGCAACACTAAGTTTTTTCCTCTTCTAGGCAAATATCTCACTCATATTTTCGGCCCGTCTACAACGAGTCCCAGTGGAGGAAATTTTCATATCCCGCCGTCATAGGTACCTACAGTATGAATATAAATTAACGTTCTTACGCGGCGACGCTACCGTCACGTGCCCACTCGGCCAATACACCCTGTGTAATGTGATTTATTATTTCATTTTCATATAAATTTTTTGTTACAACCCTAATATTAAAATGCTCGTGTTTTGCTGCGTTTGCTAACAAACTTTGAGCAGAACTCAGTCAAAATTGTGATTGCAGTTCTCGAGTTTTGTGTTGTTTGTGGTTTGGTATAATAATTTGGATTTTGGGTAAAAAGGTTTTTTAAGTTTTTGTATTGCGGATATTCTATATCGCCAAGTGAAAATCGCTGACTGAAGAAAAGTGCTATTTTATGCGTACTTATTTATATTATTAATTATTATAACGTTCGTTTATAAAATTATAAAGTATCGAAAATTTCAAAGTATTTTACTGATATAACTTATGTAAGTATTACTGCTATTTATAAGGGATTTTTCACATTTCGTTCTAATAGGGAAAATCGAAAAATACGCAGTTCAGAAGAATGCTCAAATCAAGTATACTGGTAATTAATACTTTCTCTCTACTGAAGACCCTGACTAGACAAGCCAGCGTCATGCTACTTTTTACTGGCAAGTACATTTATTAAAATCGCATGAGCTCCGTGAGGAATGACCCCTATCGTTCCTTATAAGTACAAGTACAAATGATACCACTGATGTAAGCTAGAACTTACACAGTCAATTCGAATTAAACAAGTAATGACATGATAAAGAATATTTTCTAAATTTACTAAATTTTTTTTGCTCCACAGCATCAACGAACAGAATCCATTAAAACTAACCAGCTAAACAAGCCCAACTAAACATTAAAGCACTTCCACATATAGGGTTTGCATTGTGAGGTAGATTAGCCTGGAGCGACGCACTGCTGTTTTGGACTCATGAACAAACAAACACAGGCTCTGTTGCTGCTGAAATTTGGTAGTACCTACCATTTAATAATTCAGGAAAATTAGTATTATAATATTCAGAACCTGATTTTGAAATATCTGGAACTATATGGAAAAAGTGTTCATACTTATACATCTATGGCACGTACTACGAAAACAAATAAAATAAACTTAATTCATCTATAAAATAATGAAATTGAGGGACTACCGGTATACTCGACAGCCGTAGGCCTGTATAAATTTTGCAAAATCAAATTATTTGATGGTATTACAATTTCAAAGGAAGAAGCAGTGTCAGTTTTTCTAATTTTGGCAGAAACTAATTTTGACAGGCCATTTTCTCCAAATTTTATAATGTCAATCCGTATAAAAAATATTTTTTAAGGATTGACTATAATTACTTTGATAAAGACAAACTTCTTAATATCTTACTCTCTCTTTTTGGGTCCTTATCCCACTAATATCATAAATTTAAAAGTTTGGATGGATGGATGGATGGATAGATGGATGGATGGATGTTTGTTACTCTTTTACGCAAAAACCACTGAACCGATTGCAATGAAACTTGAAATGTAGATAGCTAGAGACCTGGATTAACCCATAGGCTACTTTTTATCCCGATATTTTCACGGGATCGTTACTTACCCGGGTGAAACCGCGAGGCGCTGGTAGTTTATTTAATAAAATAAAGAACTTTATACATTTCCACTTACTAGCGCAGTTTGTAAAAAAAGAGTCTGTTCGTGGCTTCGAGGTTTAAAATAAACAACAGAACTATTATTGAAACCCCTGAAATAGTGACAGTGTACCTATTTAACGAGTATAAACTAAACTTTAATATATATTTTTTTGTTTTTTTTAGACCTAAATACATAAATAAATAAATAAAATAAAATAAAAAAGTAAAAAATAAATAAAAAAGTAGATATAAAAGTTAACTGGAAGAAAATGCCTATGGCATTAAATCCACCTTACTTATGCAATGAATTTGCAGGAAGTATAAATCAATAAATAAATATCTATGTTTTTGACGTGACAACGTCTTATAAATTGGTTTGCCGGGTGACACTTCAAGAAACTGCGTTACGCTCCGCTCACGTTATGCGCTCACAATGAGAGCGAGTGAGAGGCACGCGTCCCTTCCACTCGGGCATGGTTATTATTTTACCACTCAAAGTCGTTGTCACGTAAAACTTTCGCCCGTATACCGACTTTACAGGCAACCAATTTTTTTTTTCAATTTTGTTTTATTGTATTTATACGTAGTTCGTTCCATGATATAATTATGTATTTATACGGGAAATAGAACTAAATAATGTGTCTGTTAAACGTAAATGATAATGTTGTTATGTAAATAGTGTTCTATTCTATTGATTTCTTCGATTAATTTGTTGTCTTAAATTAATATTGTAGTTTTAATATTTTAAGGTGTTATTTTAATTTATTAATGAAATAATTATAGGTTAGACACACAAACATTCACACCTACACATACTCCTCATGCATTCAGATACATACATTTCTACACAGCCTAAATGTTAGTTTCTTTTTCTGATATAATTATGATTATTGTAGTATATTCTTATTTTTCAAAATGTTATAAATATGGTCATATACCTATACTTGTCTAGCGGATGGATAGCCTGGTGATCTGTTATACAAGTTTTACTTACAACAGACACCAGTCTTTATAACTTTACGATTCTGTGTTATAATTATGAAATAACAATAAATTATATTCCATTCTATACTTATTTATTGTGTGTACGAACGAATAGCAGAATATTCGGAGGGCACACTACCGCGCTACCTAATACACGCGTTGGTGTTTACTAACACTAGTTCAGAAAGTACATGTATTACTGCCTCTGTTCAAACACAATTTTGTATGTCACCGACTTCGATTTTTTTTCTATAGTTTGATATTAATGTGTCTTGTCTTTACGATCATGCCACTACTTCATGTATTATTTCAGATTCATTCAGTTGTTTATTAATTGGCGCGATAAAAAAGCTAATACTGTGTTTAGAAGTGTAATAAAATATGTTCGTTTACTTTCTATTGACAATGTATTCCAATAGATACAATTTCAACGAAGAGCTAGTTTTGTTCGAACAAAAATCCTTTAAGTAAACGTGAGCAAAGTAGGTTGGTAAACTCGTATCCCGAAATGTTCTCACAAACTTCGTAAGCAGGAATTTTTCCCTGACTGAATTGTTTTGTACCTGTTGGATATGTCTAGAAAAACTGGTCTTTGTGGAATGTTAGGACTGGCATGGTTTGGATATAGAGTACAAAATTGTTATTAGTGTACCACTTTATTATTTTTATTAGTGTAGCACGATCATTTGTTGTACGTCTGGGTGTAATTTATCTAAAAGTAATATGTATGTATTTAGAATATATATATATATATTATAAGTATAGAATATATTATATAAGTATGTTTACCAGCAATCTGGTTACCATAGTACAGGCTCAGCCTAGTCTGGGATTAGACGGCCGTGTATGAGATGCGTCAAGTTATTATTGTATCATTTGATATTGTAGTGATTACGTTAAAAGTGGATATGAAATATTATATATTCACTTGTCTTGCTGTAAGAACTTATATTTCTATACTACACAATAGACGAAATTTAACAGCCCGCTAAAGTATTTCGCTATATAATTATATAAAAAATATAATGCTCTTATTCTCCTTTTGAAGTAGTCGGATAATAAGGTCATATGTTATATGTAAATTGACAAGAACATCACTGACGCATACAATAAATAAGATACGTATGGTCAGGAAAGTACATGGTCGCGGCAGCTGATGTCGCCAAAATGTTAATACAAACATGAATCATTCCATATTTAAAATAACCTTTATCAACTATCAAAAGAGCTCTGGGACGACTGTACTGACTAGGAATAGAAAGAGTAACGCTCGTTTTCTGAAGGTCTGATCAACACAAAATTACCTAATCCTATGTCAAATCTCTTGTCAAATATAAACCAAGTTCCTGAAAAAATGATTAGGCACTTTCATTTTATGATCGGATCAGATAACAGAGCTGTAAAATTTTTCTGCATGTCAAACCCATGTTCATGCTATTCAAATGTTCAAATTTGAACGTTTCGGAAACTCTAACTGATTTGACACCACTGTTAATTTGACAGCTCTGTTGGTTAAACAATATTTTGATGTCTTTCAGAAACCAGGTGTTAGACTGTTCACTTTATACCTAACTCAGATTTTTTGTATGATGGGAGTAGTACCCCAATTAAGTAATAGTACGAATGTATTATTATCTTCTTGTGAAATTATGACATATGGTTACATAAAATTTACAACATAACAAAATATGTAATATACAGTTGCTCAGAGTGTTCTAAATTCAGAAATATTCGGCTCAAGACTGAAGAGGCGAAATTATACTTAAGAAAGTTAAATGAAACCTAATTAGACCGTAAATTTAAAGCCAATAGAGTTTCTCAAGTGTTTAATCCCAAAACGTCCAGGCGTAATTAATCTTAGCACAGGGACGGACTCTGAGTTCGACCCTTTGATGAATATGTGAGAACCTCTTTGGCCAACACTCACTTTTGACAAAAAACATTAATAATGTATGTAGGTTCAACCTCGTGGCAGATATATAGATAAATTTTTACAAGCATTTATCCTTCTCTAACAATTTATCTATAAATAAAATAGGCAAAGACAAAACAGTTAAGTGCCTCTTTTCATTAATTTATACTGGCTTTTGTCAGCGCAACAACAATTTTACTTTTTTTCTGGTAGGTATGTACTTTTCTGTACCCCTGGCAACGTGTATGCAATACTTCATAATGATCAGTTAAGTAAGACGTAAAAGTGTAACAAACAAACAAACTCACTTTCGCATTTATAATATTACTCGTAATTAAGATTGAACATCTTTATTGCTATCAATAAAAAAAATAGAAACTTTATCTTCTTGTACGCTTAGCTTTATTGTCATCAATAGTTTAATTCTGAACGTTGGGCGACCATTAGTTAATATAAAACATTACAAGAGTTTTGTCCACGTTTCAAGGTTTAAAATCTTATTTTAGTTAAAGTCAGAGTAAAATGTAACAGCCTTTCTACCACTATATGTAGATATACATTATATACATTTTTCTGTAGAGTAGATACTCTACAGAAAAAAGTCCTAGTAGCAGTCTGTTGAGTTTTAAAGCTAGTTTAGTAGTCCATAATGTTTTATGCTTTTAGGATTGGAATGGACAAAGCAAGTTTTTTCATGTTGTTCTAATTTTTTAATGTCAGATATTTATCGATTTGTCCATTCTCTGTAATGGTTATAACCAGGCTAAGTTGTGTTTTTATAAATAAAAGTGAATTACAAAATGATAGAAGTACTTAAAAATCAGTACCATATGCAAAGTATTTCACTGAATAGGTTATTTTAAATGAAGCTATTGTTTTTAATTTTAAATATAGTTTTTAATTATTTTATATTTTTAACTAGTTCGAGTGCTACCCTGTGTTTCAGTATAAATTGGTACAGCAGTTTTTGTTAGGGTCGGCTCAATAATTGTACGAATGCTGACTATGATGGGATTGCTACTCTGTTTTAAATAACACTAGTAAAGCAACGCGATGTTGCCTGGAATATGACGTATAGATATTTATTAGTATTATTAAAATTTAGAAGTATAATATTGCCTAACATTTATAAGTATTCCTTAAATCATACGTCTATTTAACAGTTACATGCATACGTGGCTCATCCTCACATTAAAATAGAGCACGTTATTGAAATAAAAGGTCCTTCAACCTGAGATAGATTGAAATATATAATCATAAAATGATATAGGCTTAGCTAATTTAGCCGCTCCAATCGAGCAATCTTTATTATCGTAACGTATGGTTATAGAGCGGGATAGGGAATCTGAGAGTGACACTTTTTACTTTATGTTGTCTATAATAGTTACCAATAACCTTCTACGATTTGATGGGCTATATACTTGAGAGCACATGCGACGCATGCAATATTTAATTTCTTAAAATCTTCTTAAAAGTTTTCCTGAAAACCTTTTCTTTTATATTCAGCCTTCTTGATGATTATTTTAGTAAGCATAGCTAAAACTGTTAATAAAAGTTCAAAAATAGTATAGTCTAAAAGAACAATTTCGAAGTTTATCTCACAACTCGCCAGCACCTCGAGTAAATCCTTGACTGTAAGTCGTGAGCTTCATTGAATTTCATAAGCCACGCACTCAACGCTATGTTAAACCTGAGCACCTGCAACTTGTAGAGCGTGGAATGATTTGTCAGTTATGGTTTAGTAAACTTTTAAGCAACAGCTAGTTATAGATAGATAGATAGGTACGCTTTATTGCACACCATACATAGGATACAATCATGAAAAAGAAATACATTAAAAACAGTAGGACAATGGGCGGCCGTAACGCAGTCTGCAATCTCTTACAGGCAACCTGTAGATAGTTAGATATGTGATGCGTTTAGTATTTTACAATAAAGGTTCTTAGTGGACACGATATAAAAAGAAATGAATCTTTATTTGCGATACGCGACATATTATTATGCGATAGATATTAGCACAAGATTGCAATGTTGTAATGTAAGATCGCAGAGCCGCCAGATCTATGCCATTTTAGCGAAATTCAAATTTTGAAAATGTCTCTGATTTGAACACAATATATATCATCGTCTTCTAAATATTAATACACGAAAGGAATTATTTGTACCCCTGCTTAAGCCAATGTCGCACACGGCGGAATGAATGGCGTGTTACTACAGTCAAACTTAAACTTCATCCACACCTCAAAGAACAATGATCACAATTATTTCAGTCATAACTTTTAAAACATTTACTACAAAACACGACTCTAATTCTTTCTGAATCCTTATTCAGAACACGATTTTGAACTTGTCACTTTGTTCATGAGAACTGGAAAGTCGTAAAGAGGAGTTCACATCAAACTTTGAATTCCTTCATTCAATTATCCACTTCAGGAGGATGACGAATTCTTGAAGTCGCTCCCGTTTAATTTTGAATTCGTAAATTTCATTTGTGGCTCCATAAAAAGCTTGACGACTGCCACTCTCATAACTCACGATTTACTTATGAATTTATTTTTTAAGGTGCACGTAACCAAATTAGGATAACATTTTACATCGCTCGTGTCGCTAACCCATGATTAGTCTAGTCTTATAAATATTGATTTAAGTTTCAAAATACAACAGTACTTTATAATAGGTACTCTTGGGCCCTAAAATAAATAAGATGTTAAACTCAATTCAATACTTTAAAATGCAGACATAAACGTAAGCACACCTATTTTTAGGTTTAGACATATTTGTAGAATGTCACTCGAGTATAAACAAAATAAATTATATGCAAAAGAGGTACAATTTTCAACAAATTTAGCTTGTAATTAGGCTTTTAGTATTCTAATCCTGTATTCCGTGGAACTGGAGAATAATGTATTTTTAAATTATTCAAGACTAGCAATCCGTCCGGCTTCGCACGCTTCCAAAAATTAGGTTTTTCTGTTGTAGTATCGTATCAGCCGGTTGCGTCGAGCTCGGTTGCATCTAACCCACATGGTTAGATTAACATGTAAAACACATATGAATTTAACTACTTATCCAAATTGTTTGAGATATCGAGAGTGTTAATATAGATAATAATAAACAGATAATTCAATTTTATAAGTATTTTGCTACCCAAAAGTCACTTATTTTAAAAATATTACTCTGAGTTTTTCCTCGTAAATCAGCGTACCAAGAGATACTTCAGACGGTTATCGCGTTGAGACAGACAAACAGACTGACGCGGCGGGAGTACTTTGTTTTATAATATGTAGTGATAAACAGAGTGTCTTTACTCCGACCTTTAGGCTGTGTGTCCGCCAAAACTGTGTAACATCGTTAAGAAAAACGTGCATTAAGAGAATTACTTTTTCTCACTTATGTAGCTAATTTGAACAGCTCTGATGGAAGCGTAGTCTTAACCCTAGCCAGACTAGTCGTTGCAACGTAGACCAAAATTGAATCACAATCCTATAATTTAAATTAGAAAAATAAAAGTTTTCTTTTCAGAGTGGATAGTGGCTAGAATTGCAACAGAATAAAATAAGAGAAAAGAAGAAAATTGTGCTCTTTTCGCCATTACAAACGTACTTGCTACAAAGAAGAATTCTCAAAATTACTAAGTGGCAACCTTTTCGGTTTTATTTGAGCTAAACCTCTTTTATTGTGACTAACATTACACTGCATTGTCCTATGTGTATATGCATAGGTTACAATATATTTTTACATAGTTATAAAGCTCTGTATTTGTGCACGCGTTTAAAACCTTCGAACAGCTTACGTCTGGTCTCATCATATACTGTACCATGACAGACCACAGACCACATTCTTCAGTCACTTACGAGGTTTTAAGATTTAGATTAGTGATATTATATTAAAAAGGAATTTAGCCACATTATTCTACCACTCGACGATTTTAAAGTCTTAAATAGGATGTATTTTGTTACTGAAACTTCTAAATAACATACGTATGTGTTGAAAACTATATTTAATATGCTCATATTTTGTGAAAGAAAAAGCAAATAGTTTTGGTATAGGTACCAGCTCAGTAGGTTGCAATTTTACAATTCAAAGTCGTAAATGTTAAAACGCTCTATAAAACAAGTAAAACGGTTTTATTGGCTGACGCCGTGTTATACTTATTTCAACTGTCAAGCTGTCACAGAATATAATTAATGGCGGATGTTTAGTAACAGTGATTCATTCGTTCACTCGTTTCGGATCGATAAATATACGGAAATTAAACATCAAATAAAGAATATTCAAATTAGTTTAATGTTCTTTTTTTAAGTTTGCAGACTTTAACTTAAGTAAGAGCCACAACGTTCACGTACTTCTTCGACATAACGACATTACCGCCAAGTATTATTATATTATATTAGTGGCATATTACTGACGAGTATGATCGCCAGAGCTCGGGAGGGAATTAAAAAGGTTCAGTTCGCTCTTGAGGGAATAAAGTAAGTAGGTTTTAAGTTCAATGCACGAGTGATATTTCAAGCCAATAATTGCTTACAATTGGACGCACCTTGTATGTTCTTATAGCAGTCAGAAATTCTGATTTCGATTCTGACTGCGGGTAATGCTTGTTTACTATAGAAGTAGTATACTGTGCAATTCGTATGCAGAATTAAACATGTATTACTTGAAAATTAACTCCTCACTTTAACCACCGTCGCATAAAATTTTAAGATCGAGCAAAAACCCAAATACAACACGTTTCTAGTAGGTGAGCCCCCTTTAATTTTATTTTTATTATTTTTTGTTATAGCGGTATTCTGTTACCGCTATACACATTCTGTGAAAATTTCAATCATGAAATACAGCCCGCTAAAAGACAGACGGACGGACGGACGGACAGCTGAGACTTAGTAATAGGGTCCCGTTGGTTACCCTTTCGGGTACGGAACTCTAAAAATGAGCTTGTTTCTTGGAGTGAAAAAAGCCTGCAATACTCCTTAAGGACCTCTTACACGTAAAAGTACTTTGCTTTGATGGCGAAGGAAGAAGGTACCAAGCTAAGGCTTATTAGTGGCGATACGAACCGTGAGCCATAAGAGAAAAAAAAAACCAAGCTAAGGATGTATCTACACATATACTGACACCTGCATCCAGAGGTGTATTCAATACAGACATTGCATGGACATACGTCCATACTGCATCACATTGAAATATCGAAGATGATTGACTCACAATGATAAGACAATTTTTTTACTATCTGTAATTCGATGATAAATTCATGCTGATAACTCAGTGCCACTCGTAAACGTCAATATTGGGAATTGACCTGGTACTAGAATAATTCCAATTGCGGTATACGCACGTTTAATATTAGCGAGGCGGCTGTGATGCAAAATTTGCATTGTAATTAGTTACTGCTCCGGGATATCAAACAACTTCAATAATGGCATCAGAATATTGTTCTAGGTAGATGTCATTAGTTGCTAACGTGGTCAAACAGTTCGATAAATATTCGTTTAATCTGCACTCTTTTGTCTGGTTTTGTTCAATGTCTAAAGACACGCACTTCTGGATTTTAAATACCAAGTTTAGCACTTTCGTCGATGTTCTTTTAAATTCATCTTTGCTTGTAACAGGAGATGCTTTTAAGATTCTCTTCATTTTTAGAAAAAAGAGAAAAGTCATAAAAAATTCTGGATCATTACCGTCATAATTTTTTTTAACCGACGAAAAAAGGCGGAGGTTCTCAATTCGACCATATATATATATATTTTTTTTTATGTATGTTCAGCCCTCACTCCGTTATTTATGAAACGATTTCGACTTTTTTTTGTTAGATAGGGTATACCTCAAGGGGACATGGCTGTGGTTCCATGTCAAGGAACTCAGAATCTGATGATGGGATCCTGATAAAATTGAGAGAAAACCTCGAAAATTGTAAATTGTGTGGGAAATTGTGAATCGTGACTCAAAATTAGTTTATATAAAATTTGACAGTTTATGTAAATAAGCTCAATACTCAAGACTTGAAAGGTTTATTTATTTCTTTGTTTTTAGTTCTCTTTCGTCGGTTATTTTTTTGTTTAAACGTTTTTATTCACGTTCCATACCAAAGATGTCAAATAAAATATATTGGCATGAATCAACATGGCCAGTGACTTTTCTCATTATGATTCGGTGATCTTTCATAGCAATTTTTTTCACACGATCATCGTTTTCATCCATTATTTATTTATATTATGGGACGACAAGTCTGACGAAATGCTTGTACCTCTCGTAAATCCTTTTTTTGTTCTTGTTTTAGTCATAGCAGGTTGAATAAAGGCAAAGTTAACTTTTTCTAAAACAGTGCTTTACTTAATTACATTATTATAGAAATGTTTGATACAATTACAAGTAGACACTGTACACATACCATGAGAAATCAACATATATTATATGATTGTAGTATGCTTGATGTAGCTGTTTTCAAGATTTTTTTAAATTTATAACACATTTTTTTTTATTTTAGCCGTCTACAATTTCATAAGTACATAAACTTTAAGTATTCCAAATTTCACGTTCATGACATGACACTTAAAAATGCGTACAAAGAAATATCGACACATATTAATACATAGAATTTAAATATTTACGCCGAAACGAAACACGTGTTAATATCTTTTTGACAGCTGATACGAGGCTATACATCCAATACGTTTGAAAATGTATATGTGCTTTTCAGACGTATTCACTAATATAAAAGTGAAACAAACGTGTAAATCGAACTACTGTGCCTACGACACAATACAATTCCTCTTATTATTTGAACACTCACCGTAAATAAATTAAATCTGTACCTTTTATACAGTTCTAAAGTATCGTTCTAGTTTTTTCGTGGGAGAGCCATGCTTCGGCACGTATGGGCGGTCTCTACCGGAGTGATACCACGGCCTCACAGAGAACCGGCAGTGAAGCAATGATTGTTTTTCACCGAGTGAGTGAGGTTACCGAAGGCCCAAACCCTTCCCTATCCCCTCCTCTCGCGCTGTTCAACCCTTCCCCTTTTTTTTTTTTTTTGTGCGTGTGGAAACCCCCTCAGGCCGTCACCCCACCGGGGTTTTCAGTGGAGCGGTGTGTCGGAATCGAACCGACTAAAACCACTACCTCTTCGGTCACGGCCCTCAGGCGCAACACAGCACCGACCGTCGAACGCCCCGCTCGAAAACCGAATTGGGCGTCCGACAGATCGGGGCCGACCTCGCCAAGGTGCCGGACGATGCGGGCAGAGAGGACCCTCTCAAACAATTTACCCGCCTCGTCCAGCAACACTTCCTCCCTTCCCCTACTCAGACCTTAAAGGCTGGCAACGCACTTGTGACTCTTGAGTTGAAGATGCCAATGGGCGGCGGTAGTCATTTACCACCAGGTGAAAAATCTACTCGTTTGCCCCCTAGACCATAAAAAAGTAGTTTTTTTTCTTTCAAAACAAACTAATAAATATTTCCGGTTCAGGTGTTGTACCTTATTTGCTAGGCTGCTAACAAGATATGTATAGCGTATTTTTTATTTTTCCGGTCTTGTAGTATAATCACAATGATCTAGGAAATATTAAAGATATATCAAATCAAATAAATAAACGGAGTGAGACTATCTGTTTCTTAACCACACGCCTTCTTTGTCTGAAAATGTTGGTTCTTAGCCATACCAAACGGTTTTAGAACACCATGTGGTGACAAGTACATTCCAATGCCGGGCAAAGTTTCTCACATGTCGAGTTCTACAATTTAAAGTTTAGGTGTCTTTTCGTATTTTCCCCGACCACATTCCATCTCAGATATATTTAACACTGGGTTCAAAATAAAACAACTGCCACTCTGTAATCAGGTCCACTTTATAAGTTACAAATTGCTGCAAACTTTCTCTACCATTTATAAATGGTTTTAGCAGTACGAACTTTTGGCTTTAACCACTTTTCAATCTGGCCTGTCCGGAACAATCAGAATGGAAATAATTGCTTTAATTCAAAAACTGTGAAAATTCAAAAAAGAACTAAACAGCGTTAAATGCAATTTGATGGTTTTGGAAACATACTCGACTTGAATTGCGACGAGCCCGGATTTTGCATTGTCAAGCGGGATTTTTTGGAGTTTCATTACTTGCGATTACAGCACAAAAACCTTCTTCAGCTTGGTTGTGCATCAAGGCGATTTTGTATTTGTAAGCAAAGAAACGAGTATTTGACTCATACAGGACAGCACCTTTAATTCCTTGTATTAATAAGACGCAATTCTAGAAGAATTTCACAAGTTGCGCAATTTGCATACTCGAATTAGAGGCACAGTTTTTATACCATTATAATGTTAAAAAAGGATACCTACCTGAATATCTTCTGGCACCTACAACTGGAGTGTGTGATTTTAGACTGTATAAGAAATATGACAATGTAAAATGCTTATTAAACAGTGATCCCCGTGTTAGGAAAATCCTGTGTTACGGGAAACAGTATTATGTGTTATATAAGTAGTACCTATGAATGTTGATATTATAATATGATGTCAATGCCAATTTAATATTTTGGAACATTAAATAGGAAAATTATGTGCCAAAATGTATGTAGATGTAAATCCTTATTAGATGCTAAACTTATAAAAATGATAGAATTTTTCAAACGGGGACCGATTAATTTACCTTCAGTACCAATAACATTTAGTAATTTAAATTTAATAAAATCCCTTTTAATGCAGAAAAACTATTTCGGGTGACACTTCAAAATTTAATGAGAGATTCAAATTCCAATTGCAATCAACTTCATCAAATTAAAATTACCAATATAGCGCCTCGAACTTGTTAGCGTTAGAGTTCGTTAGCACTGAAATAGTAGCGCAGTCAAGTACGACTTTACCCAATTAAAGGTTCGAATGGACGATGCCGAATCACTTTATTATTATCTCTGAAGAGAGAACTTTGTTTAATTTAAATTTATCACAAAGAAGACAAGCTTAATTACTTGCTCCGTTGACTCAAATACCCGATATTCGTGTTACATTAAAATACACTGCAACTAACTTATTACTTCTATAAGTTCCTCATCATCTGCTGAATTCTATCTTTGTTGGTTAGTAATCAATATTCTATTTGAATAAGTAGCATGTTTTAATTGTCTAGGTAATAGATCCTTTGGAGTAAATTACTCAGAGACCGAGAGTAACAAAACATTATGGCCATGTGTGTTTACCACAACAGTAAAATTTTAGTTTTACGTTTTATTTATTTAGTTAAACGTGGGAGAACCATGCTTCGGCACGTATGGGCCGGCCCGACCGGAGTGATACCACGGACTCACAGGAAACCCGCAGTGAAGCAAAGGTTGCATTTCAATTGAATGCATTTCGACGAATTCTTCGTCAAGATATTGAACTCAACCAATAAGTGTTTTTCTAAACGATTAACACTGTGCGCAACAATATATTAGACTCTTAATAAATTTTGTTATAACCTTATTTACACAATGATTATGGTTCTGCATTTGAAGTTAAGTTTTAATAACTTAGCGGCAGAATACTGTAGCGCCTTTGGAACCATCCTGCATCTTATAATTCGCTACATATTTGCCAAGATATCAGGGTTAACGGAGCAAGAAATTACTGACTGAAAGAAAATACTACTATATGTACATTGTGCAGTGCCTGCTGATACTATATTTCCTTCATTACATATATGAAATACCTTTTCTAATTAAATACGTAGGTACATTTATTTGTATTATTTAATTACTTAGAAACTCTTTATTGAAATGCAGCCGGCCATTCATGCATAAACTTATCACATCGTAAGTTACCTCACTGACTCCACATGTCATTATATATTCTTCCATTGGTGGAGTTTGATTCCCACCCAGGACAAATAATTGTGTCGGGATGTAATTCATCTATAATATGTACATTTGTATTTAAAAATATATAAGTATTTTTATCAGCAGTCTGGTTACCATGGTACCAAAATAGGCTCTGCCTAGTTTGGGATCAGATGGTGTGTGAGATGCATTAAATTATTAGTATTATCTTTATAAAAATTGTGATAACTTATTTATTTAATATATTTAATAAATAAATGAATAGAAAAAAAATAAAACTACTTTTTTTATTTTTGGTTTGTGTGGTGTGGGGAGACGTGTGTAAACCCCTTAATTTGGTGAGGTTGTATGTCAGAATTGAACTGACAAAAATCAAATAGTGTGCCTAAGTTGAGTGAATAGTCGGTCATTTATTTGCTCGATTTCTTCTCACAAGGCTCTACTTCTTAGAAACGGTCGGTTATAGCAGTGGCAGATAGCGATCTTACCCACATATTTGCAAAACGGTATTATTTATTTTTATACATTATATGTTTTACTTTCGACAAAGCAACCTATTATTGTGGTTTGTATTGTGTTGATCTATAATTTAAAAAAAAAGACATTTTCAAACAATTTAGGAATTGTATGAAATAAAGATGACGATGTTTGACTTTGACTTAGACATCTAGAGCTAACCCTAGTGAGGTGTCGAGCGGGTTCCTTCTACTAACTTGGCGATGGCCAGACAATTTTCTTCTACCCTCCCCAAGCATAAGCTTACTTGAAACTAGAACTTTAAAAACAGATTTTTTTTAAGAGAATTAAGAACAAAGAGTGCGCGTCTTAGTTAACGTCTGCCGTGTTCCATTAGTCGCGTGTTCCTCCCTTCCGGAACTTCACACCAGACGGCTCAGTAATTGAAAGCCCGCAGACACCTCGGTGAGCTGCAGCGATACCAGGTGATTGACGGTTAAGACTAACGCTTTGGTGGTTTTATTCTAGAAAAAAACACTTCCTTACGACGGAAAGAAAGGCTGTTACAGAAAGATGTGGTCATATTTTATGCTCGTATAGTGTGCATAACGTAAAGCGCTAACAATTTAAGTAAAATTTGTGATTATTAAAGACTATACGGTTTTACTCACGTTTGTAAACGATTTGAACTGTGGCAGGACGCCTCACTCCGTGAAAAAGGGTCCCCGTGGGGTCCAAAACTGACTAGTTTTGGACCCCACGGGGGCCCTTGAAATATGCCCGACTGGGCATCTCTAATAAATTCACTCACGAAAGCTTTTACTGTAAAATTTGTGATTTTTAATACAATACAAATTGAACTCGAAAATTTACCGATAGAGAGAGAGAGAGAGAGAATAAAACTATGGGTATTTAATATCAAGGATGTTGATGTAATATCCAATTTTTTTCTGAAAATGTCTGAAAAAAAATCAAAATCATGGAAAATGACATGAAAATACATAGTTGTTAGTGATTAGAAATGTGCACCTACCATAGAGCGAGCATTTCAAAATTTGCGAAAATTTCAAAAAATCTTTTTTCTTTTCAAAATCCATTTTCTTAAAGCTAAAACAACAATTTGTCATACATACCGCCTCTAAAATTTGACTGCGACTTTCAATAACACTCTGTATAGACGCGAAAATTTTATTCACAAAGATCATAATGTCTGTTGGGTGAAACATTCAGTAATGTATTACAGAAACTTTTTATAAAGATTCCTAAACTAATAGACTACATGTACAACTTATTTGATAATAAACAAACAGCACCACTTCAAATGAATTTAAAATACTTATATATATATTATTAACTGGGTTAATTATTCCTACTGTGAAATAATTATACTTTACAGTAATACTAATATTGTGATTTTGATGTAAAGGCTATATCACACAAAAAGTGTTAATCCCACTAATCCCACTGATATTATAAATGTGAAAGTTTGGATGGATGGATGAATGTTTATTACTCTTTCACGCAAAAACCACTAAACCGATTGCGATTAAACTTGGTATGTAGATAGCTGAGACCTGGATTAACGCATCGGCTATTTTTATCCTGATATTCCCACGGGATCGGGACTTACGCGGGTGAAAACCGCTAGTAAAGTATAATTTGTAAATATATTGAGTAAATTGAGAAATTAAAAAAATAAGTGTCATGTAAGCCGGAAAAAAAGCTACTATCTGAAACAATGATATTATAATATCTTTAAATATCATTGATCTGAAAGCTATCTCGGCGTGTAGTGCATATAATAACTTTAGAATTACGTAACCAGGATTGTTTCTCATACAACATTTGACATTGGCAAAACAGTAATCCATAAAGACATTTAAAGTGGATATTGTATTTATACTTAAAAGGTACATTACGCAGTCGAAATCGCAGGATATTGCTAGTAATGATAAACACGAAACGTACTAACCCAACTTGTGACCAAACTATCACACAAAAGTGAACAAATTAGTTATCGCGTCATTAAACTTTAACAGCACAGTTCCCACTAGAAATTTATCCGACGTGGGCGAAGACAAACTTAAAAGCTAGTCCCAACCTATACTGGGAAATTTTGGGTAATTACATCAAAAATCTAATTAATTCTACTAAGTACAAACAAACTTAGTATTAGACCAGATATTAGAACAATGTCAATAGAGATTGGTGAAACGACAAAAGTTATGTGATTTTATGAAAGAGAACCCAGAGACAAAGACGAAGGCCTTTTGTGTCCCTATAATTAAGTTCCGCTCGAGTTTAATTGATTTGCATCGGCTAGATGACGGGTAACCATCAATTTTAAGACCTCCAGTTATAGTTTTACGATTAAACCCTTGTTCGCTGAGTTATAGCCGGTTGAAAAAGCCGTAAAGTAAGGGTTGTTGGAAAAGCTGGCGATTTTTTTTAAATGCAGTAGGCCCTAGCCTGTGAATAAATATACTTCTGAGAAACGTTAAGGTAATTGATTTTTATTTGACGAGCTATGTGGCTGGTAGTGCATTTAATTGCAATGTCTGGGTGTTACAATGCATACCTAATATGTACATAAGTACTCTCGAGAGCAATGAATTTGGGTCACATAAAGATATCTGGAAATCTCGGAAGGTAAATGCTAGCTTAGTGAAATAATTATGTTTAACAGATAATTAAATACTCTGCTTATAGAACATAAATTTTGATTCGTCTGAGTACATAATTCTTGACCAATCTTCAACACTACATTTTAAGTGCATTTGGGAATATCTTAGCCTCAAAATACGATGCCCAAGCATAGGAGTGAGTCTGAGGGCCATTTGCAGGGCTAAATGGTTTTAAATTAGTCCATGCACTTGGGTTACTTCCTCCGATTCGTCGAAACTGATTTGCAAGTTCAGCTTTTAGCAGTTAAGTTAGCATTATTAGTTTGCGAGATTTCCAGGTATATTTGTGTGACCCGGATTCATGGCTCTCCAGTGTATTTTTGACACTTAAAGACACAACTACAAAGAAAATGTATCCATGTTCATTTTTTTTAAAATGAGAACTTCTTTAGCGGCGTTGTGCACTTTTTGGAATGGGTAAAAAATGTTAAACTTGCGTTAGGACACGTGACCTGATCGAAAATTCGTAGGACGGTGCAGTGTCTCATATTTAAAAAATATAACATTCGAAATTCAAACATTTATGAGCGGCCAGGCGCGCAGAACTTCCAGTGTACCCTATGTATACCCATTTAGATATGTTTTCACCTACTTTTATTTTTAACTTAATTACATATAACTGTATATATATATACCTATATATATATACAGTTGTGTGTGTGTGTGTACGTATATGCAAATACATTGTGAAGTTATGTTTTCACTTCTGACGTGCAGTCCTACGACTGACTGTTTTTTTTATTATAAAGGGGGCAAACGAGCAGGCGGGTAACTTGATGGTAAATGACTACCGCGGCCCATGGGCACCCACAACTCAAGAGTCACAAGTGCGTTGCTGGCCTTTAAAGTGGGAGTAGAGAAAGGGGTGGAGAAGGGGAGAGGGAAGGGTTAGGGCCTCACTTACTCGGTGAAAAGCAATTTAAGCATTGCTTCACTGCCGGTTTTCTGTGAGGCCGTGGTATCAATCCGGTCGAGCCGGTCCGAACGTGCCGAAGCATGGCTCTCCCACTGGTTCATTGCTATTATGTTTATACCTACAACCTATCTTTACTTTGGGTCTAAATAGCGCTGTATAATGTTTAAAATATTATTAATCTGTGCAACATAATAATAATACTTTAAGACACCTCATACACGGTCGTCTGATTCCAAACTAGGCAGAGCCTGTACTTAGGTAACCAGACTGATAAATATACTCGTACATATCATTATATTAATACGTGAAGAGAATTCTTTGTACCCCTTTTTAAGAAAATTTCGCAAACATAGTAACGTGAATTTTGGAATATTTACAGTTTATATATAGAAGAAGCGCAGAAAGCTATCATGTGGGAATCGAACCCACGGGCTGTGGCTAAGCAGTCAACATCACTGATCACTAGACCAACAGGCCGTTAAAATAATATATATAAACAAAATGATAATTTTAATATCGTGGAAGTTGTTTTAGAATAAAATATTGAATCTGATGTAGACAGTGGCGCACAAAATATTCGCTTCCTGCTCTTTTCCAACTTTATTCAAGGTCGGCCGGCCGTGTGCCTGACATCAACCCTCCTTGGGAATGTAGTCGTTTTAAGACGTGAAAGATGGAAGAAGGTAAATTTGTATAAGGAAAAATGGGTAATGAGAGGAACCTAGGGTAAGGGATACCGCAAGTCTCGGATGGAGAAAGAAACTGAGTCTGCAGTAGCTCACAAAGGCCGGGTCACGTATCCAAATGCCCTATATGTCCTGTAACTGGAGAGGATGCTAGAATAGGAACACCAGCCGACTATTATCACGATTAAACTTAATAGCAAGATAACATGTAAAAATAAAACATATTTTTGAGCATTTCTGGTCGTTATTTCCCAGTACGAGTAAGTTGGTACGTATAACTCCCACAACGTGGTTCAAAGTAAAATTCAAAATATGTTTTGTTCAGAGGTAACAAAAATTCAACAGTTTCAAGCAAAGAATAAATGCGAGTGGGCGACTAAACTGTTTCCCCGAGCTTTGAATTTTCGACTTTATGTTTTGGAAATTAAATTTTAATTTTCTTTGCACTAAGTCCGACAATTTAGGAAATTGTAGGTGCATTTTTTCAGGGTTCTCCAAGTTGAGATTTTTATAAGAAAAGTTAATGTAATAGGAAAAGAAAGAAATTCAGAGGGGTAACATTTGAAACAAATGTTTTATAAAAGGCCAAACTCATCTTACTAGTTTTTTTTTCCTTCGGTCACGAAGTAGTGTAGTCATTATGATGTTCGTGCAGAAGTGCCGTCATGTCCCTACTTCTACGAGGGTGACCCTACTTATGGAAATCAAACGGCGCAGATTGCAAGGATAAAAGAAACTAACAACACACATTTATTCAGTTAGGGTGTAATTCGCTATTTGTACAGTGCATTCGTAGCATTGTTCCCATGAATAGAATTACTCGGCCAGCGACGGGTGTCTGCTCATTATCATAGCAAATGTCCAGTACGGGGGAACTCCCTCACTCGGCCGTATTTGCACTTAAATCGACTGAGCGCCAGTTCTGTTAGACGCTTCCAAATTTGAATTTTAAACTAACCGTTCCGTTTTATGTTGAAGGTAAATTCTGGTGAGGTTTTTTACACACTCCAGGGTAATTTGGTTGGTGAATAATTTATAGAGCTAAGGAATAAGCTCCTTGTGTACTGTTTTGTTGCCTGGAAATGGAGTGAGCGGATTTTCGGGTTACAATTTTGGAGTAATACGTCAGTGTTGTTTTTTGAGGAGATTGTAATGTTTCATGTGATTATTAGGAAGTTTATTTAAACATTTTCATAAATATTGTAATGTTATTTTATATTTCTTAAATTTTATAAATATTTGTAATACTTTATCGACATTAAACAAATTATAAAATAAGGATAAGACACACTATAGCATAAAATAGTTTACTATTTAATAAAAATAAGACATTATTATAGCTAGTTATACCGGTGACACCACGCCCTTGGTCCGTCTGACAAAAGGAGGGCAATGGTGGGGAAATAAAATGGCTACTCGTACGTTTTAAGTTATATAACGGTTTAAGTGCTGACATATACTCTATTAGTAATGATCGAGGTCGCTACAACATGGTGGTTACTGTTATTTAGTGACTTTGATAGTTTAAATCAATAGTGGTATAGTTGTTGTCAATATTACAGAAATGTTTTTACAAATTCTAAAACAACACAAAGACCAATGCCTCCATAACTCAACCTCATATTTAAAGGTAGCTCTGAATGTAAGAATATCTTAAACATTGCTATTCGCACCTCGCCGTATATCATACAAGCTATCGATGGGCAGCCGAAATGAAATATGCGAGGCTCGCCTCCAGCCTTTGAATATAATCACGCACCAGGAGAGAGCCTTCCGAGTGTACTGGCCCTTATCTGAAACCTATTGAAAATATATTTTTGTCAACTATTTCGAGTGTCCCTATCATTTTGATTTATTTATTTAAGTGCTAACAATCCACGATGCCATCCACTATGGTTACTACTCCGTTATCATCGGTTGTAGCGTGATGTTATATAGCCTACAGTTGTCTTTCTTAAGTGACCTTTCTAACATAAGAAGAATTTTTTAATTCAAATCCGTAGAACGTGAGAAAAGCGTACGTATAAATTTGTAAATTATTGCTACTGAAAACTGGAGGACTAGTTAATAAGACATCGTCAGATCTTTATTTAAGTACATAAACAACTAATACAAAGAAACTAATCTATTTCCCTTGTATTTTGAAAAACTTGCCAATCAGAGGCAAGTGGTCATAGGGGAAGAACTAAAGCATAGACAGAGTTTTGAGTCATTGAAGAAGTTGAGAAAAATATTACTGTTCATAGACCGACAACTGTTGGGCCATACAAACTACCATTTTTAACTCCTGGCGCAAAAAGAGGGGTGTAATAAGTTTGACGTCGATATCTCTCTGTGTGTGTGTCTGTCTGTGACATCGTAGCTCTCAAACGGATGGACCGATTTCGATGCGGTTTTTTTTCATTTGAAAGCCATTTTCCTTACGGTGGTTCTTAGCTACGTTTGGTTAATATCGGTCCAGCAGTGAAAGAGTATCAGCTCTTTTCCAAAACGATGTAAGGCATTTTTGGCGTATGATTACTACTTTTTAAGGGTTATTTCTTAAACTATAAGTATTTTTTGGAGTAGGGGGTTTTTTAAATTTTTAATTTAACCCTGTAAACAAATAATAACAAAATAAATAAATACCTTTATTGTACAAAAAAAACAAGAAAAATACAAACAAGTATTCAGAACGAGATTAAACGAAGTTAAAAAAAAAAAGAACAGAAAATGCAAAATGGGCGGGCCTTATCGCACGAAGCAATATCTTCCAGGCAACCTTTGGATGGAGAGTAGTGGTACGATTAACGTGGGTGGTGTTGGTGTCAAAAGCTCAAAGAAGAGCTTTATAGGGATTTTTGGAATCTGTGAATGGATTGCAGAAATAATAATACATTCGTATATTTAAATGTATAATTATGTTATATTAGTACTTATATACATCCATAATATAAATACATAAATATATAAATAAGTGCATACATACATACATACCTAAACACATCATCATCGGTCGGTTTTCAGTCTGACTACGATACGGCCGAACTTCGATATTTTAAGTGGAACGACTACCATCAGACCTCCACAACCCAAGTACTAGTAGATATCGAAGCTCTGTAGTTAGACCAGTTTGACGAACTTTTTAGGGCTCCAACTACCCGCAACGAATGCCACAGATATTCGCATGGCAATCGGAACCGATGGCTTAACGTGCTCTCCGAGGCATGGAAAGGTCTCAATGTGTTCAAAATGGTCACCCATCCTAAGACTGACCTGGTAAGTATAACTTAAACTTGTAATATGCTAACCTACTCGTTCACAACGTAGCCACGAGACACTCTAATCTACCTAAACACATACATATTTATATGTTTTTCTATTCTTATCACTAAAACAAACGTACACACGGATAGTCAGTCCGTTTATTTCGATTGTTCTCACGGATCCCTGTTAGCTTACATCGCTCAACACCAATTTATGCCTGTCTAGGATATGGCGTCGGGAATCGATTCTTTTGATTTCAACGAGGATTTACGGGATTTGCCTGAACTGGGTACGCTACTTCATTCTAGAATGTGTAAACTATTGACTTACAATTGAATTTATATGCAAATAATGTTCAGTTTGCCTGCCTTTTCCGCTTGTTGTTATTGATAAACTCATAACGTATGCGGTACATAATGTACCGTAACTTAATATCACTATTAACTTAATTTGAAGAAACAAATAATAATTCAAAAGTGTATAATAGTTATTAACTTAACGAGTGGAAGTACAACCTCCCAATTAAGTTTATCAACTGACGCGGCATGACCCTCGCTACTTACTAATTATACATATTTCGGTTATTTACGGACTACTGATATATTATTTCAGTATTAATAACAACGCTTGTATGTATGTGTGTAGGCTTTACAGATGCGTCTGTATATATTCTATACCCAAATTAAGCAAAACTCTAAGTACGTCACAGATAAACATGGCGGAGGTTTCGACATATTAAAAAACCGGATACCGAGGATTGTATGATTGTACCAAACTTGTATGTAGATAATACACCCATCTCGGGAATCAATTTTCGACCATTTCTCCCCGTTTTTCAAAAAGACAAACTTAACTTTGCAATTCTAAAAATACTCTCCCATACATCGATGTAACAAATTAACGATTATCGGATTTTTTCTTTTACTTGTGCTGTGAGAACTTGCTTCTTACCAAATTTCATGATTGTAGGTCAATGAAAAGTACCCTATATGGAGCTAATGGAAACCCCCAATGGAATGTAATCTAAGTCTTAAATGACCGCATCTTTTGAATGCCTGCGTAATATTTGATGTTAATTCCACAAACTTGTTGCCTCCACAAATTTCTGAGAAAAGGGTCTTGACAGACAGACAGACAGACCGACAGACTACAAAGTGATCATTATGTAAGGGTTCCTTTTAATTAACGGAACCCTAAAAAGTAGACTGATAGTTCTATTCATGTTATTGAAACTTGTAGAGGAGTAGCTCCATTGACATTGATTTGTAAGCTTTTATTGTTTGCGTATTACAATACCCATTTAAACTAATAACTAATTATTCTACTATTGCAACATTGTGAACGCTTACTCTACATACTAACTAACCAAACATGTTTTTATAACCAAAATCCGCTTGTCTATTTAACAAGTTGAAACTTCCATTATCCAGTTATTATAAGCAATAACAGTTTTCTGAATCTGTGTCTCAAAATTACTCGCGGTATAAGGAGAAAAGCGGAACGGAAAAGCCAGGGTATTTGAGAGAAAAAACTACGTCTCGAATGTAATATCCTCTTGGAAAAAATACCGAGTAATGATGGCTGAATTACGAAAAGAAAGATTTTTGTTTGTATCTCAAATGACTCGACTCTTTAGACTGGCAAATTATACTTCATATTAAAAATAAAACCTTTATACTGTAATGGAGGCTTTCAATAATCGATATGCTTTGGAGATTATATTATGAATAAACAGTATTTGGAAATAGTATTTAGCGCCATCTAGTAGCAAAGTATAACAGAACATAACGTTTTAGAAGTAGAACACGAATAAACATATACGTATTTAGATACTTGCTTTTGATTGAAACTTTCGATTTTTACAGGAATACCTTTAACCTACAAGACAAAATCGAAACTGACAATTTCGATACTACCTGTTATACGTAACGCGCCAAAAACAATCAAATCTACCAATTAGGTGTTAAACATTTTACTATGAGAATAGAATAATAGGATAGAATAATTCTTATTGTACACCAACGACATATTGCTTAAAAAAATACACAAAGTGGAAATGTACAATAGGCGGCCTTTGAATAACGTAATATTAAAATATATATAACCCCTAAGAAATGAGAGAAATATAATGCATGACGTACTCTCACGACAATGGTAGTTTCGTATACGTTTTTAATAAACCTACAAATAATGGTATTTTTTTATTTCTTGGATACGAAGGTTAAAATATACCCAGTAATAAAAAAAAACAACACTTTTAGTTTCGAGAAAAGTGCTGATCATGTCATCGAAATATTTGAAATCATTATGGAGACTTCAAGAATAAAGGTTACGTTACAATTTTTTTGCCTTTGCATTTAAAATTAGTGACAATTAATTTCTAATACTTAGGTACATGAACTTCGAAAAATTCTGAGGCGACCGAAATGTAATTGGTGGCAGTGGTTAAACACTTTTATTAGGTATTTTGCCACTCTTGGGGTTATAATACTTTCTTTAAGCTATTACTGACCGCTTTATTTTATTTTTTATTAACCACTGCATATCTAATGAAAAACTAAATATTTAACTATTCATTTCCATCGCAGTAAGAAATACAAAAACAAAGTGCAAATACTTAGCTTTTCAAAAGTGATATGTAGTGCCTTGTCAAAGCATTAGGCATTTTAACCGTATGTACATACATGCTTAAACCATCGCTTTTCTCGGGGACTTCCTTCCTAGGGTATACCCGAGTCCCTTGCGATAGACGCACTTGTTACGGAACACTGTGTGGTTTTAGTCGGTTCGATTCCGACATAAAACCTCACCAATAGCCATGGTGAGGTGATGACCCGTGGGGGTTTCCACACGAAAAAAAAAAAAAGAACCATCGCTTTAATTTACGTAAACATACGACGGTTATTGTACATCTTTAAACGCGAAAGTATTAAAGTTATTTTGCGCTTAGGTTCATCAACTGCGTATTACAGTTACCTATACAATTTTATAGATTTCCTGAGAAATTTGTTGTTTGTTTAAATTGTTTGAATTCATACTAAGACTCATAGAATAAAAAAGCTTTTAATTACTTATATATTTGTGATAATCTCATCTAACATCCTTTCTGCTAGGATTTTGCCCTAGGCTTCAGTTGTATTAATATTTTTTTCCCTCTTGAACCCCTTTTCTGCATGGAAAGGATACTTTTTTTGCATGAAAGGGATACCTTTTCTGCATGACAGGGATACCTTTTCTGTACCCCTGACAACAGGTATGCAAAATTTCATGATAATCGGTTTAGTAGTCACGACGTGAAACCGTAACAAACACTCTTTCGTATTTATAATACTAGCTGTTGTCCGTGACTTCGTTTACGTGAAATCTCGTACCACAGGAACAGCACATTTTCCGGGATAAAAAGCCTATGTGCTATTCCAGACTGTAATCTCTGCACCAAAATATCCATCCATACCTCCATCCATCCTAACAATCTTTCGCCTTTATAATATTAGTAAGATTAGTTAAGATGCTCACCAGTTTCGCTGCGTCCTTTAACTTGTACTAAACAAAACCATTAGGCTACCCTCGCTTAATTACTTGTAAAACTTGTGGAAACTGGAAAAAATTAAGGTGTATCGAAGCAGACCGAGTCCAAAGTTGTGCACTTAGCAGGAACTGTATCTTTACAACTCGCGTTTCCGTGATATGCGAGCTCATTCTGTTAGATTATTACATTTATCTGAAAAACTCGTAACTGTACTAATCCTAACCAATATTAAAAAGGCGAATGTGAGTTTATCTATTTATTAGGCTTTTACGTCTTAACTACTAAACTAATCATTATAAAATTTTGTATGTATGTTGCCAGGAGCACAGAAAAAGACATAGATACCAAATGTCCTTTCCTGTGTCCTTTTCATCCTAAAAAAAAGGAACTGTTCCCGAGGGATAAACAAAAATAACTTTTACGAGAGATTTATCCCATGAGCCTAAAGAACCATAGAGGTAGCCAGTATTACTAATGTATTTTGTTCTGCTGGTTCCCTACCCGTGTCGCCGGACTTCCATGGGAGAAGTCGATATGATTGACAATGCTAGTGAAACTAATGGTTGTGCGAGTCTATAGGCATAAGTTGCCAATTAGCAACAGGCGGGCTACATGCCTGTTTGCTACCTAAGGTACTTAGACCTTCCAGAACTCTCCACCGGATTTTTTAAATTCAATATTTTTTAAGTTTCATATATTCAGTAATTTGTTTATACAATTTAGCGCCTTGCGTTGTGTGGGCCACTCAATTCGTGATTATCGTTTTCAGGCTTTATTAAGTCATGCTGGCTGTGGAGCGATTTATTCTTGACTTAATACTCCATAAAAATATATCTAAAATAGTTTTAGAAGTACGGTTAGTTTACGTCTAAGTTTCGTATACTTGTTTCTTAGGAAAAGTTTACATGACATGCGACAGAGCTGCGACCCGTGCAACAAACCTAGGAAGGATTAGTTCTAGACCAACTGGAACCGGAAAAGAAGCTATGGGGCCAAGAAGTAATAAGATTTAAGGTTTTGTAGTTTAAAATTGTGCCCAATACATGGCTGGATATAAAAGGGTTGTAACATAACCTATAGGTATTATCTACTCTTAATTATCTATTCAAAAGAGTGTCCTTTGAGTTTCTTGCCTGTTCTTCTTCATAGGATCTACGTAGTGGAACAGGCAACTAGCATCACGACTTATTCTGACCGACTCGTATTCCTGGTAATTCAAAAAAACATAATTATACTTGATTTAAATCGAATAAATGGTTTTGATTTTGATATTGTAGATTATCAATCTCACATCGCACGTCCTACACAATAAAATACTAAACAATAATCAATAAAGTATTATACACCGTTGAAAACAGTTTTGCAGTGTTGTATATAACATAAGTGATGATACATAGGCCGTCCTAAGGGATTGCTTTTAGACAAAGTTTAGGAGGATAAATGCAATGAATTGGTACCCCCTTCGAGAAAAACAGGTGTGAGACCAAGTTCCTAAGTAGCATTAACTTTATCAGCCTAATATTGGCTTAGGCAATCAACCTCGAAGAGTATACCTTGAAATGTCTTTGTTCTTTTTCTCAAACATTTATCAGATATCCGCCGTACCCAACAATGGTTAACTACCATTATACATTAATAAGTAATCAAAAATTTCCAGCGGATATAATTTCATAATAAGCTATAGAAGGTACCATCAGCAATATCATTTCATTCCATTGTCCCAAATAATTGGCGTTGGGAATTGAACCCGTGACCCCGCTAATTGAATTACAATAACTTTATTATTTGGCCGGATCATTGGGTACTCGAGAGACAAAAGAGTTCCTAATAGCGACCAAGTCTTTTAAATATTAATTGTTAAAGGATTTGAGTAAAATTCAAAGGTTTGCAATTTAGGCAATTAGGCAATTTAGGCAAACTTTCGTGAGTGGTATGCATATTAATTAGGATATCCGGTTTTACTTACATCTATATTTCAGGGATGCCCGACTAGTTTCGGACCGGGCGTCGGTTGCAGGACAGACAGTCTGGCACCGTTACAAGGCGTTACATTATTAAACTTAGGAAAATGTCAAAAGTTTTCATAAAGTTCATCGTGCCATAAAATTTAAGAAAACGGTTATTTTTGAAGTGGCATGTTTATCTTGTGTTAAATAATTTAGTACTAAAAGAGATATCCCCTTCATAAGTGGCTGCCTTTCAAGGCAGTTATAAAATTGATTCACGGTAGTGGCGTGTAGTTTTCTTCAATAATTACTAAAATTACCTAAACTTTTATATTTATCTGTGGCCAAGTCAATATCCGTTGAATTTCATTTGACCTAAGGATACAATTTGAATTTTGTAAGTTTAAAATTTATCAGGGGACCATGTTAGCGTTGGTGAAAAAACGATCTGCAAACTACGGAACAATTATCCTCTTTCAGAATAAAATAATAAGTCAAACCCGCTCTGTATTTATTCTAGCTTATCCTATTTTTACATGCAAAAGTAAATTAAACAAAGGTTCTCTACTGCAATCTTTAACGAGCGCTGAGAGTGACAATGTTATTTTTAATCTTAATCTTACCTATTTTGTACCCAATATTAAAGTGGCTGTATACACAATGGCATTTTGAGAACGTTTTGAATCAGGAAAAGAATAGGTCAATGGGAAAGTACATCCCGTATTTGGTAGTTTGACATTCTAAGAGAAAATTTATTATGTAATTATAATATGTTATTTTTTGTCTTACTGACGACCTCCGTTCCTACCGCCAGGTCATCAATGCATTCGAATGCAACGTCTCGTCAACGTCAGGGCAAATATTTTTGTGAATGAATCAGTCTCTTTTATAAATAATTTTGAATAGTTAATTTCGACTTTCAAGTATTTTTGAAGTGAAACTTCTTTAGAATCGTTGTGATTTGAAAATTCGTTGAAACGAAAAAGCGACACTAAAAAAAGACAAATATATTCATAAATAGGATTTAGCCTGCGAAAGAATGAGATAGAATACAAGTATACAGTATTTCGTATCTTTGTCTTGCCACCTGCGTACTACGAAGCCTTCAAAAAATGCGTCATAGTCAACGTGTTGTATCATTCACGTGTATTATTTTTGTGCATTTGCGTATTAAAATTCGTTGGTTACTTAATTTATGTTAATTATTTAACACATCTGTATTAATTTGACCAATAACTTTTATTTAAATTATCTAAAATTAAGTTTATTAAGATTAGTAAATTATTTGTGTTGATTTTACTTTTTATTTCTCATTCTCTCGTAAGCTACTTTTCTGAAGTTTCACTTCTGCCGTGTGTGAATGGCACACACAATTTTTTTTTGTATAACTATAACTACGTAAGGCACTTAAAACTATTTAAAGTCCATCAGTAGTCATAAAAACTAATAATGTTCTGAGAAAAAGCCGTGCTGATTCATGTTTAGTGCCAATGTGTTCATCTACTTCAACAAAGGGTTGAGTCTCTCTCTCTCTCATACGAGCTTTATCGGTAAATTTTCAAGTTTAATTTTTCAGTTTCATAATAAAGTTTTCATAAAATTGTTAGCACTTTTTGGAATTCACGGGGTCTACTATACGAACCTAAAATTTCACTACACCTTTCTGTAACAGCTTTGTTTACTTTTACTATAAAGTAATACTGCTGACACGAAACCTTTGTTTGAGCAGACATTGTTTGGCAGATACTATTTTAAGCACGGCGAGGTTGGCTGATGACCGTAAGTTTTTAAAAACAAATATTAGTTTCCTTTCTCTGGAAATAAGAGAATGTATCTGCTCATGCCATGGTAGTGTACTGTCAATTATTACAGCCAGGTATTTTGGAATAACATTAAATCGGTCTTTTGTACTCCTTCTAATGGTTTCTCGACCCCTGACGTTGAGATAGCGTTTAGTTATATGATTCAGTGCAGTCTTATATGAGTCGACTATCTATTTACGTAGTATTCGTAATTTCGATACATTCAGTCAGAGTCAAGAAGTTAGGGAATATATAAACATAAAGGTCAGTTGAATAGACTAAACTTGAACTCAATTCAGAAATGTAGCACTATTAGCAGATGATCACAGACCGATTATTATACATTAAAATAACTATTAATATTAAATAAAGTAACAAGTAATGTGGACAGATGAGCAAAGTGTACTAAAGAGAGTTTTATGTTGAATTGAGCAGAGTACGACCAAAGAAATGGTGAATGGACTGAAATAATTTAAAATTGACTCGGAGCGTGGCAATTTGAAGTAAAATAACACTTTTAAAAACCACTAAAACACTGCTATACATTTGAATGTACTCAACTGTTTTCTCTCTTTAATATGTCTTTGCATCTACCACTTTTATTTCTGCATCACTTCAAGGTCGACTGGCAGAGAATGCGATAGGCATTAAGTTCGCCTTTGTACAATCTGTGCATGCAGTATTAATAAATAAATTAATAAACATCGCTAGGACGGTGTGTTCTTATCTTCAGTAGTTGACTTAACTTTAATTCAAGAAAAGGTACATTTAACTTAAATTTTTACGATTTCCTTTTAATTAATGTGTGTTCCAAATAGTCCACTGCAAGTTTGTAACTATTTTGATTTTGTACTTTGTATTAGACTGTGTATAAAATATTTTTTCATTCTATACTTACGTCATAACCTATACTCAACAGTTTCTTTTCGCTGACTATGCTATAACATCGTTTAAGAGTCTGCATTTGGTGTAAAATACGAGTCAATGAAAAACAAGAGACCTAGGAGTTTTGAGAAATTCCGCATGTTTAGGGGTGTCTATTGGTCTTCTATATTCTTATTTCAGGAACTAGCTGTTAGAATCTGCACCGCAGAAAGCTATTTTTGAATACAATTATCTATTAGTAATATTAATAAAGCGGAAGAGTTTTATGTTTGATTGTTCTCTGGCTAAGTATTATATTGGTAGAGTATTCATTGAGGAAGCTTATAGGCTGTGTGACATCACGCTACGACCTTTAGGACCTGAGCAGTAAATGCAGGTAGAACTGGGGGAACAGCTAGTGAGGAGAAATAAAAATTAGCCTGAACCTTAGGCTCTATCTCAATGAAGAAAACCAATAACAACAAATTACAGTGTTATATATATTATATACATAGATCATACACAAACTATTTTAATATTAGGAGCATTGTGACCAAAAATTAAAAACTTATCATGTGCGGTTGGCTAAACTAATGATATAAGTGATTTATTTTCAAGTTGTATTGGTATTTCTTAAACAAATAAAAATAACAACTACGGCATAATTTTATACAAACCTTATAATGAAGTATATTAAAATGTATTAAAAAAAAAAAAATTATATATACGGACTATTTACATGCATGCGTCATAAAGTTCCTCCGCATCGTCGCCTGCTGGCAGTATTCCCAGAAAGCTGCCAAGCTTTGCCATGTTGAATGGCAATGCTAATTCTCTGTACAAGAAAAGGGCCCGCCTTCTGGTCACGAGAAGTTTCGGTCAATCATTTAGCTAGTTCCTTATAAACGGAACGAGCACTCGGACCCCATGACCCTAGCATTTCGACCCCAAACGGCTAAAAAACGTAGTTACCGATTAAATTGTTGTATTTACGCCGATTGGGAAGATGTGATGGCACGAGGGTGTCAACGCAGGTTGCGTCCCACACCAAAGGCCTACCCATCTTCCATGGCAGTAACGAAATACCATCTGGTCTCTTCCCATCGTCTTGTACCAGATCATTGGGTTCACGTACGGTACAGTGGTAACGAGAGCACGACGGATTATGTCGTTAAGATTGGCATGTCGAGATATACGGCCTGCGCTTCTGCTACAAGAAAGGCCATGATGTCCGAGGCTGTCGACAGCTTCACCACAGTGACAAAGATGCGAACAAACACAAGGAGCTCCTAAACGAAGGCAAGTGGCAAGGCGGAATGTGTTATGTGTGTTGTTCATTAAATAATTCAGATAAAAAGAAAAAAGAAATTATTAAACAAGCTATGTATAAATCGCTAATAGACATAAAATTTTAGTTAAAACAGAAATGGACGATGCTGATAATCAGAATTTCAGCCTGCGTTAAACTGAAGTGGGCAGTATTTTACTAACCGCAAAGAGCCCACTCGACTAATACAAAGGCGCAACATCGTTGCAAACAAAAGATGGCTAGCAAACCAGCGCTTATCAAACTGAAATAATGAACCAAAACCAATTCACCAATTTTGCTAATAATATCAAACAAATTTTCTCGATCCTTCAAAGGAACTCCTTTCACTTCGACATTATTCAGACGCAGAAATTGGTTATTTTCATTGAGATCGTTCTCTAAGTGAGCAACACGAGTTTTTGAATAAAAATCGCCCACACAGTTTTTAAGATCTCTTAGGTCATTCTTAATGCCCTTTATGCCTTCCATTTTTGCGGATAAAATTGCCATAGATAGTTGTATACTGGCCAGCTGTTTCAGTACTTCCTCCAAAGTAGAAGAAGGCGCAACTCCTGGGCTACTGTCCTCCTTGGGTTGTACTCTTGGTGAGCTTCCAAAACTAGAGCCACTCGCTTTACATGACGAACATCTCCAAGTGGTCTGCCTATCGCCTCCAAGCTTCCTATACCCCGCTTCAGTAATGCCTGCCTGCACTGGTAATCTGCATCTCTCGCTTCATCACCACAGCGAACACACTTAACCATTTTGAAATAATTACGTGCAAGGCAAATAATGGACCGGCAAATTTAAGGATCGCTGCCTAACGGAATGACAAGTAAATTAGCGCGTGCACTCGGTCTGAGAACAAGGCGGCGATTCAGTGCTTCAGTATATTTTTATATTATTTTTAGAGGTTCACACTAATAAAAGCCCACATATATTACGTTGCGCAGTATCTGGATGAAATTGTACAGCAGGAGCACAGCAATAAATGGCCTCAAAGTGTACGCTCAGTACGCACTGCGGTAACCTCACGCCTAAAAGGTCGTATATGCGCGATAGATCTTGATGATATGAACAAAATATTATAGTATCATACAAATGTTGTTTATTTTATTACTTAGTTCAGGATATTCACGTATGTTCTTATCACTTGCATACACTATAGTCTTTATATTTCTCCAATGTTATTTCACCACCACAACACAATTACTCAACTTTAAACTGTTCAAAAGATTTTTTTAATAACGGAGTATTAGATTAACGACTTGTCTATCAAAAGTCGAATGACGACGAAAGGTAACCATGGAATTTATTGACTGCCCAAACAACTACTAGGGCCTCTCATTCGGTTATCAAATAATTTCTCTCCACAGACTTTAATAGACGGCTAGCTTATTCCACGGGGTGTGCCGCTCGCTCCCTCTCCCCCTGGACTAAAACATCTCCAATTAACGCATAAGAACTAGCATCCGTTTTTTAAATAAATGGGTAAGTGTCATCCGCTTGGACCAAAACTGGGGTGGTCACAAGTAGCTTTCGAAGATTTTCAAATGTAGTTTCCTGCTCTTCTTTCCAAGTCCAAGGAATTCCCTTTTTTGTTAATCTGGTAAGAGGTTCAGACACTTTAAAAAAGTTGGGCATGAAACGACGATACCAAGAGGACATTTGAAGAAATGAAAGCAAATGTTTTAAATTCCTAGGTGCAGCCATATTGGCTTTCTCAGGAACTTATACATGCTGAAGGAGTTGATAAAGGCTGTTTTCAACTGATCTTCTGTCCTCACTCTTATTTGCCAATAACCTGCGCGAAGGTCGATCGTTGTCATGAATGGAGTACGCTTAGCATTATACAGAAAGTCATCAATACGAGGGAGCGGGTATCTATCTGGAGACGAAATGCTGTGAGCATTTAATTGCCTGTAATCGATACAAACTCTGATGCCACCACCCTTTTTAGGCACCAGCACTAGGAGACACGTACGTCTCTATAATACCTTCTTGAAGCATTTTATTCACCTCTTTTCTAAGAATCTCGGTTCTTGTGGGTGACAGTCTTTAAGGCAGAACAGCAACAGAGACTATGAGTTCCTGTATCTATATGATGTTCTGTTTAATTTGTTGGCTTGCCATTAGTTGTAAACACTCCTTCATTTGTGTTTATAAGCTCATTTAGCAACTTGACCTCTTCATTACTGAGAGTGGAAACTTCTAGGCTAAGTATTGACGAAGATCGAAACCAGTTGGACGACTCTGGTGAGAGTTCAACCTCTGCTTCTGCTGTATCTTGTTCTGCGTCTCAATATAGTGCATTCACAACTGGTGAGTGTCCATCAAAATGGTAAGTCCGCGCTCTTTTAGGAGAAGTATATGATTCCAATGGTATGAGTGATCCATAGGGTTGTCAAAGACTTATTCTGTAGCAGATGCCTGAGGTAAGTCAAGACAAGTTCTTGCATGCAATACAGGTGAAAGAACAATAGTATATTCATTAAATAAAGTGAAGTTTTCATCGTAAAGTTCGTAGAGATCATTTTCGTAATTTACGAAATGCCATGTGAACTGAGGTAAATTTAAAACCGATGCCTAATAAAGAACGGTTAGTGCGGGCTTCCGGCAAGACCAAGAATGTAGTCGGAATTACAAGATTACAAAGTGTAACTGGGATTTTCGCAGTTAGCACACATTGTCTTTTCTTGTATCCATCGGCTAATGTGATGTAGGCAACTTCTTGACGAAATTTGTACCCCTTGCGTCTCAACAGAGAGTAGAGATTGTAGGAGGTGACACTAGATATAGCACAAGTGTCAACATAGGCTATACCTTGGGTATCTGCAATATCAGCAAAGACAATCGGTCTAGCACGTGCGTCAATCTTTACATTTAGTGCGCAGAATCTGATATCGGTTGACGTTTCACTAGGCAGTTTAGATTTGTGGCAAGTCGGACAGTTACTGCGGACGACGCCCGGTGTTCCACATCCATCCATCCATCCAAAACTTGGGTGCTGACGTCGAAGGCACGGATGTCCTAGCTTCCACAACTTTAACTTCTATCCCATGTATGTCAAAAAGGTTTTCTTCTTTCGTCTTCTTCTTGTAGCATTGTTCGATGGTATGTACTGCTTATCGACAATACTTGCACGAGCCACTTTAAGCAGTTCATCAAACGTATTAACGG
Organism: Euplagia quadripunctaria; assembly: GCA_963859945.1. Taxonomy (NCBI): domain Eukaryota; kingdom Metazoa; phylum Arthropoda; class Insecta; order Lepidoptera; family Erebidae; genus Euplagia; species Euplagia quadripunctaria. Next base: position 1,157,832 of record OY982576.1, read on the forward strand.
TATCCCTAGGTATTTTTTCTCAAATATTTATATGAAGCTTACCAAATAGCATATCAATCTGCTGTGTTTCGCTAGGTTCTGGTTTAGGAAGCTGGGCAAACAGAAATTGTTTATTGGCTACGTACTCTTCCGTTAAGATGTTAGATGCTTACTTCTTAGACATAATCTCCTGATATAAAATATATTCAGGTTTTTATTCGATCCAGTTGAGGGCAGTATTCTTAATTCCCTGCTACCAGATTTCAGCTTCTTTCTTCAAAAGCAGGGTAGTCCGGTAAGTGGATCTAGGTCATTTATATTTTTAATACCTTTGTAGACGCATACTGACGATAAAAAATGTTTCCACTGCTGCCGAAGTCCTTGTGCCGTCGAAATAGGTTGTACAGTAGGCAAAAGGACTACCGCTCTTGCTGGTGATCGCTGTTATCAATTGTTGAAACTGATCTTCGGTAAATCAGATAGACATCTTAGGTTGAGGTTTCGTAGCCTTGGCCTTAGTTTCTAACTAAGTTTGTAAAGAAGGTCCAGTACTACGACGTCTTGTTGTTTTTGCTTCACTTAAATTTTCTATCTCTTTATTCATTTATCAATATAGAGGTCCATAGTGTAGGATCTATAACTAGCCACGAGTTGAGGCGCCACTGTAGCCTGGGTTAGGATCATCAGATTTCTACTTGCTTAGCAGGCAAGTGCCCGAGCTGCATCGGTCCGACGGGACCTCTGCTAAGCGACGCTCCAAGTCCCGCAGCGGAAAACCAAGGGGCCCTTCGCCTTAGACCGGTTAAATCCGCTGCTCGCTGCGCGCGAGATCGGACGCCCCACGGACAGATAGTGGAGCAGACGACATGCCCTTTCTCTGCAGATAACCACAAACCACCACAAATCCAACTCCAAAACCGGTATCTGAGGCTCGCGCCATCAGAGGGCTCAGGGACCGGTTCCCGTGGTACCCTAATCTAACAGCCGGACCCGTAGTTCCAGCTGCGAACCTATCTACTCCGGGTGACTAGTAGATAGAGTACTACATTATTTATACATACAATATATAAATAATATAGTACTCCATAAATGTACAAACAAAACCTTCAGTTTCTCCGAAGAAGTCACCGAACCATAGACGGAACACAGATGCTAATAAATCTACATCAGGCCCATACCATTTAAGCCCGATAAAAACGTACATGCAGCTCCTTGCCCTTCCATATCTATTTACGATCTATAATATTTAGTACAGTAAGTAGTGCACGAATTTTACTATCCAGGGCATCTAGTTCAATCTGAGTCCATCTAAGTATTCCAAAGGAGTAGATTAGAACTGTTATGACCCAAGTATTATAGGCACCTTATTACCACCTGACAAAAGACGTTTTGAATACTTTTTCAGGCCGCACAAAGAAGCGCTACTGTAACGATTCTTTTATAGAAAACTTCTTTTATATCTGATGACTCTGGCTTATCTAGATATTTGTAAGTTTCTTATGCGGAAATACATGTAAGGTGTGTGTAATGTGATGTTCCATCCCATCAGATTCCACAATTCTGCCCTTTATTTTTATTTCCTGCATATATAACTGCACATTTACGCACGCCAAAAAAAAACAAAATCTTGGATAATGCAGCAGGCAAAAGGTTCCAAATCACCCATGAAAAGGAGATGGAGTGTAACCTGATCTCTTCTCCGCAAATAAACGATTAGTCCTTAACTCTCCAGCAAAGTGCTTTGGGTATTCAAACAAAACAGAACTACAAGAGATCCAAACTGTTACCCTGAAATATACTATGCCTGATACGCTCGCCATCATCCTGAGACCGCTGACATCCTTGATAGCAAAGAACCATTCTACATGCCTTCAAAGAAGCGCATAAAGTTGTACAACTCCATCACCTGTATGCCTTATTTGATCATTGTACTGATTTATTTTTATTAGTTAAGATATACGATTTCCCTCACGTGTATATTTCGAGGATGCCTGCCTAGTTTCGGACCCGACGGGGGCCCTTTATCAAGGGGTGAGGCGTCCTGCTGCGCCGCTTGCAGGTACCAGACTGGATTGTTGTCTGTCCCGCCGTTTCATTTGTCGCATCGACCGCCGGGATTTGGACGCCTGTGCTTCCATTGCGTTGTGTGTTGCGAAGTTTTTTATTGCAGGCACCGTGGTGCATACTGAACTGACTGTGTCAGTATTTGGAGCCGTAACAGCTTCGTGGGATATCAGTGGATCCACATCCTTTGGGGAGCGCAGTAAGTTTCTAAGCTGTCCGGGTGGGTGAAAGATCGTCGTGACACCATATTTGCGTCCCAATATACGTCCCACTTTATCTGTCACTACGCATATAAATGAGAGAAGCACGGGGTTTCGTTCCACACCGGGTGTCCGCCGACCACCAATCGCACTCGCTGCCCGGGTACATTCCGGCCAGCGGTATCCGTTTGCTTCTAATGTGTGACGTAGGTGTTCCATTTCCTTGTTCAAATATTTTGAATTGCAGATGTCGAGAGCTCGGTTTATTAGTGATCTAGCCACATAAGAAAAGTGAGCAGGGTGATGGTGTGAGTCAGCTCGAAGGTACCTGTCCGTGTGTGTTGGCTTCCTGTACACCGTGTTTGTTAATCGGCCACGGATGACTAATACGTCTAGGAACGGTAGGACTCTATTCTTCTCCTCTTCGACTGTGCACTGTATCTTTTTATGTACGTTATTGAGGTGCCTGCTTAGGTCGCCCAGTGAGTCCCGGTCGACGATCGCGAAGATGTCATCAACATATCGCCACCAGTATCGGGGTTTCTTTGACGCTGTGCTTAAGGCTTGTTCTTCAAACCCCTCCATGAAAATGTTTACCACCACAGGGGCCAGCGGTGAGCCCATAGACACTCCATCCACTTGTAGATAGTAATCTCCTCTCCATAGGAAATAACCGCTTTCAAGACAGAATTTTATACAACTCATGTAAGCAGTGGGTAGATCTGTGTTTTGTAACAACGTTGCAATTATGTTTAAAGTCTCTTCCACTTTTACTATACTATACTACTGTCTGCTGAGCCAGAAGTTGTGGGTTCGCTTCTCACTCAAGATAAATAATTCTATATTCAGTCTTACATAATGATAAGATATGTATATATCTAAAATAGGTTATAAACAACAAAGATATAAATCTCTACCTTATGAATGATCTTGAATGGGTTTTTGTTGATTTTTTTTTATCAAGAAACTTCAAAGGCACGTCAAAGGTCACATTGATAAAATATATGATATACTAGATGACCCGGTGAACTTCGTATCACCTACAATTTATTTGAGGACTTTTTTTATGGTATAGGGGCAAACGAGCAGACAGCAGACGGGTCACCTGATGGTAAATGACTGCCGCCGTCCAAGGGCACCTACAGCTCAAGAGTCACAAGTGCATTGCCGCGCTTTAAGGTGGGAGTAGGGGAAGGATGGAAGAGAGGGAGAGGTCGGGGAAGGCTTAGGGCCTCCATTAACCTCACTCACTTGGCGAAAAGCGATGCAAACATTCCATCACTGCCGGTTTTCTGTGAGGCCATGGCCGTGGTGAAGCCGGCCCATACGTGCCGAAGCATGGCTCTTCCACGAATTCCTCTTTCACATAAACTTGAGAGAGTCACCGGTTATATCTCCTTTATCGGGTCTTGTCGTAAAAACCGTTCTTAGCTGGCAATAAGCCACTACCCTGCCAAATTTTAGGTTTCTAGTACAAAAAACCTAAGACTGTCATGTAAACTTGCGAGATCTCTAAAACCTACACACGTTTTTAGGGATCTCGGATGTTTTTTCACTTTACTACCATAGCCAGACCACATAATTTGACTAAGGTGTAGTTTGTGAAGTTAGGGCTTGTAGAGTTAGGGCGTGTAGAGTTAGAAACTTTGCTCTACATGAGATCTGATAACTTTTTGACAGTGCAAGCCATATGGTCTCGTCTTGGCAACATTTTACATGTAAATGTTTTTGGTGGGATTACTTTTTAGAGCTTTACGTTAGACACGGTGTATACTGTACAACCCTAATTTTTTACTACACCTTTCTGTAACACCCTGTGGTGTTACAGAAAGTTGTAGTAAAATTAAAAAAATACATCTCGAAAGGATTAATAATAATAGTATATTGATGCCCAGAAGTACAAATTGCTCTTTTTTGACATTTTTCAAATATTTTTAAATGTGAATACAAAAACATGGGGTTCACATAGATATATTTAAATTGTTTTAGACAAATTCAATTAGGAGTAACATTACTCCCTCATTTTGTCTGTTTTTTGTTAATATACTACTTGTTTACTCAAACTTATTAGTTGATTATCATGCATGTTTTTGTTGGCTTCCATTTACAACCTTCAATAAAAAATGGTCCTTATTCAATTAACTTACAGTTTGGATTTATGGAGCAAGAATCCAACATGCTATTATGACTAGCACGGGAATAAGGCATTTTACAGTACACCGCCTATTCATTGTGCTAAATTTGAAAATCAGTCCATCATCCTCACTTTCATTTGTTTGTATTTGCAATAATTCAGTTGTTTTACCATAGATTTATTTACATTGTTCTGCCATTCAAGTTTAACTGTCTGTTAACTAAAATTGTTCAATGGATTGTTTGTTCGCTTGAAACAAGTGACAAAAAAGGTTCCATGTTGACTACGGAATCCCAATAATACGTAAATTACCAAATTGACCAATTACCAGAAATGACAAGCTCTTATTCCTTACGGTCTATTATGTAGCTTGTATATAAAAATACAGTAAATTGTATTTGCAGTCAGTACTCTAACTGATAACTTAGTGTACTGACCGAATCCAGAATCTTCCGTGACGTGTTTTAACATACTACTACAAGTACAAGTCATAGAAAACTCCGGAACTGAACTGACGTTTCATAATGTTTGTTGTTAACTTAATATTAGCAACTTTGTTAGTAATTGTGATCTGGCTGTACATAAAATGGCATATGATGAAAACGTTTTGGATCAAAAAAGGAATAGCTCAATGTGAAGTACATCCCATATTTGGCAGTTTGACATTTTTGCAGAAAATTAATCCTGTAAGTACAGGTTTTATATACATTTTTTTATAATAAAAAGTTAGACTAGAACTAAATTATCTCTGATACCAAAGAGACCAGTTCACTTAAAGAAATAGGGTCCTTCAACCTTATTGTCCCTTTTATCATAATGATCATCTCAAGTTCCTCCATTGTACACATGTTAAATGTCTATGGTTATGTGAAGATTGAGGTGCCACTGGATTCTACAAAAATTTATGATTGATCGTATTTCGTTGAAACTTTTCGTTTGTGATTGCACTCGTCTGATGGCGACAGTTACTATTAGAAGAGCGCAATCAATAACTAATTTTACCGTTTTAATGGTTCTTAAATATTAATTGTTACTTTACTTTGTTTACTTTCTGTATCAAAGTATATTGTACATAATATATTATAATATGTGCTGTATAAATTAAACATAATGAATATACATTGGGGTGGAGCGTATTTTTTTCAGTCTTTAACAGTGTTAGACTGCTGCATTGCATTCTAAATTACATAAAAAAAATTAAATTAAAATATTAGAACCTTTTTTATGAAAAATCTCCAAAATGAGCGTTATACAAAACCTTAATAAACCACGGAGGAGTTACACATGTATTATATATACATATATATATATATATATATATTTGTGTAAGTGTGCTTAATATTTTCTTAATAATAACTTATTTCATTACTGTGACTTATAAACTGAGTTTAATTTTCAGTGACTTTCAAATTATATACATAATGTCAATAATAGTTACGTGAAATATAATAGTCTATCCGATTTTAGCATCGCAGGATTTTTAACATCAGTGCTTCCAACAATGTTATGTCGCTGCGTTAAATAATAGCAATACGAAGATTAATTAGTTTCCAACATTTGTAACTAGATGGTGAATGTGAGGTCATTCAATTGGTCTGTTTGCTGTCAACGTCAAAATGTCAGTTGTCACCTAACGTCATTGTCAACAAGTGTAAGTTGATGGAGACTGTCAGGTCAGTCGGTCATGCTCATGCCCTGGCAACTCGGGAACAAATCTTTATTTTTTAAAAGAGTCATCTTCACCTGATACATAAAACTCTTATTCTAGGTATTTTACCCTCACACATTTATGATATTTTATATAACTTGTCAAGTTTGTACATTCATTTCACCAGGTTTGTCGTTTTTAATAATTCCTTGATTAATATTAAGTAAAAAAAGTATAAAACTTTTATTAATTCATATTTAAAATAATAAATCATTGTTTCGAAATAACATAAATTATGGTAAAATGATAAAGTCCATAATAAAATAATATAATAAATCATTTAAATTATTCGTTGTTTGTAATAAAAGTGATAAGATTTATTGTAATAGTAGAATTATTTCGTTATGAATTGGTGTAATTAAGTGAACAATATTCACACTGTCAAAAGCTGTTATAAATTTTATAAAAATGTATGTGGTGACAGTGACAGTTCCTACATGCTTGAAAACATTACCACACACGCCAGCCACTACTGCAAGACTACCTTCGGGCATTAACGCCAGTGACGTTTTAACTAAGGATCCGTTTTTCACTACCAGCAAATTACACCTTTTTAAGTTGAGGCTGGTCTCAAAACTACCCCTTGGACCTTCTTTGTTATTTTATGTCTAATATAACTCTATGTTAGAAACTGTTTGATTTTAAAATTTCAGGGCGAATGGATGGCAAGTATCTACAATCAGTATCCGTATCCCTATGTGGGCATTTGGGTATTCTGGCGACCGGGGTTGATCATCAATTGTCCAAATCTTGCTCACAATTTACTAGTCAGAGACTCTGACAACTTCAGAAATAGATTACTCGGAACAGGCACGAGAGATAAAATGGGGACTCTTAATATTTTTACTGCCAACGTAAGTGATCGTGAAATAAATTTTAATTTAAGTTTTGTATCAGATGTTTAATTTTGGATGTTAAAACTAAATCCTGCATTTTTTCTTCTTATATATGATGTTACTCCTTTTCCTAATAGAGAATCTAATAATTTTAAAGGATCCCTTGTGGACTGCTACCCGTAAAAGACTGACGACAGTTTTCACAACGTCAAAATTGAAGCATTGGCAGGATTTATACCGAAGCAAATCTGCTAACTTGGTGCACAGAATCAAATCTGACAATAAAAAAGGTATCAAACACAACTTAAAGGTAATTTCATATTTACTATACCATTTTTTTTTTATTAAATAATCCATTTCTTAATAATCAATTTTCTGTGTTTTGCTATGGGTTTATGTAACAGGCATTATTTGCCGACTATTCAACTGACATTATTGGAGAATCCGCGTTTGGAATCAAGTGCGAAGCTACCAAAAACAGCTGTGGACCTTTGAGGGCAATTACCAAAGAATTTGAGAAGTACAGCACATATAGGGGTATCGAATGGTGCACCATCTTCTTTTTTCCAGAACTAGCAGACTTCTTGGGGTAAGTATTGTACTTCAATTCTTCGACATCTTCTTCTCAGAGTGATATTTTATGCTGTGTGAATATGATTCATCAATGATTTATAGCGCATAATAATTTTATCAAGTGCGATTATATGAACAAATTGGAAAGTTTAATTAAACTAGAGATCGCGTGGTGGTCGTATTTCGACCATGGTTTTTTCATTGGCCAGTTTAACTTGACCTGTCATTGTATAGACTTTAAGGACTTTAAGGAAATTAAGTATTGCGAGGTTTTACACATATTATCTACTAGCTGTGCCCGCGACTTCGTTCGCGTTTTTTTCGGAAAACAGCAATTTGTCGCTTATAATAGGCATTGCACCTCTTTCTCCAGGTAGGATTTTTTTTACTGTATTGGCGGTGAAACTACCTGGAGCGTACAAAAGAGGTTGTTTTGATTGCTTACACGCGAAATAATGACATAATTTGGCCCTGGTAACATTACCCATTTATATTTCGTGTGGAAGCTCACCTCACCGGGATATTGGTGAAGTCATATATGAGGCTTAAACCCACTAAAACCACACGGTGTACCTCATAGCGCCGGTTACGAGTTGACCGTCGGTACGGCGACGTTTTGAATCCAATGATCCACCCAGCGCTGGCTCGCGGACGGCAACTGGGCGATGTCTAGACACCCCCTTCACGGAAGACTCTGCTTCGGGTGAAGAACATAACACTCGTCTCATACACCCACGTCCACTCTTAGCGTACGCATGAGAGCGCGAGTGAAAAGGTTCCGCCTGGAAGTTTTTCTACCGAATCCACACCGTCACCTCCTCCTTGCGCGAGATGTTCTCCTCGCAGAAAATTGCCATAATACAACTGTGAAAACCTAACGTCTCGATTCTTCCAACCAATTGGGAGACTCCTGCTGTAGTCAGTCAGTCAGTCAGTGCCGCTTCCTTGAAATTATGGGCCCCCTCGATATACCTAACCGATTACTTCCAGTCAATACTAAGGTCCACCCACCAACAAATAAATGTTTGCTTCTGAGCTTTGTTTAGTTACGGTGTAACTAATATAAGAGTTTACAGTACTGTAACCGAACGGAAAATTAATAGTCTGAAAATGTTAAAAAACTTCACCGGTTACCTGTCAATATTTCAATAATTTTTTTGGCGATAGTGTTTGCCATGCATTTAATATAGTAAAATACTGTTATACTAACAGAGTGTTACAATATACTAAGAACTGAGTCATATATGCTTTAAATAAATAATCTATTCTATTCTTAGATTATAGATAATTAACGCGATCACGTATGTAAAAGGTATTATATACCTTTGCTTTGCCTAACTTTCCACCAGGTTGCACTGGTCACAGGCCTGTAGGTACTATAATACTTTTTAAATACTCGATCGCGTTAATTCCCGTCAACATAATTATATTATCATGGGACGCGAAAGTTAAAAAGTTTGGATTTTCTTGTTCTATAACTGTATTTATAAGGTCAGTATCTAGTGGTTAGTGACCCTGACTGCTGAGCCAGAGGTCGTGGGTTCGATTTCCACCCAGGACAAATAAGTGTTTGATGAGCATGATAATTTGTTCTGTGTCTGGGTGTAATTTATCTGTAATATGTATTTAGAAATAGAAAAGTATGTTTATCAGCAGTCTGGTTACCGTTCTGGCTTTGCCTAGTTTAGGATCAGACGGCCGTATGTGAGGTGTGTGAAGTTATTATTATTAATAATGTTCTGAAACATATTTGTGAATTTAATGGCTGCGAAAGGCAAAATAACTCGTTGGCATAGTCAAGAACTATCTACTGATTACTCTGGGATCACCAAACAACAAAAAAAAACTCCTACTGTTCCAACAATCACCACAGAAAAGCACATTAGGTAATGCGGGAGACCGACCGGTCGGTAGACATCGGCGCTCTGCGTTCCCCTATGATACTCTATGATTGAAAATATACATTCACTCGAAATCCTTCAAACAGACTTGACTATCTGTAGGTAAAATCTAATGTAACTAATAATATTTCTTTAAATCACAGGTAAAAATCGATACTTTGGACTCTTAATATTTATTAGTTAATTAAATTGAGTGGTTTTATAAAAACGATACCTAATTTAAAAAAGTATTAAAGCAAATATTAAAAAAAGTTTCCATAAAAGAAAAAAGTGGCAAAGAGGGACTTGATCCGGCATGCAGCCGAGTATAAAGTGTGCCAGATAAGCCAAACACTGGCTGTATTGAAGTTCGAAATAAGCGTATACATTCTACTTACGTTAAAATGATATAACAGCTTTCATTGATTTTCCTGTGGGAACCAAAATTTAACCCGGAAAAATGTACCCCATAACCTGCGCAGGCACTGAAACTATTATCACATATTTGGCATCAGTATCGATATCTTAATACCCCTCAGTCGATTTTTTTTTAATATGTTCAGTGTACAGAATTCATTCCGTTATACATTTATTATAAGTATAGATATAGATAAGTTTAGACTAGGAACATGGGCTCAATTTTTTTCTTAGGGCTTTTACATTTCAGCTTGTCTTAAAATGTGCCTGTTGTGCAAATACATTTTTTATAAATTTTAAGCTTTTGATAGATACAAACGAATTACAAACTTCTTTAACATCATAAAGATCTTATATGCTGTTCTTGAAATAAGAAGAATAAGTTTATTAGATTAAAATATATTTTAAATTTTCAGTTTCACATTTTGGCCTAAGAACACGAATGTTTACTTCAAAAAGTTGTTTCGCATGATAGTGAAAGAACGGGGAGGGTATGAAAAAGAAACAGAAGGCAGAAAAGATCTCATGGATGCACTAGTGAAGATGAAGCAAGATGCACTAAAAGATGATCAGGGTAAGTACAAAATAAAATTAAAATTAGTTTACATGTTTCCCTGTTTTTTTTGGTATAGGGAGCATACGAGCAGACGGGTCACCTGATGTTAAATGACTACCGCCGCCCATGGGCACCTGCACCTCAAGAGTCACAAGTGCGTTGCCGTTCTTTAAGGTGGGAGTAGGGGAAGAGGGGAGGGGGGTAGAGGGGAGGTTGGTGGGGAGGGTGGAGAGGGGTGGTTAGAGGGGAGGGGGGGGAGAGAGAAGGGTTAGGGCGTCTGGTAACTTCACTCACTCACTGCTTCACTGCCGCTTTTCTCTGAGACCGTGGTATCGCTCCGGTCGAGCCAGCCTATACGTGCCGAAGCTTGGCTCTCCCACGATTAAATTATTAAATACTTAAAAAATACTATTATTATTTATCATGATTAGAAAAAATTCAATTGGTTTTCTATTCCCTCAAGGTTAAAAATCTTATTTTAATCTAATATTTGCAGATATTGATGAAATGGTTCTTATTTCCAATGCTATGATATTTCTGCAAGCAGGTTATGAAACGTCATCTACTTTACTATGTTACTTGATATACGAAATGGCTCATAAGCTTCCATATCAGGTAAGAATATAAATAAATAAATAAAATAAATAGCTTCACTCAATGTGTATCCAAGAGGTATGGCATAGTACAAATTCAACAAATCGAAACCTGCTTAACCAGAGATGATTGAAACTGATTTTTTTGTAAAAACATTATTACACTGTTAATATAATTATGGTTGTCAATAATCCTACGCTATCGTCATGCGATATTTTTTTTTAACCCCCGACGTAAAAACTTATAACACAAGTTTAACATGTCGTCTCCCGGAAAAAAAGTGTCATATCACATGTTAGGTACGTTTTGACATTTTTATAGCATTGAATAGCAAATGTTGCATTTGGTCAGCTGTAGAAACATTGTTATTAGCTCAGTGAAAAAGGGAACAAAGTTTTTCACTGTTTTGTTCAATTCACCGGCATAAAAGTCGTGTTTTCTCGAAATAGCTGTTTTTGTATTATGACACTTTTTTGCCGGGAGGCGATGTGTATCTGTGGATTTGTGTCTGTCTATGGCATCATAGCTCCTAAATGAATCGACCAATTTTGATTTGCTTTTTTTGTTTTTGAGTCGGGGATATTTTAAATTTATGTTATTAATCAATATGGAATGCTAGCCTGGCCACTGTATATAGCATTATTATGCCGTTTTTTGTTTTTTTTTTTAAATAATATATTATATAAATTATTTTAAATAATAATAAATTCTTTTACTACAATAATTTTCTTTTAAAAAGTATTATTGACTTGAATACCCCTAAATCATGGTAAATTCAAATAAGCTGGATTCTTCGCCCTTTGATTTTCCACTCTTAGAGGTGGAATATAAAATTTAAATGGGAACAATCTTGAGTAAACCGAATTCAATAAAAAAAAAGATGATTGGAATTGGATTTACAATTGTTGAAGACATCTCGCAACATACACATAAAAAAAAGACAGTTGAATTGAGAAAATACGTATACATACGTATTTTCTCAATTCAACTGTTTTTTTTTTATGTGTACTTAATAAATAATACGAAAACAAGAAAAAAAGTTTAAAAATGCTTATAAAAATAAAATATATAAAGACTATTATAATATTATATGTGTAAAAATATTTACATACACATATTTTTGTTTATTTTTTATTTTTAAAGTAACTTCACTTTGTTGTCCACCGGTTTGTCTGTCTGTCAAGGCCATTTTTCTCAGAAACCCGTAGAGGCATCATGTTGCAATTTATTCTCTCTCTATAGAGCCATGGGCGGAAAGATGGCTTACTTTAAGCCTACCAAAAAACAATCTAAACAATTTGATGTCACGGACGGGCCATTAAACCAGACAATTTACTGCATACGTACTTAGTAATTTAATTTTAGTTTCGTGTCCATCACAATTTTTATTAAATAATTACATAAAACAACAGACGTAATAGCATAATAACTAAATTGCCGTAATTATTCAAGGTCAACTGAGTAACAAGTTTCCAATTATTTGTAGTCTCATTATATTCGTACCTACCATATTGATTTTCTAATAATATTTAATATATGTATAAATAATAATAAAATATTATGTTATCATTAAATAAAATTAATAAAACACATTATGTTTATTATTCTGCCCAATAGGAGGGGCCGGATATTCTGTTTATTTTAATCGTTTTTATCATATTCCTTACTAATATTGGGCAGTTCTTTAAACTGGACAGTATGAATAATGCCATAATAATCGCTTGGTCCATAACATATACACATGACGTGCACCAACCCTGCATCCAGTACCGTATTAATTCGAGATAAAATAATAACAATATAAAAATTTCTAAATAGAAAAGAATGGCACCGATATCCTAATAACTAAATTATTTTATAAATTTCCGATTTTAATATTAACGTACGGAATCCTATAACAAACATATACAATGAAACCGTACACTATTGCCGAACAAGCATGTTTACCTTACTTCGCTAATTATAACCAAGCTCCGATTAGTATACGACTAACGGCCATCGCGTGTGTTCCCTTGCTCCTTGGTCATATCAATAAATCGCTTTAATTATCTATCAGCCGTATCCTTTAACCGACTTCTTAACTTCTACAGAACACTATTATTAAAATCCATTGTTATGATATGCATTTCACTTTAATATTTTTTAAGCTTATTCTTTACTTTTTAGTTTCACATAACCATATTTTCATATATTTATAGTATATTTTAATGAAATACTAAACTGTGACAATATGTTTTTACAGCAAAGGGTCTATGATGAACTAATGGACACTAAAAAGAAAATTGGTGACAAAGAGTTTGAAGCGAGTGATTTATCAGAACTTCCTTTATTCAACGCCGTTATTAAAGGTATTCATAAGCAATATATATAACGGAGAGTATGGAAAAACATAGATTTCCTAGCTAGATAACAGAAAATACAAAGTAATAAAACACATAAAAACTTGATGTCGTTTCTGTCTACTTATACTACACTGCTAATACAATCTAACTTCAAATATATTATATTCACTGTATGTAAGTGGGAGGTGATTTACAAATCACTTCTACTTGTTTCTTGTACCTTTCTTCCACCAGAGAGATGAAGTGACATTTTGTACTAGCAACTAAATCCATATAGCAAGGTATCACCATTCGACCACGATAGAGTGACCAGCAAATTTACATAACAACCATCTTTTGTTCACGATAACTGACCATTTCCGAGGGATTACTATTGATGTCCTAATTTTTTTAGAAACCTTGAGAAAATATCCAATCATGGGTTGGCTTGACAGAATCGCTTTAAAAGACTACCAGGTTGACGAACATTTAAGAATTCCAGCCGGGACTGTGGTTTACGTCAATAGTAACGGCATGCATTTGGATCCTAAAATATACCCAGACCCTATGGAGTTCAAACCCGAAAGGTTCTTACCCGAGAACGTGCAAAATATCGCACCGTATACATACCTGCCTTTTGGAGATGGACCGAGATCTTGTATAGGTTAGTTAGTTGTTTTAACCCTTTTGTATTTATGCAATTATACTGATTGGAAAAAAATTTCACTATGATTCCGGACAAATAATTTCTAAAAATTAATTAATATCTAACTGTTAATTTTTGAACTCTTTCAAAAGAAACTGTAGTGCAATGAGCTTCTCTCTTCACGTTGATTGTGAAAAAGTATTTAAAAAGTTTAGATCTACAATATTATTTTCGTATACTGGTCATAATTTCTTGTCATCAATTTCAATCAATCAATTTCAGAAAAGTGTGTCTTTTAAATGTTATTTCTTCTCTACGCTTTCTGACTGTGGAAATAAGCGTAAGATCCTTCGGTAAATAAATATAATATGACTACGAAACTAACATTTAATATGTTTTCAGGGAAGCTTTTCGCAATGATTAGCCTACGGTTTGGTTTTGCGGCCATTATTAGCAACTTTATACTGAAACCTTTACCAAACACGCCAGCGCCGAATGACGCAGCGGTTGACAGTAAAGGGATGTTTTATGGTCCTGGTGAGGTTCTATCAGTTCAGTTTGAACCGAGAAACTAAATATAAAAGAACAAATCAAATGTTGTTTTACTTTAACATTTACATTTCACAATAGATCTACCTTTATGACACTCGGTTAATAATCAAACATATTGAAATTTAACTAAGAAATGTAATGGTATACCGCCGTTTGCCCTAATATCATTTGCCATAATAGTCAACAGCCATAATATTATATGACGTAATATTCATTTGCCCTACTCTTATTTGCTATATTAGTCACGTGCTAGAAGCTTTATTTCCCATAAAGTCACTTACCATAACATCATTTGTCATAATCATTGTAAGCCCTAATTATCACATGCCCTAATTTCATATGCCATAATATCATTTGCCATCGACATTGGCTGTGTAACGGTTGTTATATCAGGAGATATTGGATGCAATCGGGACTTTAGGGCACCCCGACTCGGATAGGTTAGGTTAGAAGGGGATAGCGGGGTCGTTTGAGCGAGCGAAGCGAGCGAATAGACCCCGCCATCCCCTTCGTGGTTATTTTTTTATAAACCACCCAGAAGTAGTTTGGTTAGGTGCCATTTGAGTTAGGTTAGAACTGTGACCATTAAACTTAAAAGAGAAGAATAAATAATTTTTTTCTTATTCTTATTATACCAAACATTACACACCCATCGACATCGACAGCCAGAAAGCTAATAAGTAGGTAGGTATTAGAATTAAAAACAAGTTTCATAGTTATACTATATAATTATAATTAGTACAATTTGTTTTTTAGTGCAAATACAAATTTGATGCTAAAGCACGCAAAAATTCTTCTTTTTATATTCTTCTTTCTTAGATAATATCTCATTGATTTTGATTGTACGACTGATTGTTTGTTTCTTTTTCTTTTTTTCTGGTTCACCATTTAAAATCATTTCAATGTCCATCATTACTTTAAGAGACTCTTTCATTATTTCTTTACTGAAAAAGTAAAAACCAGGATGGGATTTCCCCATTAATCTATTAATTCGATTGTGCCAAGCTTCGGCAAAGTTTTGTGTTCGTGGAAGACCAGCATTATGGATTTCATAAATACTCCAGAAAGAAGGATGGAAACGCGGAGGTTTATTATTAGTACCAGTAATGTAATTTTCATCAAACCATCTTGCAATTTGGCAATATATAATGTAATGTAGGTATAGTAATGATTATTATGGCGTTTAAATATTATGCATATATATATACAACCAAATGTAATATATTGTTAAAAATAAATAATAAAATTAGTTCACACAAAGTAAATTAATCAGGCGTTTGAATGCTATCAGACCAGAAGTAACCATTAAGAAATCAAAAATTTCGTGGTAGCGAAGTTAATTGAAATTGAGACAAAGATTCAACAATTTTCTATTAGTAGTAGACAAAATACTAGCCAATTACAATTATATCAATGTCTGGTAAGAGAGGAGACTTTCTGTTTATGGCACTGAGTAATCAGCTCAGGGATCCAGTGGGCTTGTAGCGCTGCTAAAAACTATGACAGAAATACTTAACCGCAAATACTACTTTGATAACGACAGACAGCTCAAAACATACGGACAAAAAAAGAACCAAGAAGGCTGAAATTACTCCTACTTTGCAGATACCAATCAACCTTATCTTCTAGATAACCTTGGTATTCCATTACAGTTGCGATATAAAGATTAAGGATTAACTATTACAATAGACTGACGAGGCCGGATATGCAGGCAACGCCTGAATGACTTAAAAAAGATACTATATTCATATTATCCTCGGTGGAAAGACAATTGCCTGACTCCTATTGTTAAAGTCTTTGCTCGCGGCATTTAGCAAAAGCCTTGCTGCATTGCATGCAATTTCATTTGTAAATAGATTGTATAGGGATAGATGTGACTTATTAGATCTTTACGTATAAATATATACATTTTTTACAAGTCTATTAATTGCACCTACTTCTTATTTTCTCTGCATCACCAGAAGAATGACAGGTAGAGAATGCCTCAGGCATTAAGTCCGCCTATGTACTAATGTGCAAAAAGTTTTAATAAATAAATAAATTTATCGTTTTACAGAACCCGGAGGTACACGAATTAATTGTTTAACTTTCCCTATTCAAAACCGAACCTTAGACATTACGCATCTTTGACAAAACTTTCTAGTGGCTCGCCAAAACGAGTAATATTATTAAACAAAGTTAAGTTCATTTTTAAGTAACATTATTTAAAAAAAAATAACACATACACAGGTTAGACTGAACAGTCACAATTTTCCTCGTTCATAATTTTACAAAAGAAATCACTTTCGGAACATGATAGATGAACGCTTCATAAAACCATTTTCTCGCTCCAGGTGTTGCTCTTTACAGCTAAGATATTTGTCACTGTCCTCACTTTTAGGAACAATAATTTGTCAAATTTTTTGTCGATTCTAGTGCTAGAAGTCAAGTCTTGAGAGGACTTTTGGAATGAGTCAATAAATGTTTTCACTGATTTTAATGTTCGAACTTTACTCTCAGAACGCATACATAACGTCTATCGCTAATTAAGACGATTTGAACGTACCACTTACATATGTATATGTATACCTTCAAACCTTCAAGAAAAGAGCGTACTTCTATCTCAAAGGCCGGCAACGCACTAGTGACTCTTGAGTTTCAGGTGTCAATGGGCGACTGTAGTCACTTACCATCAGGTGACCTGCTCATTTGCCCCCTATAACATAAAATGTATATGTAAATATATACTTTATTGCACACCAAATATCACAGAAACAGTCATACAATAATGTGTTAGTATTACAATGGGCGGTGTTATCACAGGCTGTCTCTTCCAGACAACCTTCAATGGATTATATTAAAAAGGTAATGGACAGATTGTAGTGCACAACTACATGGATGATTTATTGGAAAATGATTTATTTTATGTGACTGGCGAACATACAATGGTTCGAATGTTATTTTTTATCGTTTTCACGGCCTTTGCCAGTGTAAATATTTATTTGCATGAACATTATTTGCATTAGTGTTTCTATTAATAACCTTGTATTTAAAAAAACTATATACCTGTTCTAAAACCCGTAGGAAAGCTATGCATAGATTCGGCTTAAATTAAGCTGTGTATGTTATGGTTTTATAATAACTTCAATGTTAAAAGTTACAAGTAATATTAAAGATACGACCTTCAACCCTTCAGGAACTGACTAAAATCATACGTTGTTACATTACGTGGCAGGCCAGGGTCGAGGTATTCCATTATACGGATTAGTCCTGAAATACAGATTAGTCCTGAACCCACGGCAGGTCTTGGCCGCCTGTCAGAAGCCAAGCAATCCTACCGTGGTGTGGAGGAGAATTGCTCCCCTTCAGAGCAACAAGCAACAACAAGCGTGCGCAGAACGACGCGCTGACGTTTCAGAGCTGCTTCTGTTAGAATGACAGGCTGGCCCACCTATCGCCCCCAGGACTGCGCTAATGGAGGCCGGCGATCGTTCAAGGCTGTCCGACATAGGATGCGTAGTCTGCGGGACGAGGTAATGCTAGTTCTCTCTCGCTCCAATTCCACCGCCTCTATGGTGGTCATCTATTCTCAACAAAACAAGTCGACTGACAAACCTACAAGGCCACGGCGTTGAACTACCCACGCTGGGCACTCCACAAACGTTAGGAGTGCGATGTCCCGCAATGGTGGCACGCTGGCGTTGGATGGTATGAGCTACCTCTATTTAATATTAATTAAATGATATTTTCATTTTGTAGAAATAATTTAAATAAATGAATACAGTTAAAAGCAATAAAGTTTTTTGTCTTTAATTTTTATTTTTTATACTTTGTAAACTTACAAAATACAACGTAAAATACATTATATTTTTGGAGCCAGTTATCACCTTTTGCAAGCGGAACTTCCCTGCCATTTTGGGTTTCCCTGACAGGTCAGGACAGAAAAGAATGAGAGACATAATCCTCTTTACATTTTTACCCTTCGTTCTGTTCCAAAAGCAATTTTATTTAAAAAGCTTGGACTTTGATGTTGACTTTAAGTTCTTTTTTACATAGTCTATTGTAAGAGAAGACCTTTTCTAAACGCAGCAATGAAGCTTGATTTGCAGATTGGTCTTTCCGAAGTAAATCTTAAATTAAGATTTTTAAGTAAGAACTATCCACTGCAATCGGCATTTTGAGGCGATTTGCATTCATATCGACTTAACATTCTGATCTTATCCGAGAAATAAAGATAGCTAAATACATGTTTAGAATTCTAGAAGAACTTGAAACAATACTGCGATATTACTTAAACAGTTTGAGCCTGAATACATTTGTACACTGCCAAGTGAAATCAGTTTTTATTTATTAAAAAACCTCAAAACGGTTGGTTCTGTATATGTATATAGATACAAGTGGTACGAAATAAAAACCTGTGATGTCATAATTTACAATCATCAAATAATAAGCTTTTAGTGTTTGGTTTATGATTAAAAAATAATGACGAATCTATTTTTTTTAAAGTCATGTAATACTGAAGGTCATGAGAACTATTTTTTTAAATGAATAAAAAAACAGAAGTTCTCAAGTCAACCCATAATTTCTTCTGTTAACGCCATCTATCGTAAATAATGCAAAAGGACACGTGAAACAGATGGCGTGATCAACACGAGACCGACTCAATGGTGGGGATACTAATTCACCGCACGCGCCTCTGAATAATTTGGTATTATATCACAACTCTTTCATCCTCGCTCCTCAAAAGAAATTGTAATTGTAAATAACAAATAATAAAATTAAACAAGTATCTTCAAGTATTCGCTATTAATTTAAATAAATAATCAGTCGAAACCTAGTATATCTCAACGAACAATCATCAACACTGTTTTTACAGGGTATTACTTTTTACAGGGTAGTCCGATTTCTATTAATTTATTGGATAGCGTATACTTGGGAATTGGTCCCATTTATATTTCAAATAAAAATTTGAACCCTAAAGGTAGAAAAATAGAGGACGAATAATCGATAAAATCGTATTGAATTTGACTGAGTTAATCCTCTAAGTAATAATATCCTCTTTATGAAACATTTAACCCTATTAAAGGCTCAACTTCCAATTTTCTCTTGAGTTTTGAATATTTTTCGGGACTATCGCATACTGAGAGGAAATTGAGCAATTTAAATTAATCAAATGAACACAACGAAATTTATCCTTGTAATAAATTAATGGTAAAAAAGTGCCCCAAGGAAGTGTTCTCGGACCGCTACTTTTAATTTTATATATAAATGACCTTCCAAAAAGCACTGACCAATCGATGACATTATTTGCTGATGACAGTACCATTAGAATTCCATACACAAATAATTATAATTACAGTAATTTAATAAATGACTCCATAAGATCGGTGATACAATGGGTGGAGAATAATAACCTAAAGATAAATATTAATAAAACTAAAATTATGCATTTTTGCCAACGTGTGAACTCAATGAGTAATGTAATGACAAAATATGATAACATAAAAATTTAAAAAGTTAACATCACAAAATTTCTGGGAGTGATTGTCGATAAACAATTAAACTGGACAGCTCAAGCAGAAAGCTTCACAAAAAAAAAATAAGCAAATCCACTTTGCTTTATGCTTTATATAAATTAACTCTAGTGCTCAGTGTTGATGCATTATTAACATCATATCATGGCTTAGTGTCAGCTAATCTCAGATTTGGTATTATTTTTTGGGGTAACTCAACTAATAAAGAATTAGTATTCAAGGCTCAAAAAAGATGTTTGTTGTGTATGTTTAAACTGCAAATCACCGACAGCTGTAAACCGTACTTTAAACAATACAGAATACTTACTGTTCCCTCTTTATATATCCTAGAAAGTGCAATGTTTGTCAATCTTGGTCTGCTTATCGATCCTGAACTACATTTTGAGAGTCACGTTAACAATCTGGTCAAAAACTGCTTCTATAGGTTGAAAGTTCTGTATAGGATAAGAAATTTCATCAACGTCACAATTAGGAAAAACTTAGTGGATAGCCTTGTGCTGTCCAAGCTGAACTATTGTGACACAGTATATGGGCCATGCTTGCTGTCCCGCACAGAACGTCTAATTCAACGTGTACAAAATGCGTGTGCCCGGTTCTGCTTTAGCATACCCCGTAGAAGTCACGTCACACGATGGCAGCAAGGAGAAAATTACATTTTGCTAACATGTTGTTCGGTATAATAAATACAAAAAACCCGAATACTTGTATAAGGCACTAAGTTGGCGCGCGGACTACTATAATCAGTCCAGCAGAACGACGTTGAATCTTCTCACGATTCCAAAATATAGAACAGCAGCCTTCAGGGGTAGTTTCAAGTATGCCGCCACTCACTGCTGGAATGATATCCCACCGCCTTTACGATCGCTAAAAACAAAGGCAACCTTTAAACATCATCTAAAAAAGATATTACTTGATGCACAGAAAAAAGATCAGTCTTTTAATTACAAATAAATATGAAAATTACTTACAAAACAGTTATGACCTATGAGCCATATGTTCCATCCAGTTTCAGGTGAATTGCGGCGGCATACAGATATAGTATAGGTATACCCTTCAATTTAAAAACACCTTCTTTGTATTTCTTTATATTATTATTATTATTATTTTTTGTATCTATACACAGGCAGGGTGTTTTAGGTAATTAGAATTACCTTACTAGTAACTGGTACTCTGTGCACACTATAAACTATAAACATATTTGCATTGTCTTGAGATATTGCGCAATGTTGATCTCGCGACAACGCTACACCCTCAAGTTTGTAAAAATGACGCGCTCACGCGATAGCAGTCGAACAGTGCGGTGTATGCGGGAAAGGGACAGAAAATTATAAGTCAAAGTGGTTTCGATTTAATTTGTTATATAATTTTATGACTAACGCTTGTTTTACACTAGTCATACGTGGTTGTTTTTATCTGTGTCTTTAATAACTTGAATTTATCTTAAAGTTATTGGAATGCACACCACGCCATATGCATTTTTTTTTTTCTTTTCAATATTTAACCTTTATGTTGTGGTTTTGGTCTTAGCTTCTTGTTCTGTGCGTCACTTGGGGTTAATACGGAAGACCGGCGCTGTGTTGTGGCCTGCGTCACAGCCAGCATTAAGCTGAGTATTAACCTCGTTGCCACACCTGCGGGCGTGCAATGGCAATGCAACGTGATCCTAGTTTTAAGTAACATTTTACTTTGATTGCGCATTGCGCGACTGTATTGTGAGGCAATAAATGGTTCTTTCTTTCTTTTCTTTCTTTCTTTCTAAATGTAACCCTAAGTTATTTCTAAAATTATCTGATAGAATCAATCGTAATAGACATGACAACAGTAGACTCTGCCTGCATCATTCAAAAACTTCCCTTATGCGCAAAAGTTATTTTTATATAGCTCCAATTATATATAATAAATTACCTAAATGTTGGAAGGAGCTAGCTATTTATATTTTTAAAAAGAAACTTAATACATTCTTGGTCGACATAGCATATTATGATATTGAAGAATTCCTAAATGATAATCCTTACGTATATACTTATAAATGCGAAAGTAACTCTGTCTGTCTATCTTTCTGTCGCCCTTTCACGCTAAAACTACTGATCCGATTTAAATTAAATTTGATACACAGATATTTTAGAGCCTGAGAAAGGACATGGGCTACTTTTTAATGCGAAAAAAGGGGTGTAAGGGGTTGAAAGGTGGGGATGAAAAGTTGTATGGAAGTATCGTCATATTTAGAGCTAGAAGCTTGTAACTTATTTTTTAGGCTGTTGATTCGATATAAATAAATATGACATCCACAGTTTGTAAAAGTTTTACCATCAAGTCTGTAAAATAACAATAGGTAATAGGGGATGAAAGTTTGTATGGAAATATATAAGATTTATGTGAATGTTTTATAAGTTTGCGACAAGAGACAAAATATTAAAACTATTCTGATGTAACATTTACGGAGTCATTACAAAATGTGAATACGTACAACTTATTTGGATGCATTGTCGAGGAGATAATGGAAAATATACATAGTCGTTGATACGTATAAAATCAGAGTGGCGCTTAATCGCGCGTTCTGCTGCCGTGTCCCTGTGCCGAGATCACGGTACGGGAGGGGAGTTGACGTCTACGTATAAGGTAGTCGCGCGGCTCACTCACGCGGCCTGCTCCTTACGCAATGAACCAGAGCAAAATAGTGACTTTTCGACGAAGTCATGTGAAACATTTTTTGAAAAGGTGCAATAGTCTCTACTATAGCGCCATTTCAAAAAATGTGCAGACAATTGACAAATATCCGTCATAAGATTTTGTATCGGTTGTGGTAGTTATTACTTTTTGTACTAATTTGCAAGCAGTAACGAATGCACCAACCCATTGGTTTAAGTTATTTCAACTATCAGCAGACACTGTCTTCCGGTTTCTGAAAGGCTGCTCCAAGCAAAAATTAACTAATCGTATGTCTAGTAATAGTTGGTGTCCCTTACTAAGTTTTGAATAGTAGCATATATGATTGCAGGTAGCATCGGCATCAAAAATATCCACATCAGTTACCATTGCTTTCTTAGATTACTTCTGATTTGGAGTTAATAGCTGACTATCTTCTGTAAAAGAAATACCATATTTTTCGGTATTCCTCCCAATATCCAACGCATTTGCTACTCGGTTCAAAACGTTGAAAAGAGGCAATAGCGTTCGGCCATTATCTTGTTCCGTTCAAAGTGGTCCCAACGTAGCAGACTGGACTACCCAAAATAATCTTCTTCGTTTTTTGACATGCTACCATAAATAAACGAAAAAAAAAAACGACGGGACCGCAAATGCTACAATAAACGCTCAGACCTTATTATCGTGATTTGAAGGGAAGACAGCAGATCCTCGCTTAGAGAGTATTGTTTAAAAGAAATCTATGAGATAAAGAGATCTATGATTTCTAGTAATAAAGCCGCCCTTTGTACGTTATCTGTTTGGCATATGGATGTATGATACTTCTACTGTAACAATGGTGTCGAAATAGAGTGCTATCTATCTATCTATCTATATAGATCAGAAACTTACACACTCAACTCAGAGACTCGATTTAGTAATTTAACAAACGTAGCAAAAACTATCTAAAAGTATGAAAGTAATGAACACATATTGCCAAGAAATCATAAACTATCTATGATCGCATTGACCTACTGTGGCCAAACATGGTTCCAGTTATAATTCAGTCCGACTCTTTTATAGAATTTCTTTATAATTAATTAAAAAAAATATTTATCACCGACTTCAAAGCGCAATCATGGTCATCTTCATCATCCCTTAATTTTCCACTTTTAGAGGGGCAATATTATCTTCATATTAAATGGGAGCAACCTTGACTGCAACTTTCAATTAAAAAACCTATCAAGTGAGTTTCGTTACACGTGTAGTGTAGGGTTCCATAGTTTATCACTAGCCGTAACCAACAAGTAACAACTTCATCTAAGATTTTTTTTTCTAAGGATTTTGTATTTTGTACGCAATTTTCCAAGTAGGCACATTTTATAAGTTGGGCGTCTACTCTTAAACTAATAGAACTAACTTAGCTGTGATTATTTATGTATATACTCATACGAAATTATAGCTTTCTCTTACTAACAGTCTCTAAGCTAAGCCGCGGACGTGCACGGACGGCCAGACAGACTACAAAGATTCTTTATTAGGACTACGGAACCCTAAAAAGATTTATTAAAATCGACTGGCCTGTTGGTCTAGTGGTTAGTGACCCTGACCACTATGCTTATAGGTCGTGGGTTCGATTCCCACCTGAGTCTGGGTGTTCTTTGTGTCCGTTGTTTCTATGTTTGTAAAGTCC
Organism: Euplagia quadripunctaria; assembly: GCA_963859945.1. Classification (NCBI taxonomy): domain Eukaryota; kingdom Metazoa; phylum Arthropoda; class Insecta; order Lepidoptera; family Erebidae; genus Euplagia; species Euplagia quadripunctaria. The sequence goes on from OY982576.1 coordinate 1,182,123, forward strand.
CCCGCGACACAGAAGTAATTACTAATGCGGGAGTTGTCTCTTTAAAAAAAAAAAAAAATCGGATTACACATGCCAAAGGTTGCATACCATGCACACACAAAAATAAAAATTCAGACCAATTGAGAACCACCTCCCTTGAAAAATCAAAAGTGCTTTCGATAAAAGGCAATAGGTATATTTTTTAACAAATACAGAAAGTAATAATGCCCGTGACTTCGTTCGCGTTTATGTCGGAAAACGGCAATATGTCCTCCAGACAGGATTTTTTACTGTATTGGCGGTAAAACAACTTGGAGCCTGAAACGCCTGTAATGAGTGGACCGTCGGTACTGCGACGGTTTGCCTCTAATGGTCTACCTAGTGCCAGTCCGCGTGTGGCAAGCGGGCTCCGTCTACTAACTGGGCGATGTACAGATATCTCCTTTACGGGAGACTCTATTTGTAGTAAGGTAAAGGGTAAAGAATATCATACCTGTCTCGTCAACCAGCGGCCATTTTTAGGATCCGCACGTGAGCGGGAGTGCAACAGTTCCACCTGGAAGGTTTCTTATCGGATCCACTCCGCAACCTCTGAAACTGATTGTGATAAATGAAATACTTAATGCTACACCAAATTATACACAATACTTTTGCATTAAACGTTTCCACGATTATATTGTACTTTTTTTTTATTATGGACTCTATCCCGCGTAAGAATCAGCGCAGGAATTCCGCCAATGTCAAGTGTTTTATAATTATACAAGTTAAATAACAAAAACGTAAAAAAATAAAAAATCTATATTGTACTTTAAAGTGATATATGCACAATCAAACATGTCTACAGATTTATTATACATATATTTTCATATTAAAAGACAACTCCCGCATTAGGAATTACTCCTGTGTCGCGGGGGACTTTACAGACATAGAAACAACGGACACAAAGAACACCCAGACTCAGGTGGGAATCGAACCCACGACCTATAAGCATAGCGGTCAGGGTCACTAACCACTAGACCAACAGGCCAGTCATAGAGATATAGAAGAAAAAAGATTCCGTGACACTCTACAAACTACCTTCTTTCCCACAAAAAAGAATGATTGCAATCGGACTACGTGTTAATGAAGGTGTACTGCCCTTTAGGCAAAATATTTTTGGTCATATTTTACTTCCCAAAAAACTTATTGCCCTAGTTTTTACTCAATTTTTACCAAATGAATATTTAGCAAATTTTCATTTCGCATTTTATTTACTTATTTTAATTATCATTTGGCATCATTTTACTTTGTCAACTGCTGCCAGTAAAGTACCTTAGGTTAGAACTGCGACCCCAAAAGCGAGCGAAGCGAGCGTGCCACGGCAGCGGCTGGCGAAGCGCCTCATGATCAAGTAATTATTTGTTAATCAATTACTTGCCAAAAAGAATTTGCTAATTAATTAGTTGACAAATGTTTTTTGCCAAATGAGAATTTGCAAAAAATAGTTTGCAATGTGATATTTTGGGAAAAGTTTTTTGCTCATTAAATTAGTAAATCGTTAATGAATTACAACTAAACTAAACTGATAAATACTGTTACACTGCGTATACAGAAGGTGTTGTACCTGTAATTTAAAGATGTAAACGGTACTTGTAATAGTGAACGTTTTCTAAGCGTGGTTAAATAAGTTCGAATTAATATTATGCCAAGTATTTCTAATGAACTGTCTATAGAACCGTTTACAATCAATCAATCAACAATTTCACGTCTTATTTCTCACTGTAAGAAGTGTTACCGGTCGTCATAGACTACAGAAAACTGGTTAGCCTTAAAGTCTAGACACCGTAAAAACTTTTTAGGACAAATTCAATACAAGATTCTCTCACTGTGGGTTCCAAACTTAAAGTGACTGCGCACGAGTGAACAATAACGAATTTTAATCGGTTTAAGAGCGCAAATTTCACTGCAATTTCTGATTATAAAACCCAGTGCTTTGTTAATTATGTGTTGTGTGTTTAACACACAACACATAAAACTCTGGCCATCTAATATATAACCGGGTCCTATTAAAATATGTTTCTGACGGGTAAAGGCCATCTGAAAACCCTTGGAGAGTAGCTGGTTTGTTTGTTAGTTTTGCTGAATAGAACAAATATGTCTAGATTTGACCAAAGTTCTATAGCATCCAATAAAGTTCGCACTGGCTTGAGAATCTCCATATCGGCAGCTTATAATAGCAAATGTAAGTTTTAGAAACAATTTTTTTGTCTGAAATAAATCTAGTAAACAAGAAAGGGCCCAGAACTAAGCCCTGTGGTACACCTGATGGGATAGAGCCAGGTAGACGAGTAACCACGTAGAACAACAGCCAGCGTACGATTTTTTTACGTACAATGAGAACCATTGAAACAAATCGCCGTGTATATCCGCAGATAAAAGCTTCTGAAGAAATATACGATCTATACGAACAAAACATTTGCTGTAGTCAGTGTATATAATATCCACCTGGTACTGTCTCTCCATACTTGCAGTGATGGTATCGTTATATGATAAAATACAAGAGTGGAGGTCGTTGACCTTTTTCTAAGAAAGCCGTGTTGTTCGTTCCTAAAAGGACATTTAAGGGCTGAGTAGTGGCCGTGTAGACCCAACACTCTAAGATTTTAGAAAATAATTACTTTTGTCTATTATCTGTGGCTATATAAAACACTTGTATGGTCTCAACTTAAATACGCTGTGTCCATCTGGAATCAACTTTATCATAAATATACTGAGTCTTTGTAATTGTATGCATTATAGATGCTTCCGTTACAAATTAACATTCAAGCAGTTGCTAGACAGGTACGAACTGCTAAGTCTGCAGAAAAGACGCACCCAAATAAAGTAAAAAGAAAAAGATTGAATATTAATAAAATATAAGGATTCGAAACTTCACTACAGTACCCTAAGCGAGACGAGTCACTGTTAAGGTCAGTACTACTTATTGAATACCAAATACGGGTTCCTCTCAGTGCCTATCACGATACACACGGTTACGCATGATTTTGTACAAATATTTATTTATTTAATTTTATAAATACTAAAGTTTTGAATTTCTCGAAAGTTGTAACGCAATTTACTACATACTCCTTCACTGATAACCATGGTAATGATTTTAATTTTTCTTCTCGTGGTGATATTCTTTTTAAGCATTTACTTACGATGGAATAAGGTTAAGAGGTACTGGAAGGAAAAGGGGGTACCACATTACCCCCCACATCCGATCATGGGAAGCTTAACATTTTTGCAGAAACAAAATCCTGTAAGTATATTATTAAATTTAAAAAAATAAATGTACGTCTTTTAGTTAATATTATTATTATCTATAGAGTGCTTATGAATTCAATGATTTTTAGGAAATTCATTTATAACTATGTAGGTTGAGTGTACGTAACTACGATAGGATTAAAGTAAATAATTGGTATATAAGAGTTTTTACTTAAGATTGAATAATGTATGTTTAGGATAAAACGTTAAATTACAAACAAGCAAGAGTTACTGGCACTTTTCTATGTTTAAAAAAATTTAAATAATACAAAATTTTATATGGATGTTTTATGTAGATGATATTTTAATGGTAGCTGATGGGGACTCATATTTTCTTAAATAGGTATTAATTAACTTTTTAAATATGAATGACAGAAACTGATTACGCATCGGTCTTTATAATATATAATATAAATAGTACGAATAATGTGAAATGCTGAATTTTTATTGTTTCTAAAACCATTATGTTTCATTTAAAAAAAAAAAATTAGGTAACCGATTATTAGGTAATTATCGATTATTCATATTTATATATGTATAAACTGAACAGCGGTATCTCTCCTTGACTGCACGGATGGCGCAATGGTTTAAGTGGTCACCTCGCCACTACGCCGCGCCGAGTGTTGTGGTTCAAATCCCGTATGGGACAAAAATTTGTGTGATCCACAAATAATTATCCCGAGTCTGTTATATAAACATATTTCGCCCTCTTTCAACAATCAGCACTGTCAAGCGCTAAATGGCAAATGACCACAGCATCATTTAAATTACATTAGAGGGTGTATATGTTGTACATCGCATATAAAAAAAATATTTTGGAATATAAAAAGAGTACCCAAAACTGGCTCGTTCGTATGAAAGATTCAATGACATTAGAGTAAGCTCGACAACTCCCTGTCTTCTATCCTTGCCACATGCTTATTTCCTTACATACTTCGTAAGGGTAGAAGCAAGTGACTGACTGTTTTATCTGCTTATCGCGAAGGGAGAAAGGCGTAGGTCTATGTGTGTATTTAATAAAAGGAGAATAATTTTAGCATTAGCCAAAACTTTCCTCAAAGCGGTTGATTAGAACTTATTCCTGTTTAGATGGACCAATTAGGATTGACATAATTATATTGTTTATGTATCGTTAATGTCAATCCAATATACATGCATCCTTTACCATGAGAGTAAAGACACGTAGCTAATATAGAATCAATGATAATTACACCGTATGACATTAAATATTTAACGTGCTGAACGCACATGTAAGTCAGGTAGATCCGGTTCTGGACTTCGATCAATGGCACAATTTGGTGAACCGGTGTAGGTGGAGGCCTTGACTAGATTAGCGGGTATCTCTAGCGCCCTCAGAGGGCTTAGGCGGTGAGGGCCACACGCGGCTATAAAACCATATTAGCCTTGATCTGAAATAATCCATGGTTAAGTGGTCGTCTCCGCTGAAGGGTCCTCATGATGGTTTTGCAGTATAGTGCCTGCTTTGGGTATCGTCGAGTAAGCAGAGCGGCAGTAGCAGCCTTTTTTTCTGACTGAAGCAGGTGCCATCCGGGCATGACCAGTGCGGTAACTACCCATATTCAGTCCCACCTGCAAACACTGTGAGCGGTTTACCTGAAGAGGATGCCTCCGCGTTTTGGGGTCACGTCCTATACAGACCCGCGAAAACCCTTCTTTTTATCTATAGACGCAGTATGATATCCACGCAGTGTGGTTTTCATCGGTTCGGTTTCAATAAACTACCCCACAAAATCCCAGTGATTTCAATACGCAAAAAAAAAAAAATCATTGGCAATTGATTTCGACACTGAACTTTTTGACTCGTTAGATTTTTAATCTAAAAATGATATTATGTACGTGTTTAGCCTGCGATTGTTCCACTGACCTAGTTGGTAGATAAGTAATTTAAAAAATAATATCTGCATGCGACAAGGTCAGTCTTTCTAAATAATTTAGCATAAACATAAGCATTTTTTATTTTTCAATCCCATTTTAGCCTTTTCTGATTTGATTGAATAATAGTTTTCTTATTGAGTGAATGCAATAAGCTATGTTATCTGGTGAAAACCAGTGTCTGAAAGAGTCATATCAATCTCCCCATGGCAACAAAATGGGCCATAAGTAAAGTGTGAAATTACCACACACAGACAAACGTTGTTGTTGTTTGAACGGCAATGCACAGAAAGTGGGTGTAAACAGCGGTGAAAACCGTTACTTGGCCAATTGCCACTGTGTTGAGTGTTATGGGATCGACCCCAATATAGGACAACTATTTGTGTGATTTACAAATTATTGCTCTGCGTCTAGGTATACTTTGTGTCTGTTAACTAGATATATATTACTATACTATAACTCGGGACTTAATCGCGACAATATTTATAAAGAATAATACCTTTTTTGGTTACTATATTTGTAAAGTTCCCAGGCCATAGGGTTATTTTCCTAGTAAGGAATAAAAAAAATCGGACAAGTGCGAGTCTGAATTGCGCGAGATAGTATGTTCATCTCTTCTCTCTTCTTTTTTTTATGTGATATAACAACAAATTAACGACTTTCGGGTTTTTTCTCTTTGTGCTGTGATACCTTGCTATTCGCCAAACTTAATAATTCTAGGTCCACGGGAAGTACGTAAATAAGTAGGTTTTGATTTACCAGTGAAGTGTTAAAATTGGTAAAAAATAAAATTTAGCTTTAATGGTCGTATCTTTTCATGGGTTGATTAAAAAGATTGATTTGTTACAGCTTTAAGGAATCACAGACACGATTATTTGATGTTATTTTCAACTTGGTTCATTCATACATTCTTGAAAAGGAGAGCCTTGACCGACAACGAAGTGATCCTATAATAAATCCCATTCCATTTTTCCTTTTGAGGAGCCCTAAAAATAATACATAATTGAAATTTAAAAGCTTTCCAGTTATATTGTCTATCGTAATAGTGATTTATTGAGGGTTACATAAAATTACTAAAATAGAGTCGCTGGATTCGTAAATATGAATGCAATAGAAATATCAAAATTTCTATTATATGTGTCTATATGTGTTTTGTTCCTAATGTAATAATAAGACAAAATCTAAATATCTTTTATTCTTTCTTTTCAACACCCCTTGTATTAACTTCATTGTTAATACTGGGTACTATATTAGTGGCAAATCATTGACCTTAATTACAGCCCGTATGCAATCATAGTACGCATGCACTGTATTTTACAAAGACTTTTAGTGTCAAATAAGACATTAATATTTCATGCGTTAACAATATACTTTTTATAATAACTATCTACTATGAATTTTATGACCAATTTTATTCTTGGAAAGCATTCATTATTATTATAAAAATAATAAAGACATATTACGTACATAGTGACTGTAACTATTATATTTTATTCTGGACTTGCGTTCGTAACTCGTGTAAGAGCAATTAGAAATAGCTTATTAATATCTAGAAGCAGTTTATTGAAAAAAAATTCAGTCCTCTAAAAAAACTTTCACTAAACTAGCCTAGACAATTACGTTAATTCTTAAACATACATATATATGAGTACATACACTTACACTTGTATCTACAAAGAGGTAGTCAGAAGCTTATTAAACACCCACCCTTTGTCAACTATAATTTGATGATTTGGTCCCACACACGTAACAAGCAAGCTTATTACCGCCAATGGCACTTTGGGAATTATAGATGGAAAAATTGGGAGTATTTTCAAAGGAAAAGGTAGACAAGAAGAGAAGGCAATGGAAGAAATACGATATTGCTTATACGGATAAATTGCGGAGTGTTAGCTTGAGAAGGTAAAGGTCGCATACCTGTAACTCACATTAGCTATTGCCGAGAAGTCTGAGCTCTAACTCGCTCAGTTTCGCGAAATATATGCATATAAGATAAATTGCATCGATCTTAGTCACAAATGGACTGTGCCACCCGAGACCAAGATCTGTGCAATTGGATCGAAACGTTGAATAAACAAAAAGTACTTTATAAATATAATGTTGTGATTATGTCCTGACTATACATTTAGCATAGTATAGAAACTTTGGTGAGTGTTATTCATATTTACGCGTCGTTGTCAGATGCCACACTGGTTGGGCTTCCCGAATATACAACGGTGAGTAAAACACAGTATATCTATGACAACTGACAATAACGCGGCCGATTACTTCACCCCTTGATTAGGAATCGAAACTAGTCTTTCATTCCCTAAATTCACGTTTCTCTCAGCATATCTGATCACCAAAACCCTGTTATTTTCTCAGTCATATTGGATGCGTCAAGCTTACAACGACTTCAAATCTCCTTACATGGGCATGTGGTTATTTTGGCGGCCAGCATTGGTGATCAACAGTCCGGAAATAATCAAAAGGATTTTGGTCAAGGATGCTGAAAACTTTAGAAACAGATTTATGAGCTCTGGCAAGACTGACCCTGTCGGATCAATGAATATAGTTCTTATTAAAGTAAGTTTCTTTTAAATATAACATCTTCATTTATATTTATAACTAGGTTTATTAAAAGTTATTTTTCTATCCTTCGTAAAAAGTTTTCCATATATTAATGAATCCCTTTGTCCTTTTCTGTATCCGTGACAACGTTTATTAGTTAAGGCGCGAAAGCGTAACAAACAAATAAATGAACAAACACACATTCGCATTTATAATATTAGCCAGACTAAGTAATAGTTATTAAGGTTTTGTTACATTAATTAAGATGTTAAAACATAAATTGAGATGATTTTTGTGGTCGATGGTCATGCGCCGAAATACATCAATAATAAATTCTATATTATTATTAATTAGGCGATCTGTTTTGACCTCGTTCTAGTTTGTTTATAGATTTCTTTATTTATCTGCAGAGCAGATAAATAAAGCAATCGGCAGAGTTGTATTTTATATCTTATTATTGACAGAGAGTTCATAGTTCATTATGCTCTTAGTATCAGGGTATGGGTACATCTCTTGCCTTCATTAATTGTCAATAAATAGTGGTATATATTATAGGGGTATAAAGCGCAAGCCATATTAATGACTTGGATTGACAATAAGATCACGAAGTCGTTAAAAAATTTACTGCAGAAACTTTGGAGAGGAATATTGAAAAGGAAGAAGGATTTTTTCTCGTGGATATTGGTTTGGTTTGGTAAACATAATTTATTTACTACAGGATCCTGCCTGGACATCATTAAGGCGTCGCCTTACACCAATATTTTCAGCCGCCAAATTGAAACAACACTACAAAATTTCACAAATTAAAAGTAAGGATTTGGTACAACGTATCGGGGAATTATCAGCTAAGAACATTTATTTTAATCTTAGGGTAAGTACATAGTATTATATTCTCATCATCATAATTATTAGTCTGGGACCTGCAAACCGCAAGATAGGCTGTTTCTTAGGGGAAAATAGTCTTTCCGAGAACAGCACTACAGAATTATAAAACTGTTAAAAAATTCTGGGATATGATGAAAATGAGGTGAAGAGAGTTTCATGTTGTATGGAAGTTGACGGATACAAAAGTAGAGAATTGCCAAAGAAGAGTTAGGTAGACTACAAGAAAGAAGATCTGGCTAGATGCGCCGACCCCAAATTCAATTGGGAAAAGGGTAGGTAGATGATGATGATACTTTGGAACATGATAAACATTTAAGTGTATTAACCACCAGTGGTTCTTAAATAAAACTTAATAACAAAGGTACTTCAGTAGTAGGTTAATAGTGAATGTACAAAGGAAAAATACAGCATATCTTTAAAGGTGGTCTAGTTTTATACTGTTGTAGAACCGAGTCATCGTTTGAAACTTGAAAATCTCCATTTAAGAATTGTTATTTACATAAAGTTCAATAATACATTGAAAACGATATGGGTAAGTATTTGGACTAATACCGCAGGAACCCAGTTTTTTATTATATGTGCCCAGTTTTTGATGAGACCAAAGCAGCTAAGGTATCTAAATATAAGTTCTTTCTATTCTCTCCGTTTCTTACTGCCTCTCTGTTTCTCTTTCACATACACACCTGCACCACCTACATTCAATTTGAAATATAAAACCTGAAATATAAAATTGTACCTAGCAAAATAACAAACCCCCATTACATCAATCAATCGAAAAGCTGAGTCGTGTAGTGAGTGTAGTGACACGATACGTATAATACATCGGTCGTAATTAAATTTTAATTCTGGAAAATGCTATTCCCGGTTGCAGTGCACATTTCTTTCAGGACATATAATCAATTTTCAAGTAATATTCAATGATTTTTAATGCGGTCATTTTGATAAAAATCTTATTACATTAAAACCTTAATTCAATAATATTATATTAAGGAAACCCAAAATAGTAACTTGGAAACTGCAAAATTTAGATATTTTACTATCATCCATTAGAGAGAGGACGTTCTCACACGTAATCCATTAATTGTGTTTGTAAAAATCCCCTAAATTTACTGGTACAAAATTAGTAAAATGCATAAACAAAAATTAACACTTTGAACTCATGATCAATCGTTTCTAATTTGATAACGAAATTTCTGTGAATAATTTAACTATTTTCTTACTTGTCTTCTTTAGACTCTTTCTGCAGACTACACTACGGATGTGATAGGAGAGTCGACATTTGGTATCATCAGCGAGTCCGCTAAGACCGGTGACAGTCTTATGAGAGGATTTGCCAGAGAATTTATGGTTTTTAACATTCAAAGAGGATTAAGCTGGTCTAGCATATTCTTCTTCCCAGAGCTCGTTGATATATTCAGGTAAGTTCAAAGCAATATGCTGTTTGATTAAGTTACAACTCATTAGAAACATTTTTGAACTAAAGCAGAACTCTTTTTAAGATATTCTTCCATCAACAGATTCTCATTCTTACCCAAGGATACGATAGAGCGGTTGCGAGTTATTTTCCGCTCCATCATTAACAAGAGAGGAGAATCTAACAAAAAAATTACCGATCCCAAAGATCTCTTGGATGCTTTACTGAAAATGAAACAAGAAGCTGCTGAAGATGGTGAAGGTAAAATAGTATTTTATTTGTTATAAATGTAAACGACATATTACTTATATATTGCGGAGCTACCTACGGCAATGTTATTATTTAGAAGAATTCAAATTATACGTTTGCATTAAAGTGCCGACTATACTACTTTTCAACCGCTTTTTTTAATTACGGAATAGTGCAATGGTTGGTTAAAAGCAATAATTAACTATTACAAGCTTTTTGGATTATTTAAACATCCTAATCTTAAGATGCGCACTGCCTGTAGCTGAAGAGCTTGTGTTTTTGAGTGCAGCAATAAAAGCGAACCAAGAATTAGTACAGTGGAATAAAGAATATCACTATATTAAACATATCTAGCCTGACGAGTCTCATCGGGATAGCAACTTGATATGAAGTTCAACAGTTCTGACATTGTTTACATGCCACCATTAACCATAGCGATGGCTAAATCCGTGCAAACACCGTTACACCACGTTATTTTTATTACGTTATTTTTTATTACGTTATTTTTTATTAAGGGCAATTTCAGTATACTTGCTCTTTTACCCACATAGAAATTAGCGAAGATTTTCTACTTGCTCAAGCATCCGTATTTCTTCTTGCGGGCTTTGACACGTCTGGTTCTGCTATGAGCTGGATTCTTTATGCACTGGCGTGGCACCCAAACTGTCAGGTAAGATTTTATCAATTCTTAGCTAAATAACAAACATAAATCGATTTCAACCATTCATAACATATATTTCATGTTGCTTAAAGTAAAATTGTTTTTCGGTGACTGCGAAATCTGTTATAGTTTAAAGTGAAGTTTGAATAGAAACAATTCTCAGCTGATTTTTGAATTTATAAGCAATTATTTAAACAATATTAAAAAGTATCAACATTATCTCAGTCACACAGCCATATTCCTTCGAGTAAAAATTATGTCACAATCCTAACCAATTTTATAAATGTTTAATGGTTTTTTAATTCTTTCATTAATTTTTCCCTATAGATTGTACTTTTGTTTCTTTAAAATATTTTCTTACTCTGAGTGCAAAAAAAAACATATTATTTTTTAAATTTATCCGTTCTATATTCTGTAATGAAGATTTAATTTAGTGCTACTATTATTTTAGAAAAAAATATACGATGAAATCGTAACTGTCAAAAAAACTCATGGTGTTCAAGACCTGGACGCCAACACAGTGTCGGAGCTTATTTACCTCAACTGCGTCATTAAAGGTAATTTACCTTTTTGTATCTTTGGCTGGAATTTGGCACAGAGATAGATTATAGTCTGGAATAGATGACATTCTTCTGAGATAGATTTCACCAAAATTGTCACGCGAACGAAGTCGTAGCCAACAGCTAGATTTATAAAATAGGTAAAACACAGTATATTTTAACTTTAAGGAAATCATAGGATTTGACTCCTTTTGTGCCTATACAAACTAAAATAAATGTGAAATATGTTCCATATTCTGATTCTAAAAACTATGTTTACTTTTAAGTTTTTGCCATGATGTAATTTTATCAACTATGGCGAATATTGTTAAACTGATACATATAATGGTAATGAAGTTCCACTTTCATTCCGTTGGCACCACTGAGAGATTTAAAAAACCACAGACAACAATTCTTATATCTCGATGACACATAAAGTATGAATTCCTACACAATTTTACATGTACATTATTTTATAGATAAAAACAACAAAACATCCAATACATTAGAACATTTTCCTTTGTTTAGAGACCCTTAGAATCTTTCCACCAATGGGCTGGTTGGATCGTGTCGCTGCAAAAGATTACAAGATTGATGAAAACCTGACCATTTCTGCTGGTACACCAGTCTATTTGAATGCTGTAGCCATCCAAGTGGACCCGCAGTACTTCCCTGACCCCATGGTATTTAACCCTGACAGGTTTCTGCCCGAGAATGAGAGAAATATAATACCTTTTACATTTCTGCCTTTCGGCGAAGGACCCAGAAATTGCTTAGGTAAGAAGCATCCTGTTCTAAAAAGATAACTACATAATTTTGTTTTATTTCCTCCAAAGCTGAAGACAGGTTCGCTACCTTAATTACTTTTACATTTACTGTCATTACTGCTTTTAAAGACAGGAACTTATTATCGATTCCTATCCTACTCTCCGTGTCGAAGACATCAGATTATCCGCAAATATCATCATGCATATTAGTTGAAAAATGTCAGAAATCAAAGCATTACTTAATTATTTCAAGTATCACTACTACTACCATATTGTTGAGATACGTTTCCTGCATTTAATATAACATTGTAATTTTTAGGATAAACTTTTCCAATTTTAGTATCAGTAGCATTATTTCTTAGCTAAAAATCTATAGGTATGTTAATACGCGAAAAGAATTCTTTGTAATCTAATATATGGAATAATCAAAGTTTATGTATATAAAAATTGCAGAAAGTTAAATTTTTTGAACAACCAGTGTTACAAATTTAAAAATTACGTAAAAACGGCTACATCCAGCTACACGCGTCTAGTATTTATGTTGGCACAGGGTACATTAGTCTGAAGGGTCTGGATATCTTAATAAAAGCTGTTCCCGGATCCCTCCTATTTCAGGCGCAGTATGGCACACCGTGTGGTTTTAGTCGGTTCGATTCCGATACACCGTCCCACCGAAAACCCCGGTGGAGTGACGGCCCAAGGGGGTTTCCACACACATAAAAAAAAAGGGTACGTAAGTCAATACAGTTCCAGTTATAGATGAAATAAAGCAGTAAGTAAAAACCAAAAAGCAATAAGTTAAGACTTATGTACTAGTCGCTCTCTAGTATTGACTAATTTGACTAGGTCGAAGATCTGGAAAATACCAGGAGTTAGAACGGATGAAAATTGTATAAATATGTTACTTTCAGGTATGCGTTTCGCTTTACAAGCTTTGAAGCAAGCCATAGCATCAATAATCCTAACGTTTAAGATTGAAACACTATCCGATACACCCATACCCATCGAAGTTCAGGTGGAGAATCAAGGATTGTTCTTGATGCCGTTGGATGACAAGATGAGAGTTAAATTTGTGCCTAGAGAATAAGTTTGAATGTTACATTACTAAATATTTCAAACAGGACGATTTTCGCATACCGATTGGGTCAGACAGCGGGCTGGGTGGGACAATTACAAAATAGTTTTTTTTTTAATAATAATATTTATAGATGTAGATAATAAGTACGATATTGTCTAAGTCATGTCAAGTCACATAATATACATAGTATATAAATAGTATCTATGTCAATAATTATATAGAAGTTCTTAAAGTCCGAAAGAAGAAAGCGTGAACTTATGTATGTATATGCGCTGATGCCGATGACTGTAAATAACTAAACCGACTAAAATCTTGGTTAGTTTAGCAAGGGACTAATTTATTATTTCATAGAAAGTTTTAAATATTTATTTGTATTCTTCTCTTATTATTGTAACCTTCATATTATTATAATTTTGGAAGTTATATTTTTTGTTTGCATTAAATAAAACGTAAAGATATTCGAGAATACCAAAGTATATTATAGCTCTATTAGCTATATGACAACGTTTTTTAATATTATATTTTAATTTAAGTTCTGTAATGTACTTGGATTTTTTTTACTTTAAATTTACGTAACGAGCTAAATTGACGCGTAAGAAACACTAACTAATAAATTGTATTTATAGCATTAATGCTTTTCTTAACACTGAGCGAAGTTTATAAGTTGTGGTGACATCCACAATAATTCACATACTACAGAAACACATTTTACCGCCATCTAGCGAAGACCTGAAAAAGTACTTGGTAACTACTGACTCTGCATCACGCAAGTAAAGTTCTTAAGCTGATTAGTATAAGTATATACCATCACGTGTCCCAATTGTAAGATCCTAGAGAGACATCACACGGTGTTCCTCCAAAGAATCTTTGTTATTGTCCGGAAACGTTATTTTGTTGCTGGCACTGGTGCTTACATATGGGATAAGTCTCTACCAAGGTTTGTTTGGTTCCCTGTACATTAAGTCTTATCCATAACTAGCCGTATCCTGCAGTTTAACTAGTTTCAAACTCCATGTGGCTACTAAAAAAAATCCTAATAGAAAAGTTCAATAAACATTACCCGTCAGTGAAATCCAATCCAATCCAGCACAACACGTACAAATATAAGAATTAACGAGGCAATCTACTAGTAACTACATGGTACATAAATAGGATACCTATTATAAAAATAGGGTATTTTAAAAAATCAGGGACGCGTCACGGACGCGAGCTGTCAAATCTTCGACTAAGACTAATTCTGTGGAAAGTTATCAATTCCGTAACTTCGCGCTAAGCTTCCAAGCCCCGAACATTTTGAGGGGCTCTTAAACAGTTCTTAATGACTCTCGCTCGTTAAGGGGAAAGGTTTTGGCTGTTCTTCGGAATTAACAGTTACAACGCTTCGAACTGCCATCATATCTTGAGCTCTTATTTTTCACATCACTTTCTAATACTCAAGAAAATTTAAACAGACTGCTTCAATCTTAGGGACCTGGATATACTGGTAGCTGATTCTGCGGCACGGATGTAAAGTTTTATGCATTCGAAATAGCCCGAAAATTGCTCGTTTGACGTTTCAAAGCGTTTGTAGATGGGGTTTTATTTTAAAATAGTGATTCTTGATAAAGGACAAAATATGAAACGTGTGGAGGTAATGTCAGACCAGAAATGTTTGAAAGTTAAAGATCTTTAGTAAATGCGAATATTACCAGTAGCAAGTCATGAATAGATAGCTAAGTAAAAACTTTGATGATTAAAACTGAGGTTTGTTTAGAAAAATTAATAATCAATACAGACACAATGTCTGTATTGAATATTAAATGGAGTTTGACTGCGGATTAAATATTAATGTGCGCTTGTCACTATGTTTTACGTTTACGTTAGAGGGCTCGGAATTCCCGGAAACAACCAGTTTGAGTTATAGATATGCGTCAATCCGCCCGTGCAAGCCTTCCCTTCCTCCACAGCCTTGCCTTCGCACTTTCCTTTTCCTTTCAGTATACCCTCAATTTTCCCATGCTTATTTCTCAAAGTGTCCGACTTGATCCCTATTACATGAATAGGACCAAATTAAACATAGTAAAATGCAACATGTGGGCGTTTAAGTACTAATACACGTGGGCGTAGAGGGGCTCGTGGCTAAGTGGAAACCGAGTAAGTTAGCACATTACAAAGTTAAGCAATACTAGCCAAGTCAGTCTAGGATGAGTGACCATTCTTAACACATTGACACCCCTCCGTGCCGGAGAGCACGTAAAACCGTCGGTCCCGGGTGCCATACAAACATCTGTGGCATGTAATTGGAGCCCTAAAAAGTCCGACAACCTGGTCTAACTACAGAACTTCGATATCGTCTAGTACTTGGGTTGTGGAGGTCTTTTTTTTTTTTAAGACAACTCCTGTGTCGCGGGGGACTTTACAAACAGAAATAATGGACACAAAGAACACCCAGACTCAGGTGGGAATCGAACCCACGACCTATAAGCATAGCGGTCGGTCACTAACCACTAGACCAACAGGTCTGATGGCAGTCTTCACGTAAAATATCGTAGTTCGGCCGTATCGTAGTTAGACTGAAAGCCGACCCCAACTTAGTTGAGAAAAGGCGCGGAGGATGATGATGATGTGGGAGTTTAATACATCTCTGCCTTCCTCTTGAGGACACAGGCGTGAGTGTTTTAATTTACAATCATTATTACGCATAGTAAGCAGTTCCAGTGCCTGCTATCAATCGTAAGAAACGTGGTAATAATCCACGTGCAGAAATGCAATACTGCAATAATACTTTAACAGCACAGCTGGTAGGGTACAACAGATTCCATTTCTAATCACAGCTGCCCACTAGGGGGCACTGTATTTTTTCGCAGGTCAGTAGAGTTGCCTAGGTTATCTACTCATAGAATGCAATCAAGACAGACTATGATTAAATTTACATATATACAACGAATAACTTTAGTAACTATTTAAACAGTGTGACTATTTTATTATTTTTAAGTACAGGCGCAACTAGGTTGTTAGGGAAACAATCAATATTACCCTAGTTGCGACACCGGTACCTTATACGCTGTTACGGTAAACTCATTTTAGCTCCTAATTAATGTGATCATAACAGATGTTAATTATAAAGAGGGCAGAGTAGTGAGGTAGGTACCTCTTCCTTCCCTCACCTTTACGATACTCTAGGGACAAAATAAATATCATACGGGATATCGGAACAAGGACTACACTAATTTGTATAAAGATGAGAAACAAAGACAAAGTCCACCTGATGGTAACCACTTACCTTTGCCTAAAAACATTAACAACCAAATCTAATCTCGCTCCCGCCCCGTTTCGCAGTAGTCTTCTGTACGGTGGATGTACTTCTCCAGTCATACATCTTCTTCTTAGCTGGGGCTGGCTTCTAGTAGAGGAAAAATCTGCTGTAGTCAAGTTTTTTTTTGCAACTCGTTTTTTTGTATGGAGAATGTGTGTGCAAAAGGCATGTGTGTGTTTTTTGTTTTTGATATCTTTTCTCTCAAAATACAATAACAAAATGGTTTCCTTAAAAATGGAATTCATAGGAACAAAAAGGTATACAAAATAATTCAACGATAAAAATACTAATTTGGGATCACAAACTGATATATTGGAAAATACTTTCATCTAGAGACCATTTTATCCGACATGACAATATCCATCTGTAAAAAATAAAATTCTGCAAGTATATTTAAAAGCACTCTCATCTCACATTTCAGAAATAATCTGATTGTATTTTTGGAATTTATTACCTTCGCCCGTATAAATGAATTATTTTAACAAGACAAACAGACAATTAGTCAAGGGGCCTGCTACCCTTCGCGTTAATTAATAATTATCCGGTAGGGGTCGCAGGGGACGTTGAAAGAATACTGATTCTACATCGATTTCACTGTTAATTTAAATTAAATGTTTAATTAACTTAGGAAAAAAGGTTTTTTGCCTAATTGTAGACTCGGTTTTAATATCTTCTGGACAAATTTAGAACTGTATTGTAACAGCTTTGTGGATTCAGCTAATAACAGTGAACTTAGAGAGTAGTTGTCTCACTCATTGAACCTTTTACTACCTTTATTTATTACAACTAAATGTGCAGACAACCACACAACCCACCTGTTAGTGAATAGGTAGATGATAGGTGTTATCGGTGTGTAAACACTTTTAGGACCACACGTGTCCCTTTTACGTTGCCAAACCCTAATCTTCCTCCCATGAAGCTCTGGTGATCCAGCTCAATTAATCAATCAACCAATTAGCCTATCGCAGACCACTGGTGGATATATGTGTGCCCAATGTGCGCAACAGCACCCGGTCCTCCGCCTTTCAAATCGATCCATCCCAGTACCCTTCTTCAGGTCGTCAGTCCATCCATCAGTGACTGTCAGTTGATCTGGCTTGGGGGTATGCTGTCTTTTTCCCATTTGCTGTCTCCACTCTAGGACCTGTTTACTCCAACGACCATCGGTCCTTCGGCAGACGTGACCACCCCACTGTTACTCTAAATTCACCAAAAGAAAAAAACGTCACTTTGCAGTGCTAGCATTACGAGCTTACTGTAGTTTTCTGCAGAATGAAGGCATTAAACCAGTCAGCCGGGTAATTACAAAAACCTCACCGGCTCTTTTCGAGCTCGACGTTAAGAGGACCCTATTGCCATCTACAGTAAATAGTTTCAGAGATGGCATTGATATTCAGAATTTCTTACAATTTGCCCGACTTGAACCTGTGATCTCACGATGGCGAGCAAAACATACGCGCTAACGTTAGCGTTTAACTTTCAGTTCTTTACCTTCTAGTCCTGAGTGAACACGCAACAGACAATTTTTTATGAATCACAGAAACAGTTGTCTTTTATGAATATCGAACCCACAAGACTCGCTAAGATTTATGTATTAAAAATCTCGAGTTTTCATAAAGTTTTTAGCGCTTTGTTATTTTTGTTAACGGGGTCTACTATACGACCCTAAAATATGACCACTTTCTGTAACACTGTATACGTTGTTTTAGTGGGACCAATAGATAGCCTTTACGCAATGGAAGAATCAGTATTCGTTATTTATAAGAACAGAGGAGATATATCCACAGCACGCGACTAAACTGCAAATCAAACTAAAACATATCATTAAATGTATGAAGGTACTTTAAAAAACATTTTCTACACAGAGCATGCTTATAGTAAAAGAAGGATTATTTGAAACTGTACTGAAGATAAAGCACATCTTCATCCGAATAGTCCCCAACTCCGGCTGTCGTACGGCGCAATTTGCTCCGAATACAAGACGTCGCAATCCCCAAAATATGTGTCGGCTAGATTTGTCCGGCAATTAATCAGTATTAACGGTGCCATCTGTCTGAGAGGCTTAGAGACGGCGCTGTCGCCTCGGAGCCGCCTTGGATATTAAGAGCCGTGTGTGCCAGCCTAGTCTAAACGACGATCTGAATAATTCAGATAGTGGCACGAGATTAAATGATTCAAGTGGATTCTGTTTAAAGTATATATTTTTTAATTGAGATTCTAGCGTGCTCTAATCGTTATGAGATAGAGCCCTTTAGATATACTACTTATAATACTTTCCAATTTAACAAGCGATAGCCCTTCTTTAAACGTTTTTAAGAGAAGAATCAAGGATTGTTTTCTTTTTCATAGCTTATATATTTAATTAAGTTTAGGTATTAAATGTATGTATTTATATATCTGTATGTATGTATATATCTATTAAAAAATCAAGAGTTTGCCTGAATTTTTAATAGGCTATATTCACTCTATTTACTATTATTGGTAGAGAATTCAAGCATTTAAAATTGTGTTTCAAATTGCCTTCCTGTGTAAGATTTGTTATTCATATGTACAATAAAGAAAGATAATATTGTGTATTCCCGATGGAAAGTTTTGTTTATTTACCGCAATGTTTTGTGGTCAATAACACACTTACTCATATTGTTTACTCGTTTTATAAACATATATCGTTGCTCGTTAGTTATAAATAAATAATCGAAATAGTAGTTCATAAGCCTTGTTGTCTCTCGGTCTCCACTATGCGAACGGTATATACATGCGTAGACTACTTGATCACACATGAACCCATAGAACAGAAAAGTCTGGAACCCCCAAGTCACGGAGACGCCGACAGCAGATCTCATCCCTGATATATACGCACACGTCCGCATGGGGGTGAAATTTGGTCTCCAGTATATATCCTGGGTAATGGAGGTATGCCAGGTCTGACGGATTACAAATCTGCGTCTGCTTTAAGAAGAGTAGCTCTCAGTCTCGAGATGGTGGTGGACATCATTGCGGTTTGAGTGCATGCCTCAAATGTTAGAGAAGTGTACTTTAAGGGAGAGGAGGTGCAGCCTCTGTAAAACCTTACTGTTCTTTTTGGACTTTGTCATTTTTGAATTATAGAGTGAATAGGGGTGGGGAGACAGAAGTTGGGAGAAACCAAGTAGCTCGTATAATAGTAGTCGTACAAAAGTAAATACACTGATGGGAGACTCGCGTGGAGACCGTGGAGATCCCGGAACTCCCCCGGAAGTTGCCATCGGGTTCTTTCCATCTGGTGGAGCGCCAATATATTTATAAAATGCATACATAATCGCACCATAATATATTTCATTATATTAATAATTTCATAGTAATTATAGTAAACCGCTTTCTGTTTGTCAATTGCAATTATTGCTGGCACTACTGTAATATTGCCAATGTACTCGACGATCTCAAGAGATGGCGTTAGCAGTCTTCAAATAATGCAATTGCGTTGCATCTGATTGGCGCAAGAAAACCGGGCATACCCTGCTATAATCTCTTCTCGCTGAAAAACGCAACGCATTAATTATAAAAGTTTGTTCCGCCACGGACATCAGTTATCCTCATGACAAGAGCTGATTTTCCGTTAGTCCTATAGCCGTGTAGTGTTTGGACTCGCTTTGTAACCTTTACAAGGTGTTTGTGGAGTGCTTCAGTCTTCGATCGTGACCGGCCGGTCAATACCTGGACGTTTCAAAAGACCGTAGAAACCTCGCCGCTGCTCGCTGCCTTCTGGAGGATCGGGACTTGGTCGCTGTTGCAGGTCAGTGCTGGAATGATTGTTTGATCGATAGAAGCGGTTTACTTCCCTACACAGGTGTAGCGTACTACGCTTTAATAATTAATTGTTGAGCAATCACACCCGTGGTTGGGCTATTTACACGCCTGACCACCATCCGGGCCAGCACGATGGAGCAACTCCGGGATTATGCGCGGTCAGTGGGGCAGCCTTTCACATGTGGCTAGCACGTTAGTTGGGCCCCCTACAAACCACGGGTGGCCAGCGGAGCACCGTTTCTTCGGATCCTGCTGCCCTCTGGAACGAGCCACCCGGTGCACCAAAAACGAGTGAGCTGAAACAGTTCCCTAACGCAGCGCAAATACCCAGACCTATCCACCTCCATGGGCTTCCAAAACTACCAGACAAAACACAGTAGCATCAATAAGCTGCCCTTTGACGTCAGGTGTTCTGTGAGAGCGTGGTAAGTAGCCGTGTTCGAGCTAGCCCAATTTATGAGCTACTGGTGTTGGTGTAGCTAGGCTCTCACTCAAAGAAAGTCCACAGAAGATAATGTGTTAATTACAATCATCTACAAAAAGTTGCTGCACTGCGCAACTGCGCATATAATTATTGCTGTACTGCTGCGTGGCTAGTAACACGTGTGGCGTGGCGTGACTTTTCCAACTCTAATGGCCTAAAATTAAGGGATGTAGAATACAGCTTATTTGATTTTTACCATGATTTAGGTGCATTGAAATCGGTTTCACTTTTTGAAAGACAATTTTAAGATAGTTATGAATATAAACAAACTTCTAATAAATTAATATATTGAATCAGTAACGATAAGATTAAGTGAAACAATTTTTGGCCAAAAAAACAGCACTAGCTTTATAGAAACCTTTTCTTTATCAAAGATCTGCTAGCTTCACATTTTCACCCTCCGCTACGCATTAACCCCTCAGTTTATATATCATTACTGGCTATTGATGTCCCCACCTATACTCATTAGCGATAGTGTTGGGAAACTCTGAAACAGTTATATATTCGTTGGTTCGTTACGTTTTAATATCAATACCAATAAATAAAATTGAAGTGTCTATTTGTAATGTCAAAATAATAGTTTATTTTTAATCTCATACAGTTATTTGCACGATACCTATGCCTTAAAATCAGTTTACTTTTGTCTGTCTGTTTGTTCTGGCTAATCTCGGAAACGGGTAGATCGATTCCCACGGGATTTTCACTGTCAGATAACTGGTGTTATTAGAAATAACTTAGGCTACTTTTATTTTGAGAAAAGAATTAGGGGCAAAATATATAAATATGTACACGCGAGCGAGGCCTTGTTAGTAATATATATGTATATGTACGTAGGTAATATATATTGTCTTACGAGTTAATGTGAAAGTAAGTTTCTTTCTTTTCTAAAACAGTGATCAAAAATTGATACAAATACGTAAACACATATTTAGTGTATTTTATGTATATGTATAATTATACTTTTGTATTAATTAAAACTATTTGTTTTATTTGTTTATAAAGTAAGAACTGAAATTAAAACATTTCATAAATTAAGAATGTTATCTTATGTTACCAGAATGTTGTTTGAACAAGGTATGTTGGTTGGTACCGGAATGCTGTTTAGTTTGCCAACCATACTTTATAGTAACGGATCCTAGTTAATTTTCGATAAATATACTTTATACGTTTGTGTGAAAATAAAGTAATTATACGAAAATACTATATTTCCAACCTTTACCTATATAGACTTAAATTTACTTATATGATTTTTTTACATATCGAACATACACTCGATTAAAATGATTATGATATATAATCACAAAATGAAACATTAGGTGTCAGATATGACAGATAACGTCACAAACGTCACTATCAACGAAATTGAAAATAGTCTGTTGTTTGTTTCACTGAGAAGTATGAGTAATGTAAGATTGTCTGATGGAATGGAATGTGGGGACAGTTTGGACATGTCGAAAAGGTGAGTGACTAAAGGAATTTATAAGGCTCCTGTGAGTGGGAGAGTCCTAATGCGTTAAAAGTTACTTTACTCAAAATATATTGTTAGGGCAACAAAAACATATAGGGTAATACAATTATTTATATTTCTATCAAATATTTTATTTTTTTATAATTAATAAAAGCTGCATGTTAATTTAATATATATTACAGATAAGTCATACTACAGTACCGAATCTAACCTACTTAAATAAAACTTGACAAAGTAAAATGATGCCAAATGATAATTGAACCAAGTGAATAAAATGCGAAATGAAAATTTGCTAAATAAGTTTTTTGAGAAGTAAAATACGACCAAAAATACTTTGCCCCAAGGGCAGTACACCGTATAAGTTTAATTATAGGAATCATAAAGCCGAGCTCTGCTTTCTATCTGAGAATTAAATGGTTCATTAACGATAAAGAGTTATTAATATATTATAAAAAAACTGTTATTTGTGTCCCATGCCTAAACATTTTCAGCTTAATCGCCAAGATAAAGGAATGGCTTCTTTTTATGATCCCCAAAGGCTTTATGTCTTTAATAATGATCCTCTCACATTCTATTAATGGTAAGTCAGGATACTATATAACTAATATATGGTTATTGATAAATGTGCTGTTTACTTGAAACATGTATTTCGTACGTTCTTAAAGACAGGCTGAAAGGTAAAGGTTTTTTTTGAGTGAAAACTTCTTTAGCGGCGTTGTGTACTTTTTGGAATGGGTAAAAAATGTTAAACTCGCGTCAGGATACGTGACCTGATCGTAATTCGTAAGACGGAGTCGAGTTTCTTATATTTAAAAAAATATAACATTCGAAATTCCAACATTTATGAGCGGCCAGGAGCGCAGAACTTCCAGTGTACCCTATGTATACATTTAGATATATTATTACCTACTTTTTATTTTTAACCTAATTATATATATACAGATGTGTGCGTGTGTGTATGTATATGCAAATACATTGTGAAGTTATGTTTTCATTTCTGACGTGCAGTCCTACGTCTGACTGTTTTTTTATTAGGTTAACTATTTTTAGAAACTCTCCTGTCATTTTAAGATGTCTGAAGTCGATAAGACTGTATCAGACTTGAACAGCCAATTTTATTTTTCAATGGCTCTATCTGCTTGTCAGAAGAACGGGTAGAGAAACAAAACAGTCCAAAACTTGGAATTTCTGTGCGTCCTTAAATTTTATAGCCAGTCACTTTAAGTTTTTAACCGACGAAAAAACAGAGGAAGAAAATCAATCAATTTTTGTTTTGTGTACGACTAAGCATAACTTTTTTCTTAACTTATGGACATGAAAATTTCTTTACAGTCCTTCATTTTGTACACATTTTTAGTCTCATTTACATCCAAATTATGTAACAATGTTTTAACTTGTTCAGATTTACTTTTTAGACTCATGTATGTTTTTAATCCGACTTGTCTTGATAACATGACATTGAAAAGCGTAAAGCGTTATCAATAATACTTTATCAACATATTTGGTTAATCGTACCAAATGTTATCAACTAATTGACGAAAGAAAATATTTTTTATTTCTATTTCCTACTTATGTAACACGTGGTTCAATAAGTACCGATACGAAGTACTAAAATGAAGTTTTTTTTTAATAAAATTCTTTTTTATGCACCAACGTACTCGCCTTCAATTGCGATAGAGTTCCTCCAAAGTTTTTCTAACTTTTCCATTCAGTCTTCCTCAGCGATTTTTAGGACTTGGTTGATTTTTTGTTGAGTCTCTGCTTCATTTAGACAACATCACTTGTCTATACTACCGCGTTTTACCACCGACAAATGGTTGGTTTCGACGGATCAGGTTCCGGGTAACATTTTATAAGCCACTGCTGTGCTTGAACGGTATTTTTTTTAATTAAAAACAATGTTTTATCATCAGACGAAACACGTTTAGTTCCGAAATTACAAAAGTAACGTCACAATATCTTCAACTCAATATTTTATTATTCGATAAAAAAAAAATTGAATTATATCATTTGATGGCCAGTACTTTCTAAAAATAAAAAAAATACAATTTGCACCATCTCCAAGTAAGTCTCGCGACTTATTGTACGATCTATTACCTATATACTTTCTGAATATTTTTCGCTGATGTAAACCTCAGTATGGCGGCGTCCCGGGACCGCAGCTCATCCACTGTCAGATTACGGGTGAGAGGATTCTTAGACCTACTTAGAATATGTGTCGCGTCTCAAGGGAACGTAGCACTATGACTTTTCTATTGCAAAAGACATTATATTATGTATATGTACATTAGTACCTTACAGATCTACACTGTAAGTCTTATTGACTGCACGGAAGGCGCAATGGTTAAAGTGGTCACTTCGCCACTACGCCGAGTGTTGTGGGTTCAAATCCCACACTGGACGTAAATTTGTGTGATCTAAAAATAGTTGTCCCACGTCTGGGTGTTCTTTGTTTCCGTTGTTTGAATGTTTGTGAAGCCACGATACAGGAATATTCCTAATGCGGGATTTGTTTTTTAATTTAAAAAAAAATTCTAAAGCTGTTTCTGCTATTTTCTAATATAAGTTTTTAACTGGTGATCTCGTGGAACTTTAGTTTGCAAGTTTTTTTATCTCCCAGATGACATACAAGCGCAGCTGACTTTATTTTAAGCGGTCAACAAAGCCTGTAGATATGTCTTACGCCAACCATATTCTTTGGTCACTTAGGCTTATTTAACAAGATAGATTCAACTATAAGATAAGCAACATGGAAGAATCCAAGATGCAATTGCCCCGGACTTAGAAGCTAGATAAATGTTTTCCTAAGATATTGTTCATGTGCTTTCATATTGTAGAAAATATATTTTTCTTTATTTCGTTTTCTATTCTATAAAGAATAACCTAAGTACTTGAGTTTCTTTCAGATATGTTATAAAATAATAATAATTGAGGATTCTCAAGCAAACAAGTACGATTTTTACTTACATTTTTATTTTGCAGTTTTTTACACCGAGAATAAAATTTTTCACTCTGTAAAAGAAGCTCCTTATGCGGGAGTTGTCTTTAAAAAAAAAAGAAGCATATGAGCATATTATCTTTATACATCATCACATGTTACTTCCTTCTGTTTTATTAGCATTACAAATCCAAAATGTCTCCAATTCCCTATTTATATGTATCACAAATCTCTAGGTCAATTACGACTAGTTTATATTTCTACAAGTAAATAATAACTAGACACGATATTTGTATGTGTAAATCAGCTTCTTATTTTGTCTGGGTGTAATTTATCTATTATATGTATGTATCCTTACTAATATTATAAATGCGAAAGTAACTCTGTCTGTCTGTCGCCCTTTCACGACAAAACTACTGAACCGATTTAAATTAAATTTAGTACACAGATAGTCTAGGGCCTGAGAAAGCTCATAGGCTACTTTTTAATGCGAAAAAAGGGGTGTAAGGGGTTGAAAGGTGGGGATGAAAAGTTGTATGGAAGTATCGTCATATTTAGAGCTAGAAGCTTGAAACTTATTTTTTAGGCTGTTGATTCGATACAAATACACTATTCATATTATATTAAATATTTCTATACGGACGAAGTCGCGGGCACAGCTAGTTTAGAAATATATAAGTATGTTTATCAGCAGTCTGGTTACCATAGCACAGGCTCTGCCTAGTTTGGGATCAGACGGCCGTGTGTAATGTGTAAAGTTATTATTAGTATTCATATTTAAGAAACAGATACCTGCTTCCAAATTCTAGGCGAAGTCAAGGGCGCTAGCTAGTGCAGTGGTATTATATAAAAACAAAGCAAACAATTTGTTTTGTTAGAACGCGCCTTAAGCACGCTACCTCGCTGTAAATTCTTATTAGATCTCTAATCAGAATGATCGTTACAGATGTTAATTAGGAAACAGTGGAGCCGCAGGAACCTTCTCATCTGCCTTCACGACACTCTTGGGATATGTCGAATCATCCAGTGAAAGTTGTTACTATGTCGTAATGAAGTTTGAGACGCAGTTACATATTTGCTTTCGTTTATCATTTTAAAGACAGATAAAAAAAATTAAACTAAGGTATAGTAATTTTGGATCGTATTGCAGACACTGTACTAAAGTATAACCACCGTCCTTCGTCCTTCCTGCCCCCTTAAGGAAAAGAAGAGCGTGATTAGACAGCACCATATAGTGGAATGTTTTTTTTCTACTAATGAATTGAGTGAGAGCGCTATGCTTCGGCACGAATGGGCTGGCTTGACCGGAGTGATACCAACACTTCACAGAAAACCGGCGTGAAGTAATTCTTGGGTTGTGTTTCGCCGAGCGAGTGTGGTAACCGGAAGTCCTAAGCCCCCTTCCCTCCATCCCCTACTCCCACCCTTACCCTTTTTTTTTATTTTTTTTTAAGGGTGGTAACCCCCTCGGACCGTCACCACACCGGGGTTTTCCAAACCTTTCTCCTACCCCCACCCTTCCTCTACTCCACCTCCTCCTCCTTGAGTTGCAGGAGTCTATGGGTAAAGGTAGTCACACACACTCAGGTGACCCGTCAGCTCGTTTGTCAACTATCCAATAAAAAGGAAAAAATACGGTTAACAATGTACTAGTGAGGAATTACTTCTTGTCATGAGTGTTTAATGCATATGTGAGTAACTCAGGAGGGTCCTTCCAGATTATTGAGAGAAATCGTAGAAATCTATTTGTCGAGTAATATTAGCACAAAAGGTTCACTCTGCAGAGTAATTACTCGCATTTAATATTAACTGTTATAAAAGATTATGCTATTAACTCAAGTCGTGTACAATTGTAGTCAAGTGTGAAGGTTCAAAAAACCGTTAAGGATTATTATCTCTTTACGGATCTTGCTGTTGATCGGAACAAATATTATAATATATTAAAATTAAAATCTCTTTACACACTTTTTACAAAAAAAAACAAGTGAATAAAACTGTATATTTTTAATAATAAATATTAATACATATTGCAAACTTGGCACTCATTTAAATTTGAATGTCAGAAGACCAAATGTACAACGGTTAGTTCTTCATTTTAGTTCCTCGATATGAACTCCACTGAGAGCGCTTCACCGGGTGCGTAGAACATTCCTTTATTATCTACCGCTACATCATTCGGCATTGGTGCGTCCGGTAAAGGTTTCAGTATGAAGTTGCTGATGATGGCCGCAAGAGCAAACCTTAAGCTAAACATACCAAAACGCTTACCTGAAACAAAAGATTTTATTTAGATAGATTGATAGAATGCTAAACCTGTTAATTACATTAGATCCAGGAATATTGACCGCTATTTATAATGCGCTTGGTTGCGCGCTAATACATTCTCTTGACATTACCGTTATAGACAATTTATTGTGCTGATAGGTAACAATTTCTTTGTTATGTTGGCACTACTCAATCATTACCCTGCACATTATTTCCAAATACCTTCCACCAATACCACAATCAAAGAAGATTCTGGAGAAACACCAGTGAGTAGAGAGTCCAGAATGTACGACGCAAACATCTCATCTCATCAATACAGTCTACTCTTTTTCTCTTAATTGAAATAGTATCTTCCCCGCGCCAACAACACTCGTGGTTTCACACAGTTTCCACCTTAAGACAAAATTCAGAGCAGTGCAGAACGTAATTTAATCTTTCAAACTGTGAAATTGACTAATTGTTTAATTTTTTTCCTAGATTCTGCAGTACGAAGCATAAATATTTTGTTATAGAACTTACAAAACGAAAGTGATATTCTAGTTGCTGCAAACGTTCTTAGAATAAAGGACTATTTGCCATCAGTTTATTAGAGGGCCGATTATTGACGATTCTTAAAATAACTTGCATAGACTAAGCAAAAAAATTGTTGGAAATATGATTTAGGGGTTAATCCTGACTTTGATGTAGTAATCCTGCTAGTAATTAACTTCACTTGTCACATCTAAACAAAATCAACTACATACAACATACCAATATAACGTCACTCCTTTTTTTGTCGTATATACCACGTGTTGTCACCGAGGCCAACGTTGAAGTTAGTAATATTTTTACTAGTGAGCTAAATCTCTGTTTGAATGTGTCTATAGATGTTAACTCACACACGTTTAATATTATAGTGTAAATACTAACACAATCTACTAACAAGAAGAGTAATAAAGGAGTATCTGAACACGCTACAGTAGTTTCACTACAAAAGTAAAATTTAATTTGGTCCTACAGCTTAATTACAATTTCATACTCAAGTTACAATTCATTCGCAAAAATGATATGTAGTAGATATTCTGATTTCTTTTTAATTATATCATAAGTTAAGAATTGGATCTCAAAATATATTTAAGAAAGGATTTTATTTAGAGATAGGTTTAGTTTTAACTAAAAAATTAAAATTTGCATTCCATTTCGATATCCAATATACAATCCATGTTTACTGACATCAGTCACCTTGTGAATACGTCCAGTCTAACCTAATCGAAACATCTTTCGGTTCAAAAGAGTTTCGGACAAATGGAGACATCCTACCTGTAGCAGTAAATTACAATCAACAAACCTATACAAGATCTTGGTCCCTCTCCAAAAGGTAAATATGTATACGGCTTGATATTATTCGCATTCTCGGGAAGGAATCTTTCAGGTTTAAACTCCATAGGTTCAGGAAATAATTCAGGATCTTGGTGCATGCCATTGCTGTTGATGTAGATGACGGTTCCAGCGGGTATCGTCAGATGTTCATCGATTTGGTACTCTTTTAAAGCAATGCGATCTAGCCAACCCATGACTGGATATTTTCTCATAGTTTCTAAAAAAGAATTGATAGATATTGAAATTTATTATCATTAGCAGTATCGTTACCAACTGTGGCTAAATAACAAATGGTAACACAAAACCAAAGAACATTTGGTTTTAACAAGACATGAGTGACATATTACACAATAGTAAGATGTAATCTTATTATTGTGTAAAGAAATCTGAAGAACCGTGTAAGATATTTTATAAAAATAATAATAATCTGAAACATTTTAAACAATGCCAACTACACCCAAACTAAGTATAAGATAAATCCTGCACTGTGGTTTCTATAACAGGGAGAAACATACTAAACAGTGATATTAACTACCTAAAATGACGAAGAACAATGGAAATAGATTAAAAGCCTCCTTAAAAATATGAATTTAAAATATTATATAAGCAATTGCAGTCGGAAGCAACAGTACTTGTTAAATGTCGTACTAGTTTAATGCAAGTCTTGCTACATGTCTCCGGCTGCAATGACATATGATCACATATTTTTAAAGTTCATCCATCTATTATGCTGAAGATGACTTTTGAACACACCTTTGATAACTGCATTAAAGAATAGAAGCTCTCCTAAATCACTTTCTATGAACTCCTTGTCACCAATTTTGATGTGTGCTTCCATTAGTTCTTCGTACACTCTTTGCTGTAAAGTTTAATGTCATTACTGATATGATAAACCAAAAAGATTCTTACGCACTCACAAATAATATGCTACAACCGCAGTTTCTATATTAGTAATTTTCTCCAACCTCTTTTTATTATTAGTAAGTAAACTTTGTATCTACATGTCTCGTATATTCTTTAGTTGACCACCAATGGAAGAACGGCTATGTACAACATAGACGGATGAAAATCTAATCAGAATTTGAGGTACTTTAGGTAACTGTACCATACCCGAATGTGATCCTGTAATTGACTCGGCAGTCCTATATGATTTTTTTATCTCATTGAAATTACTATATAAGGCGGCTAAATAAGAAATATTCTGTATCAGTCAAATCAAAACAAAATTGGCCAAGATACTTCAGGGAAATCGTTTTTCGGACAAAATCACAAGTCAAATTGTAAAACTTTTTTGTATAAAGTCATTAAAAACTATGTAAAATTTGCCTACATATCATATTTGAAATCCTTACTTGATATTGCGGATGATGGGCCATCTCGTAAGTGATATAAGTTAATACGGTAGAGGTAGTATCATAACCTCCTTGCAGGAAAATCATAGCGTTTGCAATTACTACCACTTCATCCAAATCTGAAAAAAAGCGATAGGCTTATTTGTTCAATTATAATTGTTTCAATTAATAGGACTTAAATATAGTAATGTATGATGTGAAAAACGTCTGCTGCAGCTGACCCGCCGCTGGCGGGTCTTGGCATGGCAACGCCAGTCGCAAGACGCTCCGCGCCACAGGATGCACCGCAAGACGCATCGCCCTATGTCATGGACGAAGCGTAAGCTCCACCGGCGGACCAGCGGCCAGTAGGTATTTAGCACGCGCAAGTCCATTGAACGACATAGACCTGTCATGGTGAACTTCAGAAAAGGTTAACTTAGTTTCCTGCCTATATAAAGTTTCGTGTCTGTAGGTACGTTGATTACTGTTGAAAGTTGAGGTGTTCCCTCATCTGTAAGTAATCCTGGGCGTAGAATCAGTTTATGCTTTTCATAAAAATGCATTACATCAGAACTAATTGGTTCCGATGAAAATGCGAAAAAGCCGAAAACATCATTTATGACGGAATGGTAAGGTTCGATTTTCCTAAGATGGGCATTTCGGGACGAGAGATTTTGTTTTGGGCAGTTTAACAACAATATTCGCCCTCGCTTCGATATTTATATTTGACTGTATTGTTGAAAATGTAAGTAATAACCAAAACACCGATTAAATAATTTAATCACACGGCACTAACAAACAATAACAGCCAACCGATAACACTCTTTTAAGTGAACAATCGTGATGAATTGCATGTGGAAGCTTCATAAACATCGCAATAATTTTACCTTCTTGTTTTATTAATATGAACTTCATTAATAATGAAACCAACAAATAATGTATTGGAGCACTAATTTGATTAAAAACGAATAAAAAGAAAATGTTGTAGTAACTTTGTATTTGTGTACGTAATTCTTGTTTAGGAGTTTTTGTTTTAATACAACTTTCGCATCAAGAATATTCCTGTGTCGCGGGGGCTTTACAAAAATTCAAACAACGGATACAAAGAACACCCAGCCTCGGAACAACTATGTGGTTCACACAAAGTTTTGACCCGTGTGGGATTCGAACCCACAACACTCGGCGTGGCGTAGTGGTGAGGTGACCACTTAAACCATTGCGCCATCCGTGTGGTAAATAAAAGTCAATAAAGTAAAAAGAAAGTCTTAAGTCCATACAAAGCATTAATAGATTGCCTTGTGAGTTTAACACTGGATTTATGAATGTGAGTGTACGTTAGAAATCTATACTAATATTATAAAGCTGAAGTATTTGTTAGTTTGGCTATACAACATCACGCTACCACCAATAGGAGTGGAGCAGTGACCACAAATGCAATTGAAACTACAGGGACGGCTAGTAGAATATAATACTAAAATTGTAATGAAATTGGATCTGCCAGATCTTTGGCATAGGACTCTTGCTTTTTTAAAATAATACTCACTTTGACCTTCCTTCATTACGTCTTGTTTCATCTTTAATAGAGCGTCCATAAGATCTCTCTTTCCTTCTGTCTCTTTCTCGTACCCTCCACGCTCTTTCACTATCATAGCAAATACTTTCCTAAAGTACGTCATCGTATGCTTGGGCCAAAATGTGAAGCTGAAATGAAAATACTGTTAGAGTAAGGATTTAAAGGCCGAAGATACGGAATAGTTATATCATTACTACGAAGGAATCCAGAGATAGCTGATAAATAGTGCAGTCAAAACTAGAGATCGAATAGTGATATCAATTTACGATAGATTATTGTGTTACATTCTCTCTCTCCTCAGTCGTTCACTCTTGACAGAGTGGTCGTGGTTTCGTGATGATGCTCTGGTTTGGAAAATGCATCCCCCGCGATGCGTCTCCACTTGTTGCGGTCTTCAGCGTTACGGGAACATTGGACTATAGAGGTTTGTGTTGCAGCTTTTAAAATGTCTGTCCAACGCGTAGGTGACCGACCACGTGACCGCTTCACTTCGACTTTTCCTTGGACAACGAGTCGCTTCTTGGAATCTCGGTTTCGAACAATGTGTCCAAAATATTTGAGGATTCGTATTTGCACAGTCGACGATAATCTCTCCTTAATTTTGAGTTCTTCCAGGATGGAGACATTTGTCCGCAATGCTGTCCAAGGAATCCGCAGCAGTCGCCGCCAGCACCACATTTCAAGTGCATCAATTTTGCGTCGGCCTTTCACACGAAGCGTCCACGTTTTAAGTTTATACTCGTTTATTATGCTGTATTTATAACGATACATTTAGTATCTTTAATATTGAACGTGTCATATCCAAAGCTTCTTACAGTAACTCGACATTAAACTATGGCGACTTACCCCAAAAAATCAGCCAATTCTGGAAAAAAGAAAATAGAAGACCATTGAATGCCCCTGAAAGTGCTATACTTTTCGAACTCCTTAGTCATTGCCCTCAGTGGTCCTACGCTATGTTTGGTTGCTTCACACTTGACACCAAACGCAGATTCTCCGATGATGTCGGTAGCATAGTCAGCGAACAACGACTGTTGAATAGCAAACACTTATAAAAAAAATTTTAACAATGAATTAAACCGACGAAAAGAACTAAAAAGCTCAATAATAGCTTAAGACTTAAAAGCCTTATTTATTTTTTGCTTTTTAGTATGTTTCGTCTTTTTAATTTTTTGTTAAAAAGTTTTTATTTTATTATTTTTCGTGGCTTGCGTCATCTTTTATTACTCTGACAACTACTATCTCTTAATATATTTAATATTAAATACTTTAAAACACTATCAAATGTCTATTATTTAAAGCATATTAAGTGGTTTCTGTCACTAAAACTAAAGCTTTTATATCTAACTCCTCATTGTTTAGGAAACGTATGGTTTCTATCATCAGCTCAGCTTCATGATGCTGTGACTCCTAAACGCAAATAGCAGATTAAGTTTTGAAAAGTAAACAGAAACACTATTCGTTCCTACAATTTTCGAGGGTTTCTCTCAATTTTATCAGGATCCCAATATCAGATGCTCACTTCCTTGGCATGGGACCACCCTTAAGGTATAACCTATCTAACAAAAAGAATCATCAAAATGGGTTAATAAATAACGGAGTGAGGGCTGAACATACATAAAAAAAAAATACACATATGGTCGAATTGAGAACCTTCTTTTTTTCGTCGGTTAAAATAGCTAGCCATTTCCGCAGTTTGACGTTGAGTATGTAAACGCTACATACATATACCAATCCACGCACACACATACGTGCTACACACACACGCACACATAGTCACACACTTACTGACTTTGAAATGCAACGTGTATTTAAATAATTATCTTTTAAAAAAAAGTATCACCGACTTCAGTGTACCTAAATACTGATAAATTGTAATAAGAGGCCATCAATAAATTACGTCACATGAATTTGTAGAATCACACCCCTCACAGTGGGACGTCACATACTTTGCAATTTTACACCCAGAACTGAAAACTTTTCCAAGGGACAAGTATACGTAGCTCTCAGCAGAATCAAAACTTTAGAAGGAATAGCTCTATCTGATTTAGAACCGTCTAAACTGTTAAGTAAACCCCACAATGAACGAGCATTAACAGAAGTGCACCGATTGAGAAATCTGATTTCTGACGAAAGGTAGACATCGGAAAAGAACCTCCTCCTTTTTTGAAGTCGGTTAAATATTTATTTTATTTTGAAAGTTTTAGTGGAAAGTAGATGTATTTTGTTTAAATACAATATCGGTAGGCCAACTAAATGCATTGCTTAAATGAGACAGCGAGGTTTCGGAGTAAACGAAAATATCATCAATGTATACAATTTTTAGGTATTTGTTGATTTTTCAAAAACCGCTCTACCGATTTCGATAATCTTTAAATGGGACCACCTGGGAAGTATACCCTTTGAAATTAAAAAAGAAATTTCCAAATTGGTTCAGTCATCTTCGAGTAAGCGGTGAACATACATAAAAAAAAGATTCTGACGAATTGAGAACCTCCTTCCTTTTTGAAATCGATAAAAATATTCCAAAATGCGGTTGAAATATATTTTAAATAAAATGAGTGATGAATATTGCCAACAAAAGTAAACAAAATTTTACCCTTAAGTCGTTAGTGATACCATTTTTGTTGTCAGATTTGATTCTGTGTACTAGGTCAGCCGACTTGCTTTGATAGAGATTTTGCCAACCTCTTAGTTTTGACGCCGTAAATACAGTAGTCAGCCGTTTACGGACTGAAGTCCACAAAGGATCCTGCAAAAAAATATTTTGTAATTTTGCAAGCACATAAAAATAATTACACAATACTTAAATCGATCCTAAGGATGAAGATCGGTGAACCAATGAAATGTTGAGACTAGCGACCCGCCCCAGCTTCGCACAGTTACAATGTAGATACCTACTAATGTGGTGAACAGTTATCTTCGTATTTCAACGTCGTATTCGGTTGAATCTTAAGTATCCTCGAGCACTCTTGGACATAGCTCATTAGATAAATTTAAAAGTTGATATACCTTTAATGTTCCTTAGAAATTTAAGCTCATTAAAGCTATGTAACGGTAGTCAGATTTAAAGAGACAAATTTACAACAAACCTAATAGAAGCATAGATTATAATAACGTGTGTTGATAGTGTTTTTATACCCAGGATTCCTCTCATTTCAAACACATTTCCAATTAGTTTTAAACGTGTCCAATTTCAAGTAAGCTTATGTGCCACCATGACGATTAACAAAACCTAGACGCTGAGAACTGAGAGTGTGGATTTAAGTACTAGCAGTTTTTTTGAACGTCTAGGTTTATGTAACTCTGTCGGGTATTAGCAACTCCAGAAAACTATACATTAATCCCCGATAGTTCTCCATGTACTGTTGTTTACAGAGAAGCATCACAGTAACTTTAAAAAAAGTAACTATAATAGCGAAAGCACAAAAAAACTGACTCAACGCGACAGTTTTGATAAAATTTACTATCAATCTGTGGTCTTCTTCATCAGTTAAAATTCACCAAATGATACTTTTTGAATGCAAATTGGTTGTTACAAACGTCAAATCCGTTGATAAATCTGAGGTAACGAATACTAAAAAATACAACTAAATTGAGAACCCTCTCCTTTTTTAAAGACGGCTAAAGATAGTGTCGTGTGTTTATTAATGTTGATAAGGTCGAGTCGAGACGAAATAGCTATAAATAACAAAATACAGATAAGCTAAAACTTCAATAACAAACTAGAATTGCTGTAATTTATGGTGTTCAGGCACCATATTTGCTGATTTTTTCATGTGGAATTGTGCAACTTTGTTCGGTGATCTATGCGAATGAAGTCTCGGGTATAGCTTTTAATAAATAGGAAACCTATTTACAAAAAAAGTAGTAGACTGCAATAGGCTGATGATGATGATGATTCACAAAAGTTTTTTATCATAATGCGAGCTAATGCCGTTCTACCGGTCTACCCTTTCCCCATCTGAGACTTGCGGTATCCCTTACCCTAGGTTACTCTCCCTACCCATTTTTCCTTATACAAATTTACCTCTTTCCTTCTTTCATATCTTAAAACGACTACATACTCAAGAAGAGTCGACGTCTTACAAACCCAACGAGAATTGGGAAAAGGGTAGGAAGATGGTGATGAGAAACTATCTTCTACAGTCCTATATTGATGAGTATTTTATGCATAAACCTAAAATAATTACTTACATTAACTGTCAACAAGTTCAAGGTGCCCAGTTTGTCAGATGTTCCTGTTCCGAGGAGTCTGTTTCTGAAATTG
Organism: Euplagia quadripunctaria; assembly: GCA_963859945.1. Taxonomy (NCBI): domain Eukaryota; kingdom Metazoa; phylum Arthropoda; class Insecta; order Lepidoptera; family Erebidae; genus Euplagia; species Euplagia quadripunctaria. The sequence goes on from OY982576.1 coordinate 1,218,195, forward strand.
TCCGAATCTTTAACAAGAATATTCCGCGCAATATAAGGACAATTGACAATTAACCCAGGGCGCCAGAACACCCAAATACCAACATAAGGATAAGGATACTTATTGTAGACGTCTGCCATCCATTGACCCTGAAATTTAAAAAACAAATGTCAACTTCCATTTCTGATAACACAACCGGACTGTTGTTGACATTGTGCGCTAAATTATCACCGTCTCTTATCATAATTGAAAAAATATACAACCATTTTCCAACAACATTCCTAACTAATAGTATAAATGCGAATGTAAGTGTGTATGTTAAGTGTTCAGCCAATCATCAAAAAAGGTCAGGCGTACAAAAAAAAAACATAAGATACCATCCGTCCAAATGACTGTTTTGGGAACAGCTGAATAGATTCGAGGAAAAGCTAGTACTAAATAACTTCCTAGTCTGTGTGGCTATGACCATTTTTTTTTAAGAACTTTCCCGCATTAGTCCTGTTTCGCGGGGGACTTTACAAACATACAAACAACGAACATAATTAAAAACTATTGGTACTGATGTTAGGAGTATTTTAAACGCTACTTCTTTTGAAGACACTTCACTTGTTTTTGAAGACACCTCAGTTGTTTTAGCGGTTCAATATGCCGCTCATTATTCTGGCCACCAACATCTAAACTAACACATCAAGCTGCTCAATTGACTCATTTTATTGACAGTATTTCTTGTTACCCATTTTACTTATTATACGAGTTATACCTAACTGACAACATTTACTCAATAAATGCTTTCCTCGATCAGAATCAAGTTTAGATAATAATATCATCAAAAGTAATAAAATTAAAGGTTTATTTAAACAGTCCTGTGAAGAGAGTGTGGAAAAAACCTTATATATATCTTAAAGCATTTATTGAATTTGTAAATATTAAAAATCTGTTACACATGTAATTCCTAAACTTTATCAGTATATCTAATTTAAGTACAAGTTAGCCATCAGTAAGCTGAAAAATGCTTGCTCGACTTACTACTTTAATAACTCTTTATGTTATTAAGTACGCTCGCAAGAGTGAAAAGGACAGGTACGCACCTACGTATTACAAAATAAGTAACTTTTTAAATTATCGTTTGTTACAGTACCATTATTATAGTTTAAAAAATTAAAGCTAATATGAAAATATTTGTCGTCGCCACATCAAAAACTCTTATTTATTTTATTAAAATTAGGGACAAACTATAATAGATGATAACACAGTTCACTATTTAATAAGAATAAGTTAATAGACATTATTTTGACTGGTTATACCGGTAACGCAATACTATTGGTCGATTGATAAATATTAACGAATAGTGGGATTATAAAAGGGTAGGAATACGACGAGAACGATTGTCTTGAGTGCGAAGAGTGGAACGAACAACTTGGCAGTTAGTGTAGTTAGTGTTTTTCATATTTATCAGTGGTTGTGAGAATGTTTCTAACATATTATTCTTATCAAAAGCACTACATTTCATGCCTTCTTTGCATTTCTTATACAAAGTTTTATCATTTTTCGGCCACAACTAAAACGGCACACCGCTAGCGCGGGCGCGAAGCATCTGCTAACTCAACTGTGTTAACAACTACATTGAAACACAGTTTGGTTAATACCATTTTTGAGACCTTAAACATATATACCTAGTGTATCTGATCAAAGTACCTGTCCTGAGAACTTCCATTCTGCGCTGCAGGGTCTGTAGACTATGTAGTTTGGCTTACCATGGCTAGATGGTGCTGAACTACTTCTCGCGGGACATTGATGCAGCTTGATTTTAAAACACACATTGTTACAAATCAAGTGGCATCAATGTCAATTGTAAATACAGTTTTGTTGTTTGTTTGTTGCTATTTCATGTTTATGCTCACCTCTCTAGTTTACTTGAAATTTCGCAACGATAAATTATAAATTTGTGTAGTATTGAAAATCAAAATATGTAGTTATAGTATACACTTAATTTAATTTAGCAAATCTGCCAGCCCTCTAAGAACGCTACCAGTAGGCGACGATGCAGAGGAATTTATTCATGTACTAGCAACCCGCCCCGGTTTTGTACGGGAAGCAGAGACATTTTCAACAATTATCAACATATTTCAATCAATTTATACAAAATCTTAACAAATTATACACCTAACCCTTCCTCATGAATCACTCTGTCTATTAGTGAAAACCGCATGAAAATCCGTTCAGTATTTTTCCAGTTTCCAGACAGACAGACAGACGCGGCGGCGGGGGACTTTGTTTTATAATATGTAGTGAATAAAAATGCGAACTATTCGCATTTTTATTTTGTTTGCACCGTACTTGTTTTTTAAACTTTGATAATTAATTATATTTGTTCAATTTGAGTTTATTAGTTAGTTACAAATGAAGCTAATAAAACAAAAATATATAATGAAAGGTATCTATAGAATTATTATGATCAATTTTAATCACTTTAATCAGACATGCACAAGGCAGTCACGATAATTGATGTAATTAAAAGTGGCCATGATTGTGATTATTTAAGTGTTAATGTTCTTTAAAAAACTACAGAAATAAAAACCAGAAAGATGAAATACTATTTAGAAGGTTTGGCCTGTAACCCTAAAACTCTTGTCCTTGAAGTTTGTTTTAAAACCAATAAGTTGAACAAGCGTGTCTATAGATTACATTTACGAAGTTAAATATTTTTTATAAAATTAAATACAATGATATTAGCGATTAATTGCGTAGTGAAGTTTTGTGACTTTTTAGCACTTGAATTGAAGTTGTTAATTTTTATGTTACAGATGGGTGTTACAGATGTCGGTAGAGTTGAAAAATCGTATGATTCGTACTATCATAATTATTATATAAGTCGATTTGCATGCCAATATTATTATACCTGAATAATACACGAACCTTCCTCTCATTTTGTTGTAATATAATATAATTAAACTTTCGAAATTTATTACTCGAAGATAGATCGATTTGGAAATTATGTTTTCGTTTGAAAGTGTTATACTTCCCAAGTGGTCCCATTGTCATCGGGTCAGGAACTGATGATGGGATCCTGGAGAAATCGAGGGACCTCTTCAAATATTATACGCATATTGGCAATAGATAATAAATAAATAAATAGCGATTTGGGTATTATATAAATATTAAATATACACCTGCAACATACAGTTCTGCATCACCCAAAGGTTGACTTATGTATTTGCAGGAAGTATTATTAATAAAAAAAAATATATATATATATATATATATATTCACCCTAATTAGAATAATATGCTAGTATTAAGTATAATGACACTTAAAGGCGCTCATTGATATGTTCACTGTAAGGTATTTTATTTATTTTGACTAACACTTCCTTTACTCAGATTAAAAAGTGACTTAATAAGAACTTACAGGGTTAATTTTCTGCAAAAATGTCAAACTGCCAAATATGGGATGTACTTCACATTGAGCTATTCTTTTTTTGATCCAAAACGTTTTCATTTTGTGCCATTTTATGTACAGCCAAATCACAATTACACAGCCGATTAACAGAAAGTTTAAGAAAAACATTTAAACGTTGGTACATGTAATCAGCGAGTTCACTGTCGACTGCGATACTTTTTGCAAAATTTTAATCTACTTGTCTCTACGCACTTTATGTGCACGGGAGTGCGCGGGCAAGTTCTCGAGTCCAAAACACTCCAGTGCTATATTTACAAAAATCTAATTTAGAATCGGATAAACTTATTGAAATGAAATAGTGTATGCGTCGTAAGGGCCTTATCACTACGCCATATGTCAAATTTAAAAACTAACATTAAGAGTTTACGAAAAATGTAAAAATCAGAGTATTATACAATAGGGTCAATCACTTGCTAAATTTTCATATAATTGATATGCGTTGCCAAAATGTCATAGGTCGTAGAAGTTGCGAAGATTTGAAACTGGTCAAAAGAGTACATAATGTCCGCTTTGAACAGATAACTACACACAAAGACCTTTTGTCTGAGTACTTTCGATACTCCTGCCGATGGTGGCGTATGTGTCGGGTCGTTCGGTTCCCTTCAGTATGATTGATCTGTACGATGGCCAGTGTGTGCGTCATGCTGGTGAACGGGTGCCGTTGATCGGGGCTGTTTTATAACGCGTCTATTTATATTTTAGAATAATAGGTATGTTACATTGTCCTAACAATTCATTTACGCTCATAAGCAATGTAACCAGAAATTTGTAAAAAACATTTTGTGAAAGAGTGTCCTTGGAGTTTCTTACCTGTTCTTCTCCATAGGATCTACGTATTGGAACAGACAACTTCGGCTTCACGACTGACTTAGTCTGACTGACTCCTACTCCTGACAATTCAAAAATATCTATTATTGGTTTATTTTAAAATAAATGGTTTTAATTTGATTTGATTTGATTAAAAGTGAGCTTCATGCGTTAAATGGCCTAGTCTTAAAGAACAAAAATATTGTTGTCCCTCTGACCTTAAGGAATTATATTTTAAAACTCTTGCATGAAGGCCACCAAGGCTTTAAAAGTTGACAGAATTTAGCAAAAACTTCAGTATATTAGCCTAATAAATAAGTATAAAGCCTCGGAAGTCGAGCCATACATAAATAATTCTCATATTTATTTAACTCACAGATGCAGTAATACAAAAGAACCATTGCAATACCATGATATTGTACCTATATATATATATATGGACCCGACAGATGTTGTCCTGCCTGAACTTAAAAAATATTATTCCTGGAACCCTATCGCAGATACATTTTGGTCGAAAAAGTCCGTGTTGTATTCAAATGCATTCATACGTCAAAAATAATATTATTATGAAAATCTACTAAACCCTACGACGCTTTCTAAAACACTCTGAAATAGAAGTCTCAGTCTGTGATATTATATTGATATAATAGAATTCAGAAAGAAGTTGCTCAAGCTGTGGTTACATGGACAGAAACCATTACTAGAATTCGCAGTGTGCTGAAAATGGTGGCAAGAATAACACCAGTGTTGATGAACGCGAAGGCTCAAAGTATGGTGGTTCATGAAGCAATTCTAGGCGCATATTATCCCGTTTCTATTTAATCGCCCTCATACCATCCGTTGCTAAGGAAAGCCGACAGGACTACGCAGGCGCCTGTCAATGTTGACTTTAATGTGTTTTGTATTATTTTAGACTGTTTTTCTATTTTAACTTTTAAACTTTCGCGTTCCATGATATAATTATGTACTTATACGGGAATTAACGCGATCACGAAAAGGTATTACATACCTCTGAATTGCCTGACGTTGCACTCGAAGCGGGCACCAATCACTGGATTGAGTTTCACCGTACGCAAGTCCTCTCCACGGAACGTCACTTTTACTCAAGAGTTGTACGTGAAGCGATTGAAATTAAAAAACACAAAACTTTCAATCGGGAAGATGGTTTCAAATTATCAACAGCGTGGAATCCAGTGATAAAAAACATGCCACCTCGCTCTTATGCGCAGTCGGGTGAACACCAGAATAGGGGCACATCGGTTTGCTTAGAGAATAGGGACACTGTTAGTATAGTATGTGACGGTACATGGCGAAATCAAAATATTAAAAATATCGAAAATGTGCGGGTGGATGAAGAACCTTCTACCTCACGATCTCGACGACGGAGGGCGTGCACCGCTGAGCCAGTCAGCCTGTGACCACAGCCAGTGCAACCTGGTCGAAACGTCAGGCAATTCAGAGGTATGTAATACCTTTTCGTGATCGCGTTAATTCCCGTATAAGTACATAATTATATGTTTTTCTATTTTCTGTAAATAATTCTATTTTAGTGTTTATGAGCGCCAACAACAGTGGCAATGTGGCAGTGTGTTCAGGTCAACCCGCTGTGTCAATAAGCAACCTCGTGCGATGTCCTCTTTGTCCTCAGGACCGTTTTTTCAAAGGTGAGCGAGGCTTGAAAGTGCATTTCGGAAAAATTCACAGGTCAAAATGTACTTTCAGGTCCCACTGTTCCTCCATCAGTTAGTGAAATTTCACCAAACACATCCCAAATCCCCTTTTGGCAAAAGTTAACACATTTAAAAAATTCCGTTCCTATTCTTAAAAGAGTTCCCCGAGGTGCAAGGCCTACTGTTGCTCATCATTTAGCCCATTGTGTAGGTCTTGTTGTCCGGGAGAATTCGATATCGGCCTGGGAACATTTGCTTACCTTCCCTTATAGAGTTTTATACATAAAAAAACATAATAGTACCCAAAAATCTTTGACAACCCAAATTAAAGAGAATTACCTTAATACTACGACTTATTTCAATCCAAAATTATCATTTTCTTGTAATTATAAAAGCAACAATTTTACTTTCGTGGAAACAAAACTGAGGGAAGGTGACATAAGAGGGGCAGCTAGGTTGCTTTTTAGCAGCGACGTGGTAGCACCTTACTCGCCCGATACAATCTCGGGTTTGAAGAGTAAACATCCCACGCCTCAGGATGACCTCTCTTTCCCTGACGCACCTACCACCGATACCGAATATCTAAATATTACTACCAAGGACGTGTTTACAGCCGTCTGTTCCTTTCAGAGTGGATCTGCCGGCGGCCTCGACGGCTTGACACCGCAACATCTTAAAGATTTAGTGAGTTCAAGCGCCGGGGAGGCTGGTGATGCTCTCTTGAAGGAGCTGACGGCTTTAGTAAATTTTATGCTCTCCGGTAATGTGGATGATGGCATCATTGACGTCTTATATGGAGCCAACTTATGTGCTCTACGTAAGAACGATGGTGGCATTCGTCCGATTGCTGTAGGGTGTACCTGGCGGCGTATGGTGGCCAAAATTTGCTGCAAATATTACAGCGCTGAACTTGCAGCAAAATTCCAGCCAGTGCAACTTGGCTTTGGTTCAAAAGGTGGTTGTGAGGCTGCCATACACGCCCTTTCCACGTACCTTGGCAGTAACGAAGGGGAGGTAATCTTGAAGGTTGACCTGAGAAATGCCTTCAATTCTGTTAATAGGGACACTCTGTTGACCCAAGCAAAATTGGAAACCCCTAAAATTTATAAATTTCTTTGGCAATGTTATAGATATCCTACAAAATTAGTATACAAGGACAATCTTTTGGAATCGGCCGTTGGATGTCAGCAGGGTGACCCTCTGGGACCAGTTATCTTCAGTTTAGCGATACACCCCATTATTAATGAGATAAAATCAAAATTCAACATTTGGTACCTTGATGACGGAACCCTAGGAGGGGAAGTAGAGACAGTTTTACAAGATTTAACTTTCATAAAAAATAAATTTAAATCCATAGGCTTAGAACTAAATTCTGACAAATGCGAAATTTTTATTTGTGACAAAACAGACAGACACTCGACTGTACAGAAATTCAATTCATTGGCACCTAACATTAAAGTTTTAGAAAAAACGTCTCTCCGCCTTCTTGGGTCCCCGGTCTTGGAAGATGGTTTTCAATCTTTCATAGAAGACAAAATTAAAAATTTTGGTGATTTTTCGGATCGTTTACTTAAAATTAATGTCCATTCGGCTTTTACTATACTCCGTTTTTGTCTTTTCGTACCAAAATTTACTCATGCCCTTCGATCATCGCAACTTTGGAAACATTTAACACTTTTAGAAAAAATTGACAAAATTATTCAAAACACCCTTAGCAAAATTTTAAATGTGGCTTTGAACGACCGAGGCTGGCTCCAAGCATCCTTACCAGTTCGTTTGGGTGGTCTTGGCGTTCGCAAAATTTCAGATGTCAGCCTTCCAGCATTTTTGTCTTCGGTCCATGGCACAGAAGAGTTAACCAGGAAAATTCCAACAAACACACTGGTTAATTCTGAAGTGTCCTGCAAGACCGATGCCATAAATGCTTGGCAGATAGCTTGTCCCAATACTCTTTTACCTGTTAATCCATTCTCTCAGAGGCAATGGGACGCGCCGTTATGCACCTTAAGAAGGAATTATTTAATTGACACCGCATCCAATGTTGCAGAGCGCGCTCGTTTGTTGGCTGTGGGAGAATGGGAATCAGGCCTATGGATTCAGGCACTTCCATCGCCCAACATAGGCACCTTGTTGGACGATAACACATTCCGCCTTGCCACTTGCCTTCGTTTAGGAGCTCCTTGTGTTTCTCCGCATCTTTGTCACTGTGGAGAAGCTGTCGACAGTCTCGGACACCATGGCCTTTCTTGTAGCAGAAGCGCAGGCCGTATATCTCGACATGCCAATCTTAATGACATAATCCGTCGTGCTCTTGTCACCGCCGGCGTGCCAGCCGTACGTGAACCTAGTGGTCTGGTACGAGACGATGGGAAGAGACCAGATGGTATGTCGTTACTGCCATGGAAGATGGGTAGGCCTTTGGTGTGGGACGCAACCTGCGTTGACACCCTCGCGCCATCACATCTTCCAAGTACAGCTGGTTGTGCTGGCGCTGCTGCTGCATCAGCAGAAAACCTCAAACGGCGTAAATACAATAATTTAGTTGGTAACTATGTTTTTGAGCCGTTTGGGGTCGAAACGCTTGGGTCATGGGGTCCGAGTGCTCGTTCCGTTTATAAGGAATTGGCTAAGCGACTGATCGACACTTCTCGTGACCAGAAGGCGGGCCTTTTTCTTGCACAGAGAATTAGCATTGCCATTCAACGTGGCAATGCTGCCAGCCTTCTGGGAACACTGCCAGTAGGCGACGATGTGGAGGAATTTTATGACGCATGCATGTAAATAGCCCATATACAGTTCTTTTTCTTTTTTTATTAGTTTTAATGTGTAAGTTGTATATAATTAAAATTTATAATATATTTATAATATATATATATATATATATATATATATGGACCCGACAGATGTTGTCCCGCCTGAACTTAAAAAATATTATTCCTGGAACCCTATCGCAGCGCCATCTACCGGGTCCAATTGTAAGTCTAAACCATTCTCGAATCCACCTGAAGACACACAAAACATCTCATTAAAATCGGTAATTATTCCTGTAACCCTAACGCAGCGCCATGTACCGGGTCCAATTGTAAATCTAAAACATTCTCGAATCCACTTGAAGACACATAAAAAATTTCATTAAAATCGATTAAGCGGTTTAGGAGGAGTTCAATGACATACAAACGTACAGAAGAAATATATATATAAAAAAGAAGATATACCTGATATTGTACCTAAATATCTCAGATGGCGCCACAGTCCAGTAAACTTCTATAAAAACGGCTGCGTATTATTTTTTATATAAAAAATAGTAAAAGTATAGTAAATTTACAGCTTGTGTAAACATAGTAATAATTACCTTAAAAATAATATCTACAAGTTTTATCTTCAAATAATTTCCTCTATAAGTGAAGTAAACATTGGCTAGTAAGTTCCAATGATTATTGAGTGAATACATTGAAATCTAACACGAAATACATGCAGCTGAACTGGAACATTGGTTAAAAAGGTACGCAGTGGATTTGACCACACTTGTAAGTGATTTATTTAAAAGTGATGAATTAAACAATAATGTGTTACCGTTGTGAATTTTTTTTATTCAAATTAGTGACGTACAAAGTAGCCCAACCTAATGGAAAATAGCTGATACTACGAACATACAAACAATCTACTCACTAATAGATAGCGCTCATCTTTTTTTAAGTCTGAAGGCGTAACTTGCATTGTCAGTGTTTATACATCGAATTGCTCTATTTCTTCTTTTTTTTTATATTTTCAATATGGAATACACCGAAGATTTTAATAACATTACTTGCGTAGACCTTTAAGTAGAAGATCAATTTCATTAAGCAATATGACGAATCAAACATTATTTGATACATCCTAGTGAGAGCCTATATGCCAATTCAATAGATGAGAAGATTATACAGCTTAACCAACGAATACTACGGCTAACATCTCAGCTTGATTCAGCAAATGTGGAGATAGATAATCTTACGTTGTAAAACTCAGAACTCAAAGTAATGGTTGGAAAGTACAAAAACACTATTGACAATTTTATTTAAAAAATGTGGTTTTCGGGTGATTGTATGACGCCTCTGAGTGGTGAGAAAAAAAAACAAAAAGAGCAAGAAAAACAATGAACAAAAACGCGTTACAGATTAAACATAGCAATATTGCGCAGCTGGAAGAAAATATAGACGATTATGCGATGTTTGAACATAAACTAAACTGTACAAAAACCTTGAACTGGCTAAAAAATAATAAAGGTCTACCTATCAAAATAGATTCCAAATTGACTCTACAACATAAGAAGAAAAGAAAGCTTGCTATTTTGAGCTGTAATTCTAGAAACAAAATACTTTCAATTGCAGAAGAAATGTTCTCTGATGACTATCAAATCTGTCACTACATAAAAACAAATTGCTGTATAGAAAATCTACTTTGTGGATTTGTAGGCAAATGGGAGACATTCACACAGGAAGACTACTGCATAATTTTAATTTAATTAAGGAAGTATGTCTAGACATTAAATATACCAATACTATATTGTGTCTTGCCACGTATAAATACCACTACTACAACACCATATACGACTCGCGTGTTGAGGCTTTCAATCATTTAGTATATACTGATAATTTTTTAAATAATAACTGGGGTTTATAATATAATTAGTGGATTCTAATCTAAATGAAAAGGAACACGCAAGAGGCACTGCAAGCAGGCAACGAATCATTAATCGAATTGTGTTACAAGAAGTACATTAGTAACATAGAGGACTATTTTTAAAAAAATCCGAAGTTGTTTTGAACTCGCCTAAAAAATAAGCGTCAAAATAAAAGTATGTAGAAACTCCTCCCCGTCTATCGGAAACATCAGGCGCGTTCATGTTTAATGTTGCGGGTAGACGTGGGTTGGCGGGCGAGGAGAATAAAAACGTGATTTTCATACAGTAATTTTACTATACTTATTAAAACACATAAATATACCCTGAATAATGCTTTAAATCGCGACACTCCACAGAACACGTGGTGCGCCTACGAGATGCCAAAGCCGATTTTGCCTTTCCACCGGCCCATCCGAACTGTAACTGTTATCCGTCGCGCGCCAGCGCCAGCGCCAGTTATTTGAAGTATTAATAAGACCCACAATTGATAATAAATAAAAATAAAAAAGAAATAAAAGATAATTGATATCGCCACAAAAGTTTGGTTTCCACAAAGTTCGATCCACAACAACCAACCTTATTTCATTTGTAACCTTTTTGACTGATTCAGTTGATTCTAATATATCAGTTGACACCTTTTACACCCATATAAACAAGGCGTTCGATACCTTGGACCACAACACCCTTATTTACAAACTTTCCACCTTTGGTATAACAGGTAATTTGCTAAAATGGTTTTCCTCATATCTCAACAACTGAAGTTCCAAGTTAGTTGTTAGTGGATACTCATCTCAATCATTGTTAACCCAATCAGGTGTTCCCCAAGGATCGCTTCTGGGGCGACTCTGTTTAATATATTCATAAACGATATTGTACCACTATTCAAACACAGTAAATGCTTCCTCTAAGCTGACGTCAAACTCACAAAATAAATAAAATGCAAACATGACTCTTTCCTTCTACAAGAAGACTTGAACCACTTAGTCGATTGGTGTGGGAGAAACGGCTTGGCACTGAACATAGACAAATGTAAATATATACGATTCTCACGTGGTACTCACTTGAACTCGCAGACATATACAATCAATAATAAGACATTGAAAGAAGTGGCTACTATCAGAAACTTGGGAGTTAATTTAGATAATAAAATTAGATTCCACACTCACATTGACAAAATAACAGCTAAAGCATTTAAAAATTGGGGCTTTGTTATAAGGAACTCCAAAATTTTTTTAAAAACCACCGACTAAGATTAAATTTTTTTTCGGCTTAAGTTCGATCTGGTCTCCGGTCTCTGATATTTAATTGTGCTCAGGTCTGATCACCACACTATGAGTTACATATTAAAAGTGTCGAGAGTATCCAAAAGCATTTTCTCTAGCACGTTTCATACCAGTGTAACAAAGTAAAACAAAAGTCGTTTAAAACATTTTAATCTCCATAGTTTGTTCGATCAGAGACAGTTGTTGGATCAGATTTTACTATACAAATTAGTTAACGGTGACTTAGACTGCCCCATTCTTGTTGAGAAAATAAATGTAAATGCTCCCTCAAGGTTACCCCGTGCAAGTAAATACGCTCCATTTTCGATTAAAACTTCAAAAACCAACTTGGGTCAGAATGCTACTATGAGTAGAGATACCCAAGTCAGTATCAAAAGCTGATGAAAAATCCTGAAATTGATGTAGACATCTTCTCAGTCTTCCAAAATTTAAAAGCAAAGTTATTGCATCGTTTAGACCTCCTGTATCTTTAGAATTAATTCGTCACTATGTCCTGTAATCTCGATCATGTTCTGTATGTTTTGTATATATAATTTTATGTACGTTGTAAAAATATATCGCTTCCATATAGTTATTTCTCACAGATGTTTTACATTAATTTTATATTATTGGTTTATTTTATTAATATGTAAAAGAATCTATACAAACTTTGCATACAATTGTAAAACATGTTTGGAAACTCTGCATTAGTGAAATAAAATATTTTGGTTTGTGATCATACAATGTTTACCAAAAAAAGGTGTAATAAATTATAGAGGTTTACTCAAGTATTTGAATTAATTAATGTAATTGCATCAGAATGTGGACAGTCAATGAACATAATGACTGACAACAGTTATACCATAAATGAGTTATTTCGTTGATAAAACTAACATAGATCATATAAGCACTAACTCTGCAGATGTTTGCGGCTCTAATACAGTCACCTTCTTTCATCAAAATTTGTGTGGTTTAAATATTAGAAGGGATGACCTAGAAGCTTAGCGAACAAACAAGTACCCATTATATCTGCCTCCAAAGGTTGATTGTACTATTAAAGTAACTATAAGTAAGTTTTAATAAATCAATAATAAGTCACGCTTTACTGAATTATAAATTAAGCTTTATTAAATTTATATAAATTCTAAACTGAATATTATATATTTTCTCTTGGCACAAACTGAACTATCATTCTATCATCCAATGGCATTAAAAAGAGTCCTTTATTCTCCACCTTGACATCGCTGGGTTTGGGAGTATCAGGCAATACTCGTATCTCGAAATTGCAGATTAACGATGACACGGCTTGCCTAATAACATGTAAACCGAAGCGCATCCCTGAAACCGAAAAAATAAAACCATGTCATTCAATAACGAGGCTGTGGTGAAATTAATAAACAAGAAAAACACGTGAGATTTGCCTTAACTAATATTCGGATAATTAGTAGATATTACAATAGTATCGCGCAAAATCTACAGATGGCGTAAAAATGAAATAAAGCAACTCGCGGTCAGCATATTTCGTTGAGGTAACACTTTTTTCCGGCTAGCCGGCCGGCCACCGAACGTCTGAAGTGTAACGTGCAAAAAGGAACTTAGTTCCAAAAACATATTTAAACGTCATCTAGCGAAAACCTATAGATCCCGCATCTCACAATGAAAGTTCTCGCATTCTTTAGTATACACAAACTTCCCAAAGCCTTTATCTAAGTCATTTCTAACATTTGAAAGGTACATTATTCCAAATAGACATAGGACTGGTTTCAAGACAACCGTAATTAATTATTTATGAAATAATTATTAAAGAAATAGGCAGCAATCTAAGTGGCATTAATACATACAAGAGATCGCGTGGCGGTCGAATTCAAACCGTTTTGAATGTCATTTCAATGACAGGTATAACTTGACCTATCATTGTATAGACTTTTGCATCGTAACAGGTCAAAATATATACTTGACCCCTTTACGTAGTCGTTTTAATATATACATATCTACATATAAACTTTAACTGTTCCAAATTTCACATTCCGGTCAGTGCACGTTTTCTTAAAAGAAGATTAATCAATAAATAATTACTCCACTTTTGTCGGCCGTATGATAAACGCATTACAATAATTTGGTTCAATACAATGTGTTCTAATCTTTTTATGTCATCGGCGTATGTTTCTTCATTTGTAATACTACATTATCTCGTATTTAGAGGCAAGAAGCATTTCCCGTATTGATATTTACTGGTCTCATACGGTTATGTTTTTTAAGCGATATTGAAATAAGATTCTTTTATTTCCACGGGTCACAACAAAATGTAAATTTTATTTAAACGAAGGTGTTTGTGATGTTTGAGAAAAACAAAATAATTATGATGATACTATGAAAAATGATTAAATCAAACGAACGAAACGAATAAACTTATTTGCCAGATTGTTTTTTGGCTGACTTTTTTGCCATACTATGAATAGATTTTTTGGAATTTACCTTTTAACGTATGTGATACGTAGTATCATGTAAATAACATTTAAATATTTTTTATTTCTTTATTTTTTTTTATCTTTAGTCAAATTTTTGCTCACCTATGCAAGTTCTTGGTCCTTCCCCAAAAGGTAGATATGTAAAGGGCTTAATGTTTCTTTCGTTCTCTGGTAAAAATCTTTCAGGGCGAAAGACCATGGGGTCAGGAAAGTACTGCGGGTCCACCTGCGTACCTACAGCGTTTAAATAGACTGGTGTGCCAGCAGGAATGGTAAGGCTTTCGTCGATCTGATAGTCTTTTGCAGCAACACGATCCAACCAGCCCATTGGTGGATAGAACCTAAGAGCTTCTATAAAGGTAAAAAACATTGTAAAAAAGGTCAACAGTGTTATCAAATTTACGTGTTTACGTTAAAATGAATTTTATATGGCAAACACGTGAATCTTAAATTACGCAACTAAATATCTTATGAACGATATTATTTAGTACATAGTTTCTTACTTCTAGTGATAATTAATTGTAATTTATATATTATTAATAGGAACATTTACAAATTTATTATCTCATTGAACAATTGAGTGTGATAACAAAAAGTCTGATTTGAATGAAATATAGAAGTAGTTGTAGCGTAACTGAGGCGTCGGACTGGCGATAAACCTAGTTCAATATCTACGTGAACTGCGTATTCATGTTAACCGCTCCAGCTAAGCTTGATGCTTGTATCATATCAACAACACATATGCATAGCGATTGGCGGCCTTTTCATTCACAGTGATTTCTTTCAAACAACCATTGTGCGGAGTTTATCTAATATGATTGAGGATAGTCTGTGGTGTAGGTACTATTATAGTGTTAGGGATATATATCAGTAACTTAACACTACATATTACATATAAATACTATAATATAAATACCCTCACATATTCATTTGTATTTCTTTAACGCACCAAATAACAGTATCAACATTCATAATTTCAAGGAATCGTTTTTGACTTGCTTTTTAAATATGTACAAGGTTTTGGCTTCTGTAATTGCAAGTCATTCCAGAGAATGAATTGTCTGGGAATGTGCATATCACACATATCCCAATTTTTCAGCCTCAGATTCTCTAATGGTCACACGAGCCTGCAATGTGTCCCGTGTAAGAATTGAAAACTTTCTAAGAGGGAGTATGTGGATGGAACAGAGTACTGCACAAAAGAGAAAGATTATGAACATTCCGGCGAAGGCGGATAGGTAACCATTTGAGCTTAAAACGATACTCAGAGATATCATCAAATTTGCGTAATCCAAATATGAATCTTATGCAGACGTTTTGAAGTCGCTAAAGTTTGTTCAGTTGGTCTTCCTTGTAAGTTATGTGTGACTTATGTTATTAATAGTCTTTATAAAAATAGCTGAAGGTAAAGAAAAAAAATCTTACCTTTGATGACACAGTTGAGGTAGGTAAGTTCTGATAGAGCGCTTGGGCTTAAATTCTCAGTATCATACTTCTGTTTGACATTTAAGATCTCTTCATACAAAATGTGCTGTAAAAAATCAGACATGGAATATTTTCTAAATCATCACTGTCGTTTTCTTGACCTCATAACATTAGCTGACTTCCTGGCTTCCTGACTTCCTAGTTATCCTATCATCATCATCTTTTGCATTACTTATTGTTCAAGTCTCTATCCGAGACAATAAATATTTTAGTATGGTATAATGGTTCTGACTCGTTACATTTTTAAGGTTAATTAGTTAGTAAGTAGAACAGAACAAAAATGCAATATTGGGACACAAAAAGTCTGAATATGAAATTTCTTACCTGATACTCTGGGTTCCAGGCCAGCTCATAAAGGATCCAACTCAGAGTAGAAGATGTTGTATCGAAGCCTCCGATAAGGAAGATCGTTGCTTGAGCTAGTAGAAAGTCTTCACTCATTTCTATTAGGAAAAATATTAACGGTAAGTATGCTGTAAACTGACAAACTAAACTTTGGTAGAATAAATACGAGGTTGCTGTCTTTATTCTGATGAATTTAATGTTGTGTATTATGAGGGTGTTTACAATTGTAATGGAAATCAAGGTCATATCCCAACCTTGTTATTGTCGTTGTGTAGTTAAATGGCAGACTAATTTGACATAACATCATTTACATTTCGTTATTTTTAGGGTTCCGTTCCTCAAAAGGAAAAAAAAGGACCCCTTATAGGATAATTTTGCTGTCCATCTGTCTGTCTGTCAAGACCCTTTTTCTCAGCTACCCGTGAACGCATCAAGTTGAAATTAATACCAAATACATAAGTATGCAGTCCCTTGAAGCTGTAAATAAATTAAGCTTTTATGTTAACGCAATCATAACATATGGCCGCTTAAGCCTTATATCTGACAACAAATTTGAAAATTTTGCAGGTAAATCAAAACCTATAGGGTACTTTCCATTGACCTAGAATCATGAAATTTGGTCAGACTCGCATTTGTCCGGTTTTTTTTTAAACAGTTTGGTTTATTGCAAATGTGGTCGTTAGTTTTGACGCAGAGTGTTCAACACTGGTACCCATCAACATCTTGCCATAAGTTCTATAGCTTCACCCGTGGGGGGAGTCCCATAAATCTTTGCAACTGACGAACATCTACAGGAGATCACAGTTATACACGTGGTGGAAATATCCTTAAATTCGAACTGCCATTGATTATTTCAGTAGGCAGACACCTTTATCCATTGGATGATTATTCTCTGAACGAGGAGGGAGAGAGTTGTGGTCGATTCGATCTGATTTGAACTTACATTTGAGTACAACGGCCCTTACTTGATATTGTCGAAAGTTTACGCAAATGTTACATATTGAAATAAAACAATTTTTAACGGATTCTATCGCGATTTATTTGGTGTTATTTTACTATTTACACTGATCCCGACGTTTCAGTTGCTTTTCAGCAGCCATGGTCACAGGTAGACTAAGATGGTGGTCGTCTCATGTATCGAAGTGCAAAGTTTTCTCAAAGTACCCGAGGTTTGTTGATTGTTGGTGTTACTATTTACAGTCATGTACAGGTATGCCTGTAAATAATGACTGTACATCAAAACTGACCATTGTTTCTTTGTTAGTGAGATGTAGGTTAGGTAACAAGTTTGTTAGTTAGTTTGTTAGTGAGATTAAACACCTACATCTCACTACAAAGAAACAATGGTCAATTTTGGTGTACAGTCATTATTTACATGCATACCTGTACATGACTGTGTAGAAATAACTAAGAGGAAGTTATTAGAGAACACCATGCCTGAGGAATATGCAGAAATACTCGAACACTGCTTAACAACTGACTATCTGTTGTGGGACAATAAGTTCTACGAACAAATCAATGGTGTGGCAATGGGCTCCCCTGTATCGCCCATTGTTGCTGACATCTATATGAAGGCCTTCGAGGCTCGAGCTCTGCAGACTGCCGCCATCACACCTAGATTTTATAAACGGTATGTAGATGATACTTTTACAATATTACCAACACATAGTGTAAATGCATTCCTAGAAATTAAATAAATAAATTATATTATAAATTCCTAGAAAGTAAATTTTCTGTTGTTATTAATGGAATTAAGGTGTAATTCCATTAATAACAACAGAAAATTTACTATGGAATTAGAGGCAAATAATTCATAAGCCTTCTTAGATGTACTTTTGATCAGAAATCCTAACAATACTTTAAGCCACACTGTGTATAGAAAAAAGACCCATACTGATAGGTACTTAAACGGTGAATCTCACCACCATCCAAAACAGCTAGCTACCGTGGGGATGTCTTTGTTTCAGAGAGCCCGTGGGATCTGTGACAAGAAACACCTGGACGCTGAGATGGCACATGTCAAGCACGTACTGCAAGACAACAAGGTCCCACTACCGCGCCTCCGTCACAGATTGCAAGAAAAGCCAGCCACTGTCGAGCGCCAGCCTGCCATTCTACCGTATGTACGAGGTGTTACTGACAAGATTGGCTACATCTTGAAGCGAGCTTCAATCAATACATACTACAAGCCGCCAACGAAAGATAAGTAAATTTTTACCATCTGTCAAGTGCCAAGTACCTCTACAAGATGCAGGGGTCTATAAAATAGACTGTGACTGTGGGCTCTCGTACATTGGTCAAACCAAGAGAAGCATTGGCACCCGCGTCACAGAACACATTGCTGACATAAAACCCCAACGCTCGATGAAGTCTGCTGTGTGTGAACACGTGCAACAAGGGATCAACCATTACCTGCGTTTCGATAAACCACAGGTACTCGCGAAAGAACACCGATTCCTACCAAGGATGCTCCGTGAGGCTATTGAAATTAAAAAACACCCTAATTTTAACAGAGAAGATGGTTGGAACGTACCACCAGCTTGGGATGCGGCCCTTACTTAATAAAAATAGTAACAGTTTAGATTTACCTTCACCTTCCGCAGTAGCTTCTTGTTTCATTTTAATCAAAGCATCCAAGAGGTCTTTAGGTTCTTTAATTTCTTTGTCGAATCCTCCTCTCTGCTTTATGACAGAGCGACAAATTTGTCGCAATCGTTCTACTGTTCTCTTTGGGAAGAATGAGAATCTGAAGGAGAAAGACAGTTAAGGGTTAACTCGGTGCCTTCACCTTTGTGCTGCTGCGTTTAGAGTTAAATATTTTCAACTTACCTAAATATATCCACCAATTCTGGAAAGAAAAATATGCTAGACCAACTTAGCCCTCTGTGCAGATTGAACTCCATAAACTCTCTAGCAACCTCCTTCATGATACTATTTCCAGTCTTTACCGACTCGCTCACAACACCAAATGCTGATTCGCCTATGATATCGACTGTGAAGTCTGACAATATTTTCTAGAAAAAGATACAACTATTTTCAATCGAAAACGCACTGTCTGCTTAAAAAGTTATACATAGGGCAAACTGAAAGTTCTGCGTTCCTGGTCGCTCATAAATGTTTGAATTTCGAATGATATATCTTTTTAAACATAGGAAACTCAATGAATTGAAAAAAAAATCGGCGGGAAATGGCGTGTCAATTGTTTTTTATCACAAGTTGGAGTTCGTCGTCCTTAACAAAAATGGAATTAATGCGAAAAGATTTTAGGGCGATGATTTTTTATGATTTTAAAAGTTCACTGACCTTGCAAGGCTGCATTGCTCGTCTTCAAAATGCTTTTGGGAAGGAAGCACCTCATTTGAGCACCGAGGTGTGTGTGTAAGGTGTTGGTACGAAGAATTTGATCGTGGCCGTGTTTCTCTTCACGATGAAATTCGTGAAGGTCGGCCCTCAACTGCGATCACTGATTAAAATGTGGCTACTTTCAGGCAACTAACGGAAAAAACCAGTGTATCACCTATGAGGAGATTCGAGGACATTTGGGGATTGGTATGAGACAAATTCAAAAAACCTTACATCAATATTTAAAAGTTATAAAATCTTGTTGCCACTGGATTCCCCAAGAACTCACCCCAGAACAAAAACAGACTCGTGTTGATTGGTGTAAAAAAATGTCGTTAAAGTACGATCACGGATGTTCAAATACTGTGTATGACATTGTGACAGGAGATGAAACATGGGTATGTTGGTACATGCCGGAAAAAAAGCTACAGTAATCTGTATGGGTGTTCGAATGTGCAATTAAACCAACAAAATTGAGGAAAGCGAGAAACGAAGGCAAAAAAATGATAGCATTTTTTTTTTCTCCCGGATGGGTTGTCTGCACATTCCCACTTGAAGAACAAAATATAGTTAATACTGAGTGGTACACCACCATTTTTTTGCCCAGTGTCTTTGAAAAAGTTAGGGAAAAATGACCAAGAAGTCGCATCCTATTGCACCATGACAATGCTTCGGCGCACACCGCGAACAAGACAAAGTCATTTTTGGCTTCTAAAAAGGTAGAGCTAGTTCAGACCTGGCACCATGCGATTTCATTATTTTCCTAAAAATTAATGAGTTGATGAGAGGTATGAGATTTACGGGGCAGGAAGAGGCCGTGAAAAACATTACACCAATGTTCCTCATGTTTTCAAAAATGGTTTGACAGAATGAAAAAGTGTTTAAAATGTAACCGAGAATACTTCGAAAAGCAATAAATATATTACTTTACATGCAAATTGTTATTATGAGTCACGCAAAACTTTCAGTGTGCCCCACGTAACGTATCTACTAAGAGACTATATCATAAACAAATAACTGAAATTATCGAAATAAGAACTTAGTATATGAACTAAGAACCGCTAATAAATGAATTAAGAACTGAAATAGGGTCAACTTAATGCGAGAGTATTGCAAATAAATGTATTCTAGATTGTCATTTGTTTTTTCATTTCAATTGTTACTGCAAGTAATTAAAAAAAATCCCCATATTGTTAGTGAGAGAAAACTGCCCAGTAAATTTTGGGACAGTACGATTCAAATGTTTCATGGTGGTGGCCAAAACTTTGGCTATCCGGAAAGGCTTCTCGTTGACCTGGTCTATACCAAGATAGTTTAAATGTCGACAGCATTCCCCCACAACAAAATTACGACATAAAAAAAATTTGTTTCAAACTTATTATTTATAATTATTCAACTGTATTTTTATTAAGTTGGAAAATATAAACGTATATATTTACATTTATTTGTGACTTAATCAAAGTAAATTGCATTGGGTTTATTAGCACCAAGTGCTTGTTATCAACTAGACGTATATACAAAATTTCGTTTTATCACCCAAAAGTATCTACTATCTTCTACTTATCTGTAATATGAAGAGGCAATTATTTAAATTAAAAACAAAACTGATACAAAAAACCTAGAACAAATCACAGAAGAGAACCAAGCGAACTATTATTAAGAACTACCATACTCACTCTAAGATGTAAATTATTATTTTTAGCTGATTCTTCTCTGATACGATATTATAGTTACCGTATATGTATTATTGCGATTTAGTCCCAAATGGCTCATCTAATAAGAATTCAATCATTATTTTATAACGAAGCCTGCGACCATCAACTTTATGTGACGGATCTAGACTTCAAGTTAAATTTCTTAGCAACAATATCATAGTTCATATAATTTAGACCAGGCCAGGCAGGTTATTTCCTTAACACTGTACAAACCTTTAAGCACGTGGTTATAGATATAAGGGAATGATGTGGTAATAAGTATGTTTATCAGCAGTAGTATTGCGTAGTTTGGGATCAGACGGCCGTGTGCGAGGTATCGCAAGTTATTATTATATTTGTATGTTGGCTTATCTAGAACAGGGCGCGGTGAAAATCAAATATAGTCTAATACCACAACAAAATGTTATCAAAAATATTTTGTATACTGAACTGAATATAAATTAAATCAATCAGTGATTTATTTTAAATTATACGCTGGTAAAACCGCGGGCCACAGCTAAAAAAAACAATAAAATCATATGTACCTAATTGTAGTCGTGATTAAAATGAAAAAATTGTCCAAGATTATTAGTGAGGAACTCTTTTACCACTTTTACCGTGTAAAAACATTTTTCCGTAAGCAATAAGTATAATTTGGTCTTAAAGGTTTTTATTGTCTCATTTCTTATCACCGCCGGTATCCTACTATAGATTCGAATTGTCATTGGGTAGCAATCGGTATTATAATATTTTGTCCCGATATTTGGCAGTAGCAGTTTGACCGGGTATCTCATGTTAAATTGACAATGATCTTTATAAGCTTCATACAAATCTGGATTCTTATAAATACACAACATTCATTTACATTTGCAATAAAAAGTTGCGAAATAGAGGTTTGGATGATGTTGTAGACTTACCATTAAATGGACTTATTTAATACTTTAAATTGTTTTTGTGAATTAAATACCCTGTTTATATTTATAGCATTTCCCCAAAGACGAAGACTATACCCTCCATTTGAAGCAACATACCCATGATATGCTTGCAGTGCTGTCTTTAGACTGCATCGGTTTGATAGACGCCACAGTGCACGTTAAAATTATTAATTTTACTACTAACACTTGAGCACTGATCGTCCACATTCAGTCCCACAAAAGTAACCTCGTTAACTGCTTTTATAGATGTGTCATCATAAATAACATTCAAATTATCAATATTCGGTCTATGACTATTGTAAAACTATCTAACTATCGATTATTAAACCCACCCACTCGAATACTTTGTTCACAGTCTCATGTTTGTTTACTTGCGTGATTAGTACCGATATATCGTTAGCAAATAGACTGCAGAGAAAATCAATATTGTCTGGAAGGTCATTAATTATATATTTAATAAAGAGTAAAGGTCGTAGAATGCTCCTTTTTTCATAAAACTCTATCGGTTAACGCGGTACACATCAGTAAATCTACCAGTCGGCATAATTTTCTTCTTAAGATGATGAATCGTCGTCATATTTCAGCAGATACAAAACCTTAATAAACTATACACTTAATCATTCTTCGTTAATCTCTGTATCTATTAGTGAAAACCGTATGAAAATCCTTTTGATACTTTAGGAGTTTATAGCATATCGACAGAAAGACAGACAGCCACGGTGGGGAACTTTATTTTATAAAATATCATGATACGAATTATAAATTTGGTGTTGAGGATATGGATTACTTGTCTTTAATCCTGGTTAGTCAAAAACGAACATTAAATAATGTGGTAAGTAGCAAAGAGCAGAGTGACTTGTAATTGAAGAACTTCAATGACATTAAAAAAACCAGATAACTGCGTATCTGAATCGCTGGCCGATGGTTCCGTAAGCAAACAAACTTGTATGTAGATAGTAGGTCAATGGGAACTTCCCTATAGATTTAAATTTTAAATGTTCAAATTTGTTATAATTTAAGTTTTAAATGGCCGTATCTTTTTATTGCGTTGATGTAGCTTGATTTTTTTACAACTTAAAGGGATCGCAGCCATTTGATGAAGATGAGATATTTGATGTTAAATTTCAATTTGATGCCTACACGGGTTTCTGAGAAAATTGTCTTGACAGACATACAGACAGAGGGACAACAAAATACGCATTCAAAACTTTAATATATCAATGATATAAAGCGGCGGTAGCGTAATGGCTAAGGCGTCGGACTTGCGATCGAGTGGTTGCGGATTCGAACCCCACCCAGTGCACTACCGTCGTGAACCCACTCCTAACACAAGCGTTAAGCTTAGCTGGAGGGGTTAACGAGATTACTAGTAATGTGTGACCCACGTTACTAGTAATGTTATAAAAAAAAAAATTATAAATTTACAAATGAATAAAATTTTACGTACTGATTTTTAACAAACATGACTTAAGAAATGTGTTAAAACTATCTTAGAATATAACCTAAAATGTCCAAAACTACCACTTAAATGAAAAACACAAAGCAAAGCTATGAACTATCTCCTTTACCCGATCCTAATTTAGGTTTAGGTTTTATAAACGCCAATTTGTTTGGTACGCTTACATACCTTAACTACTGAACCGATCCTCATGAAGTTTTTCATACACGTTGCGAATAAAAAGGTCAAAGGGTAACTTTCATCTAGCAAAAAGTACTGTTCTTGAGGGATAGAAGTTAACTTATCTTAAATACATATCTTAACAAAGTACATTTGTAACTCAATCTTCCATATTTATTTTTTCAAAAATTCTTATTGTAACTGTATGCTAGAGTCAAGCCCTGTCAGTGATTTAAGTAAGTGTTCCTTTTTCAAATACACCCTGTTTATAAATATATTTCATGAATTCAATAAATTGTTAAAAAAAAAACAGTAAACATTATAAAATTTCGAAATTAAAATTGCGCCATTTTTAAAAGTTCCCCGAAATAATATATGGATAATAAGTATACAACAGTAATATCGCTCAGAATCCACAAATGTTGTTGTTTTAAATAAAAAAAAAGTTTATGTGTGCAATTCACACACGGCAGAAGTGAAACTTAAGAAAAACAGATCAAGATATAAAATGAATGGGCTTAATAATAAAAAGTAAGCAAACCTGAAGTCCAGTTACAACTGTACACAACTTTCAAAACAAACAATACTTCGTTTTCAATGTAGGTTAAGGTTGGATTTAAATGTAAATTTGTAAAGAATCTTAAATTAAGTATAAGTGAAATATGGAGAACAAATGCACAATAATTACGCCACGTTCACATTGACATTGATATTACGCAGGTGCAAAGACAAAGATTATAGAAACTTTATCATAGGAACTTTATCGTGATGCTTCCGTTTCATCGAATTTCAAATCACAACGATTCTAAACAAGTTTCACTTCAATAAAAGAAAAACAACTTGCGGATAGCATTTTTCTGTCTGGACCCGATCAGCCACTGTCTGAAGTGTAACGTGCGATACGAGACTTCGTTACAAATATGTTCTATTAATATCTTTCTCGTATTTTTGTACCTAAGTAATTGTCCCTCAACAGTGACTTTGAACGTTACACCTATGTAACCAATAAAATCAACGTACATTCATATTTAATATTTAGAAACTCATCGGTGTATGTTAATTACTATCTCCCTACTTAAAATTCGATTCATCAAAAAATAAACCTCCGCAGAAATCCTTACCACAAAATTGTTCCTCAGGCCCAACAATGCTAATTAGTTGGTAAGATATTTGCTACAAGTACGGTTCAAAGTAACTGAGTTCAGAGCAAAGTTGCCAGTCTGGCAAACTTAAGGGCTCGGAACTACGTCCTGTTTTATTACTACCTGCCCTTTGGCTTAGATTGTTCGGATTCCTTTCTATGCTTAGTAAAAGTTCGTTTGAGATACAACTTTGGAGTTCCGAAGTGCTTTTGTTCAATCTGTTACCTGACTTTGAAAATTAAATTTGTGTTTTATTGAAAAATAAAAGACAACATGTACAATGTACACATTGTACATGTGTACATAAACTTAATGTAACCACAAAACACATCCTTCTCGAATAAGAACACACTCAACAAGCGGGTGATCGTGTCCACGTTTTTTGGTAGAGCGGTCACTAAAGAATAAACTAATTGATATTAGTAATATAATTACATATATCCCACATATTAAACTTCGCTATCTAGACCCAACTAAGAGTTTTTACTGACATGAAAATGTGAAGAAAGCGATAGAGGTATTTTGCTCGACAGTGGAAATCTGAACGTTTCTATATCTCTAGAGTGAATTAGCTTGGTTTGACTAGCAAAACCGAATGCAAAACCCTATAACGTCAAGGAAATTAAAAATAATTAATTGATTAGTGATTTTGAAGAACTATTAACGAATATCGATATGATTTGGCCGACAGTAATTCGATGATGATTGCTGTTAATTCCAATAGCCGAAGACGCCAAAGGAATCGTCTCAATCCCAACCAACCAAAAATTGAGCACATAATGGATTTTTGTATCCCAGATACATATTAATTTTTTTTTACGGACTTCAAAAAGGTGAAGGTTCTCAATTCGGCTGTTTTATTTTTGTGTGTATGTTACTCGATATCTTCCCCATTTCTGAACTAATTTCAATAATTCTTTTTTATTTTAATTAATTGTCTCTACTCACATGTTTTCTTCAAATTTAAATGAGACTACTCATTTAAATTTGAAGAAAACATTCCACCTCTAAGGTGGAAAATTATTGGATAAAGCAGTTTACTACAATTTATCATTAAGACGCGTTCGAGTCAGTGAGACTATATTGATCTATAATTTTTTTAGGAAGATTTTAAACAATGTTGAGCAATTTTATGAAATATGAAATGAATATATTAAATTATAATTTAAATACTACTGTTTTTAAAAGTATATTTATCAGCAGTCTGGTTACCATAGTACAGGCTCTGCCTAGTTTGGGATCAGACGGCCGAGTGTGAGATGTGTGGAGTTATTATTATTAATTATCAAGAGTACCAGTTGTCGAACTGACGCCTCATGCCGATGGTGAATGTAATGATTCAGATAAGTTCCTATCGATTTTTCTTTTTAATTTATTCCGTCACCTTATCATAATATTCATTGTTTAATTAAAAAGTTTCCTGGTCTTAAGATGCTGTAATATACTCACAGTATAATACATTGTGATAATTCAAATAGTATATTAAGTTTAGAAGACTGACACGTAAAGGGTAAACTTTTACAATAAAGACTGTAATTTTAATCTACTTCATAATTAAACTAAACCCTTAATTATGATCTGATCGTAGAAGAAAGCGATTTGCTAGATTTTTTAATTATTCAAGTTTCAGAGTTCAGAGTTTTAGAGTTTTTTTAATGGGAATTTAAACACACGTTAAACTTCTAACACCCGTCCTTTTTGCGTCGGGGGTTAATTAAATGACCTGGATACTTTTAAGTGAGTGACAAATATTCTAATACTAATAATTTCCTGTTTCGTGCACATTCTCAGACTCTCTCTGGTGCAAAGTGTGTGTTCATTTCTTGATAAAAATAGGTGTAACGTCGAGAGTCACTGTTTAGGGACAAATACTTAGGTACAAAAAAATATGAAAAAGATATTGATAGAACATTTACACGGGAATTAATGCGATCACGAAAAGGTATTACATACCTCGTAGTTTCAGTATGGACAATTCATAGCAGAAACTAGACATTTTTTTATTCACCTTCTCAATATGATCCTTCTAACTTATATGTAGATCTAAAGTAATAAAAAGAAAGTTTATACATACATATATATTATATTTAGGTTTTTGTGAGGTTTATCTTAAGGTTGTTTGACCTTTTCACTAGGTAACTTAAAGCAATTATATGCACTACATATACTTATAAGCCATATAGTGCATTTAATAACAGTCATATTAATAAATAAAACATCAATAAGTTACTGAAAAACCAATATTATGGTTATCTATTTCATATCGATTAAAATCAGTCTTATATTAATGTAGTCTATGCCACTGGTATGACAGCTAACTGACATTGACACTAGACAGTTGCCGACTGCTACTGCTCTTGCTTGCTCTGCTCCCTTGTTTCGTGTTTTTCGATACGTTTTGAATGCTTTCCCGATTATTTTTCATACTCAACGACCACTGACTTTTTTTAACGAATTCCGACCCTGCCTACCCCGTACGACCCTTGCTTTCACTGAAGATCGCTCACACGTTTGTGGAGTATGTACTCACACAATACTTCGCCAAGGTACAGCAGCAACAGTTGTGGAGTAGGTAAGTAACTCACACAATACTTCACCAAAGTACAGCAGCAACAGTGTCAGCAGTAAGCAGTAGATACAGAGAAGTGAAGGTAAGAGAATGACTATGATTAAGCAATGAATAGTATTATTTAGTAATGATATATAATGATTTATTTACAGCTATGATAAGGTGGGTACACAATAATATATAAACAACAATGAAAATGACATGAATGACTGTCGCGCAACAAAGCTAGAAGCCGAGTGCCGACCGGTATCACGCGCGGTCCGCATGCACCGCGCGCCCGAGTGTTTAAGCTAGGTGCACCGATGGGCTTTGTTTACACAGTGGACGCGTGATTGTGGCCATAGGATAGTCGCCACACGTTTGACTTGGAATTGTTATTTTGGGATTTTACCGCCGGCTTGTGGGTTGGATATTGTAGAACATATGGATCGCTGTGTGAATCGTGGGATAGCAATTAGTCACTGCAATACACTAGGCCGACAAAGAATGAAAAAAATATGGAATTAGTTCAAGAACATGGACTCAACTTCGTACGTAACGCTTATGTGGAAGGGTCCAAGGAAAAGGGAAATTCTGGTTTTGCATGCTGATCTGAATTTGTCAAAGCTCAATTTGTATTTTTGAGATATTCTTTAATCCAGAAGAATTGCAGCAATCTTCCGTTATACAAATGTAAAAGAAATGTGTTATTCACCATCTTCGAGCATCGAAATATCTGATATTGGCGCCTAAGTGAAGCTTAAAGAGTTGTTGGATGGTTTCCCGCATTTTAACGATTAAAAATGTTTATAAGCTACACAGAAACGGCTTAATTTATTTGCAAAATGAGGGTATGATGGTTCTTTGGGACAAATTCAGCACATAAAGGTATTCGTAGCTGACAGTGAACATACGAGTATATCGGATGCAAATTAGTTTATAGTCTCATGGGTCCCTATCAAGTTAACAGATTCAGAATCTAACGTAATTATTTATCAAAATCCAATTCGTTCTTCTGTTTCCCATTGTACATTACGTGGCGCCAAATCAAGTGAAATAAATTATTTGAGTAAAGTTACATCAAAACCTAAGAATGAAAGTAATTATGAGTATGGTTTAACGACTCTACATGAATGAATAAGATACATGGAAATTATACTACATAAAATATATCGTATAATCTTCCATTTACAAAATGGTCAGTAACTACTAATCAAAATAAAAAACAATAAAAGAAGAAAAAAACAATATGGACAAATCCAGTTTCGAAACCGTTTATGAATGCGCAATCACTGATAGAAATTTATAGGACAATGATACCGATTCTTAGCGAACAAACAAGTACCAATTATGTCTCCCTCCAAAGGCTGATTGTACTATTAAAGTAACTATAAGTGAGTTTTACAAATAAATAATAAGTATCACGCTTCACTGAATTATATATTAAACTTTATTAAATTTATATAAATTCTAAATTAAATATTATATATTTTCTCTAGGCACAAACTGAACTATCATTCTGTCATCCTGTGGCATAAAGAACAGTCCTTTATTCTCCACCTTGACATCGCTGGGTTTGGGAGTATCAGGCAATACTCGTATCTCGTAATTGCAGACTAACGATGACACGGCTTGCCTAATAACATGTAAACCGAAGCGCTTCCCTGAAACCGAAAAAATAAAACCATGTCATTCAATAACGAAGCTGCGGTGAAATTAATAAACAACAAAAACACGTGAGATGCCTTTGGGACGCCCAGTTGGAACGAAGTTACTTTCGCTATATTTAAGTAATTGACGGATTGAATAAATTGTATCAAAATATAGTAAACTAGCAGCGCCCCGCGGTTTCACCCGTGTAAATCCCGATTCCGTTTGAATATAGGGATAAAAAGAAGCCTATGCGTTAATCCAGGTCTCCAGCTGTCTACATACCAAGTTTCATCGCAATCGGTTCAGTGGTTTTTGCGTGAAAGAGTAACAAACATCCATCCATCCATCCAAATTTTCACATTTATAATATTAGTGAGACACTGTAAAAACTCGAAATCAAAATTGCGCCACCTGTGAAAGTTGCCCTAACTAATATACGGATAATTAGTAAACAATATATTACAATAGTATCAGCATTTTTCGTTGGACTAACACTTTTTCGTTTGTAACACTTTGTAACGTGCGAAAAGAAACTTAGTTCCAAAAACATATTTCAACGCCATCTAGCGAAAACCTTTTTTTTTTTTTTTTTTTTTATCGTGTGGAAACCCCCACGGGTCATCACCTCACCGGAGCTAACGGTAAAGTGGTATGTCGGAATCGAACCGACTAAAACCACACGGTGTTCCGTCACAAGTGGGTCTATTGCAGGGGAACCCGGGTATACCCTAGGAAGGAGTCCTCCGGGAACCCCTGTAGACCTTGGCCGCCTTTAGCAGGCGACCACATCATGGGGTACGGGGGGCCTAACCCCCCTCCAGATCAGAGAGGTGCGCGTGGAACACGTCGCGTCCCCGTCTCGGGCCTGCTTCTGCAAGGGTAACGGTCAGCCCGACCCGTTACCCCCAGGCCAGCGCTCATGGAGGCCGGAGATCATTTTGCGCTCTCCGGCGCCTGGTGCGTCTTCTGCGGGATGGGAGAGTACTTATCCTCTCCCGTTGCCGTTCCGCCGCCTCTTTAGCCAACATCACCTCCTCGCAAAACAAGGCGGCGGAATCCCATGCACTCTCACTTTGGACCATGGACAGAACCATGGTCTCTAGCGAGAGGCTTCCCACCCCAATAGCTGTCACGAGATCGTTTCGCAGCTGCGTCCATGCTGAGCACTCTACCAAAGTGTGGAGTGCAGTGTCCTCGCGACAGCCTCCGCAGTGGTGGCACACAGGCGATGGCTCCCGGCCTATACGACACAGGTACTTACCAAAGCAGCCGTGTCTGGTGAGTACCTGCGTCAACCGGTAGGAGAGGCTGCCATGTCGCCTCTCCAGCCAATCCTCCATGATGGGTCTTACCGCCACAATTGTGGCGTGCCCTGCGCTCGGTCGCTCTAGTCGTTCTTTCCACTCAGCCATTAGGACCTGCCGAAGCTGAGACCGTTGCGCCTCGATCTCACGAGGTGCGGGTCTCAGATCACGCTCGAGTGCCTCCTTGCGCCATTGGTATAATAGCGCAAGGGCTTTCGCCTCTAGGTCCCATGGGGCAGAACCGGCTAGGAGACTCGCCGCTTCGAAGGATATCGTGCGGTATCCTCTTATGACTCTGACGGCCATCGCCCGCTGTGGTCGCCGCAGAATCGCAGCATTGCGGGCCGTCAGGGACTCAGCCCATATTGGGGCGCCGTATAGGGCCATAGACCGCACGATTCCGACATAGAGTCTCCTACAGGAGGTGTCGGGCCCTCCTAAGTTTGGCAGCAACCGCGAGAGTGCAGCCGCCGTCCTAATGAGCTTGGGGGCCAGATTCCGGAAATATCTAGCGAAAACCTATCGATCCTACATCTCGCAATGAAAGTTTCGCATTCTTCAGTATACATGAACTTCCCAAAGCCTTTATCTAAGTAATTTCTAACATTTGAAAATTATTCCAAATGGACATAGGGTTAGTTTCAAGGTAACCGTAATTAATCCCACTAATCCCACTAATATTATAAATGTGAAAGTTTAGATGGATGGATGTTTGTTACTATTTCACGCAAAAACCACTGAACCAATTGCGATGAAACTTGGTATGTAGATAACTGCAGACCTGGATTAACGCATAGGCCATTTTTTATTCTGATATTCAGTTGAGATCGGGACTTACGCGGGTGAAACCGTAGGGCGCTGATAGTATTATAAATGTGAAAGTTTAGATGGATGGATGGATGGATGTTTGTTACTCTTTCACGCAAAAACCACAACCGATTGCGATGAAACTTGGTGTGTAGATAGCTGGAGACCTGGAGTAACACATAGGCTACTTTTTATCCGGATATTCCTACGGGATCGGGTGAAACCGCAGGGCGCTGTTAGTTACTTATTATTTTATCTAGCATTAATACATACTAGAGATCGCCTGGCGCTCGAATTTAAACCGCTTTGAATGTCATTCCATTTACCAGTATAACTTTGATCTGTCATTGTATAGACTTTTGTATTATAGTAACAGGTCAAAATATATACTTGACCCCTATATGTAGCCGTTTTTATATAATTTTTAACTTTATAGCACATATTGTTTAAAATTTTTATCTTTCTGCACTTCATCTACATATAAACTTTAACTAAAAAAAAAAAAAAAACTATTCCAAATTTCACATTCCGGTCAGTACACGTTTGCTCAAAAAATGCGTACAAAAATTTCTCCTCAGGTTAATACCTGAGGAGAAATTTTTGTACGCATTTTTTTTTATTTTTATTTGGTAATACATGTAGTATATGTAGAAGATTACTCAATAAATAATTGCTCCACGTTTGTCGGCCGTATGATAAACGCATTACAATAAATATGTTCATTACAATGTGTTCTAATCTTTTTACGTCATCTGCGTATGTTTCTTGATATGTGATACTATATTATCTCTTATTTAGAGGCAAGCAGCATTTCCTGTATTGATATTGACTGTTCTCATACGATTAGGTATATTTTAGACGATATTAAAATAAGATTCATTTTATTTCCACTGATTACTGACTGACTAGACAGATTTATGGTAAACTTTACATTGATAAAAAAAAATTATTATGATGATATTATGAAAAACGATTAAAACGATCGAACGAAATTTTCGCCAGGTTGTTTTTAATATGGATAAATAGCTTTTTGGATTTGCGACATACGTTTACTACAATTATAACTTCTAACCATTATACATATTATGTGATACGTGATATTGTGTAAATAACATTTTTTTATTTTCTTTAGTCAAATTTTTACTCACCTATACAAGTTCTTGGTCCTTCCCCATAAGGTAGATATGTAAAAGGCTTAATATTTCTTTCGTTCTCTGGTAAAAATCTTTCAGGGCGAAAGACCATGGGGTCAGGAAAGTACTGCGGGTCCACCTGCGTACCTACAGCGTTTAAATAGACTGGTGTGCCAGCAGGAATGGTAAGGCTTTCGTCGATCTTATAGTCTTTTGTAGCAACACGATCCAACCAGCTCATTGGTGGATAGAGTCTAAGAGCTTCTGTAAAAGTAGAAAACATTATAAAAAACGGTCATAGTGTTATCAAATTTGCAGGTTTACGTTAAAATGATATATGATGATGTTTACGATTTTATATGGCAAACACGTGAACCTTACATTACTCAACGGAATATTTTATGAACGAAATTATTTAATACATAGTTACTTACTTCTAGTGATAATTAATTGTAATTTATTTATTATTAATAGAAACATTTACAAAGTTATTATCTCACTGAACAATTAAGTGTGATTACAGAAAATCCGATTTGAATAAAATATAGAATTAGTTGTAGCGTAGCTGAGGCGTCGGACTGGCGATCCACCTAGTTCAATACCGACGTGAAACATCTCTTTTTGTTTTTTGATCGTGTGGAAACCCTCTCGGGCCGTCACCCCACCGGGGTTTTCGGTGGGGCAGTGTGCCTGAATCAAATCGACTAAAACTACACAGTGTGCCGTACTGCGACTTAAATAGGAATAATCCGGGAACAGCTTTTATTAAGACATCCGGACCCTCACTAGCGCCTGCCCGCAAAAGCGTGGGCACCACCTTCGGGTAAAAACCTCTTAATCAGGCGACGTCCAGGCATACGCGGACGCCTCCTCCTCGCGAGGGGGGGCCCCATAGCAGGTGGAGAGGAAAACCCATTCCGACCACTCGCGGTCATACTCAGGGTGGCATGAGACTCTGGAAAGCGCGCATCTACCGCCCTGTTCAACGGCGGCGAATTAAGTTCAAGTGGAGGTCGTCGCGACCGCAATAAAATTATAATAAAGTAAATGAACATTCCACCGAAGGCGGATATGTTACCGTTTGAGCTTAGAACGATACTCAGAGATTTGATCATATTTGCGTAATCCAAATATACATATTATGCAGATGTTTTGGAGTTGCTAAAGTTTGTTCATTTGGGTTTCGGTATCTAGAGATAGATGTCTAAGTTATGTGTGATTTTTGTTACTAGTAGTAGTAGTAGTCTTTATTAAAATAGCCGAAAGGAACGAAAAAAACAATCTTACCTTTGATGACACAATTGAGGTAGGTAAGCTCTGAAAGAGCGTTGGGACTTAAATCCTCAGTATCATACGTCTGTTTGGCATTCAAGATCTCTTCGTACAACATGGGCTGTAAAAAACAGGCATGGTACATTATCTAAACTATCATTGCCGTTTTTAGTAAGTCTCTATCCGAGAAAATACATAATGGTGGTATGGTATAAGGATTTTGACTCGTTACATTTTTAAAGTTAATTAATTAGTAAGTATAACAAAACAAAAAGTTGAATATTGAGACAACTAGTCTTTAAATATGAACTTTCTTACCTGATACTCTGGGTTCCAGGCCAGCTCATAAATGGCCCAACTCATAACAGAAG
Source organism: Euplagia quadripunctaria (assembly GCA_963859945.1). Classification (NCBI taxonomy): domain Eukaryota; kingdom Metazoa; phylum Arthropoda; class Insecta; order Lepidoptera; family Erebidae; genus Euplagia; species Euplagia quadripunctaria. The sequence continues at coordinate 1,252,149 of OY982576.1, forward strand.
TTGTTGTATCGAAGCCTCCGAGAAGGAAGACTGACGCTTGAGCAAGTAGAAAGTCTTCACTCATTTCTATTAAGAAAATTATTTACGGTAAGTATTCTGTAACATTACAAACTAAGTATGAGATTGCTGTCTTTATTCCGAGGAATTTAATTTTATGTTTTACTAGCTGCACCTCGCGGTTTCACCAGCGCAAGTCCCGATCCCGTGGAAATTTCAAGATAAAAAGTAGCCTATATGTTAATCCAGGTCTCCAGCTATCTACATACCAAATTTCATCGCAATCATTTCAGTAGTTTTTACGTGAAAGAGTAACAAACATCCATATATTCATATATGCTCACAAACTTTCACGTTTATAATATTATAGTAGGATGAGGGTATATTAAATTTTAATTGAAATCAAAATCTGAACCTTGTTATTGTCGTTGTGTAGTGAAATGGCATAGTCTGACTGCAAAGATTGGCATTACATCATTTACATTTCTTAATTTTTTTCGTTTATTGCTAATGCGGTCGGTATTTTTGACGCAGTGTTCGACATGGGTAGCCACAATATCGACAGGAGATCACAGATAAACAAGTGGTAGAAATATGGTACATCTTTGAATTCGAACTGCCTGATGATTACTTCAGCAGGCAGACACCTTCATCCAGTGGAGGACGATTGTTTGAACGGGGAGAGAGAACCATATGATCGATTCGATTGGATTGGATTTGTACTTATATTTGAGTACAACGGCCCTTTATAAAAATATAATAACACCATTAGATTTACCTTCACTTTCTGCAGTAGCTTCTTGTTTCATCTTAATCAAAGCATCCAAAATGTCTTTAGGTTCTTTAATTTCTTTGTCGAATCCTCCTCTCTGCTTTATGGCAAAGCGACAAATTTGTCGCAGTCGTTCTACTGTCCTCTTTGGGAAAAATGAGAATCTGAAGGGGAAAGAGAGTTAAGGGTGGACTGAGTGCCTTCATCTTAGTACTATGGCGTTTAAAGTTAAATATTTTCAACTTACCTAAATATATCCACCAATTCCGGAAAGAAGAATATGCTAGACCAACTTAGCCCTCTGTGCAGATTGAATTCCATAAACTCCCTAGCAACCTCGTTTATGATACTATTTCCAGTCTTTACCGACTCGCTCACAATACCAAACGTTGATTCTCCTATGATATCGATTGTGAAGTCTGTCAATATTTTCTAGAAAAAGATACAACCACTGTCAATCGAAAGGAACTAATGATAAATATCTATCTACAAAAACGCATTGTCTGCTTAAAAAAATATAATGTATCTAATGTATCCAAGAAAATACAAAACACAGCAAGGCTTCAAGACACTTTGAGCTTATTCTGCGTAAATGGTAACACCAACAATCAACAAACTCCGGGTACTTTGAGATAACTTTGCACTTCGATACATGAGACGACCACCATCTTAGTCTACCCGTGACCATGGCTGCTGAAAAGCAACTGAAACGTCGGGATCAGTGTAAATAGTAAAATAACACCAAATAAATCGCGATAGTATCCGTTAAAAATAGCTTTATTTCAATGTGTAATGTATCTACTTAGCGACCATATATAAAGCTAATAACTAAAATTATCGAAATAAGAACTTAGTATATGAACTAAGAACCGCTAATAAATGTTAGTTAAGATATACGGTTTTACTCACGTCTACATTTCGGGGATGCCCGACTAGTTTCGGACCCGACGGGGGCCCTTTATCAGGTGCCAGACTGTGCACGTGAGTAAAACCGTTTATCTTAACTAATATGAATACCACTCATGAAAGTTTTTGTTCACGCTAATAAATTAATTAAGAACTGAAATAGGGTCAACTTAAAGCGAGAGTATTGCAAATGAATGTATTCTATATTTTCATTTCTTTTTTCATTTTAATTGTTACTCCAAGTAATTGATACTCCCCCAAGTGTAAGTAAGAGAAGACCGAATGTGCTTTAGACAATATAAAACTGCCCAGAAAATTTTGTGACAGTACGATTCAAATGTCTCATGATAGTGGCCAAACTTTGGCTAACCGGTAAAGCTTCACTTCGACCTGGTTTACGCCAAGATGGTTTAAATGTCAACAGCATTCCCCCATAATAAAATTCCGTAACACATAAAAAAATTCTTTCCAACTAATTATCTATAAATATTTACCTTTTTTATTTACACGCTTTATATTAGCTTCACTTGTATGTTTGTTTGTATGTTTGTGCGCGATTTTGACCCACTTTAAACGGCCAGATTTCATTTAAATTTTGCACACGTGTCAAAGACCGATGACAATGCAATAATTCGATTAAATTTTTTATTTTTTTAAGTTGAATTTTCTATAAAAGCGTGTTTTTTAGTTTTTTAAACTATAATTATTAAGTTGGAAAATATAAATGAATGTATTTACATTTATGTGTGACTCAATGAAAGTAAATTGCATTTGGTCTATTAACAATAAGTGCTCGTTGTCAACTAGACTTATACAAAAAAATCCTTTTTTCACCTAAAAGTACGTACTATATTGTACTAATACTTAATATGAAGAAGCAATTATTTAAATTAAAAGCAAAAGTGATAAGAAAAAGTCTTGCCCCCATCTGCATTAGGTCTCTGAGGTCGCGTTTACCTTCTCTTATTTTGATAAGATGTAAAAATAAATGTACAAATTAACATTGCATTGTATTAAATGCAATGTTAATTTGTAATATTCAGTAAAGTTTCATAAGCAATCAAAAACCTTGAACAAATCACAGAAGAGAACCAAGCGAACTATTATACTCACTCTAAGATGTAAATTATTATTTTTAGCTGTTTCTTCTCTGATACGCTGTACGAGATCATTCGTTTTCATTCTTACAATACCGCTATGAACCCTCAACCTTGCAGACGTGAACATTCCTGATAAACGCCGCCTCAGTGGAGTCCAGATAGGATCCTAAAAAAACAAAATATCTATAAAAATATAATATAAATTGTAACTAACATTTACAATAATAATCAACCCTTCCCATATTCTGTAATAAAGAAAAGGATCTTGTATTTTTACATGAGTGAGTAAGAGTAGTAATAAATATTATACGGAATACATAGTAATAAGTAATATAAAAGTAGACTTATACGGGCCACAGCGTTTCGCCAGCGTTCAACGCGACAAAACTAACATTCACTTAACTGGGATAGTTAGAAATCCACCACTATGCGGTTCTCACGAAACTTTTTGCCTCCCACAACCAATCTGTGGAACAAATTGTAGCCTGCGGTATTTTCGGACCGATACGACCTTCAAACTTTCAAGAAAAGAGACTCCTGCCTCAAAGACCGGCAACGCACTCGTGACTTTTGAGGTGCAGTTGTCTATTGGCGAAGGTAGTCACTTACCATCAGGTGACCCCTGTGCTCGTTTTCCTGCTATACCATAATAATAATAAATAATAAACTAAAACTCGTTAGATGGCAAACCAGACTGAGAAAGAATTTGTAATATAGAAATAAAGTGATTAACAAAAAATCATATTATTTAGGCGAAGGAGCAGACAGGTGTCTGCTCGTTTGCCCCCTATAATATAAAAAGAAATAATATATATGAATAATTCGTTCGTAACTGTTGTCTCCATATCGAGGACATGACGGGAACTGCAGACTCCTAACTGCCACTTGTAAACAAAAACTAGAAATATGATATTTGGGTCGCTCGAGCTCCATCCGTTGTCAACAGTTCATACACATCATGGCCTTAGGTAACGGCTGTGGATGGAACTTTCTTTAACTTATCACAGTACCTTAGTTTAGATACATTGATATATGTTTAGATGCTAGTGATTGACCTAAAAATAATACTTACATTAACCGTAAACAAATTCAAGGCTCCTACAGGATCACTCTTGCCAGAACTAAGGAAATGGTTTCTGAAGTTCTCGGAATCTTTCACCAGGATCCTTTTTGTTATCTCGGGACTATTGATCACCAACGCTGGCCGCCAGAACAACCATATGCCCATATATGGAGATTTGAAGTCTTTGTACGCTTGCCGCATCCAAATAGACTGGGAAACAGATACACATGAGCCATGATTCGACACAATAGAAGAAACGTATTTGATTACTCCATAAGCTTCAAAAGAAGAAGAAAATAAATGATAATGAAAATAGGTCAATTCTAAAAGGGTATTGTTTATTTTAAATAATCACATTTAGTGAATTAGTTCGGAAAATCTATAAAGATAAATACATACAGGATTTTGTCGCTGCAAAAATGTTAGACTTCCCAGGATCGGATGTGGGCGATAATGGGGTATCCCTCTCTTACTCCAGTAGTTTTTGACTTTATACCATTTCACGTACGACCAGAGGCAAAGAAACAATGCCACAACAAAAATGAGAAATAAGAACATTGTTACGTTTTTGTAGAAGTAAATAATAATGTGATATATTTAATTGACTTTTAAGTCGTGGTACACTGTTTGCAGCTCAGTGAATACTGTTACTTGATATTTTTGTGAGAGCTATAAATATATGTTCGATGACTATACCATATCGACTGTCTAATGTGCTACTTTACTTACATGACATGACGATACTTTACTTTTTACGATAAGGGATCATGGCCCCGATTATGTTTATATTTTTACTAGCAACCTGCCCCGGCTTAGCACGGGTATACAAAATGCCTACATTTTTTGTATGCCATAGTGTCATTTCTGTTAGATTAAAATTTAAAACAAATAGCGTTGCAATATTTTAATGGATCTTTATAAGAGTAATTATTCCGTAATAGATTGTTTGAAATGAAATGAAATGAGATGAAATAAAATGAAATAATGAAATGAAATAAAATGAAATAATGAAATTAAATTAAATTAAATTAAATGAGATTTATTCGCTGAAAATTTGATTTTACAAAGATGTTACATAAGTCAGCACCAACCATTACATTTCGTATAATAAATATGCGAATGTTTTGCAACATACTGCATTGCTAACATATTTTAAAATAAAATGAATGTATTACAATAAGAACTATAGAAATACAAATAAATTAAGCATGGAATTAGTTCTTGCAAAATTCGAATCCATAACATTAAAATCTATGAAATCATCTATAAATAAAGACCAGCTGTACTAATATAATAAAACCGAAGAGTTTTTGTTTGTTTGTTTAAAACGCTAATCTCTAGAACCATTCGAATTTGAAAAATCTCTTTGTATATCATAACCAGATACATGAGGAATTGTTTAGGCTATATAGTTAGCCTTACCTAAATATGGTTTAACGCTCCCAAACTGCTAAGATGCTAAAATATTTTGTGACAAAACATTTTTAAAAATTTAAAAGTGAATTATGAGCATTATCATTAGAAATGGCTGGCATATCTTTACAAACGAAAGTTATTTTATCACCAAGACAATTTTATGAAGATAAACTCTGCCCTGTTTAACATGTTATTAAGATGCATAGTTAAGAAGATAATGGATAATTAAAATAACTCAACATTCGGATCGGGTCTATGACTATAGCATTTAGTAGTGGTATGATGTAAACTAATTAAATACCTATTTTTTATTAAACTTTCACAATTTTATATGTACTACCCACCCAGCCACGCGTCGCTGTCGCTAAGTATTTTGCAATAAAAAACAGTCACAGTCAACAGAAGTTTTAATATTTGACGTTCTATATAATCATGATCGACTTTGTACAGAAGAAAGCAGATCTCACATATTATGTGATAAGTGTGAGCGAGTAATGGAGTTGTACAGATCTCTTGGAGCGATTTCATGCAACAGCAGAGATTGCCTTTGATTGATTGAGGCCTTGATGCTTCTGCTTCTTGATATTTTGCCGTCCCGCCCGTCCTCTGTCTGCTGCGACTAATAATCTCAAGCGATTCCAGAATGTATGTATTATTTAGATTAAATAAATACGATAAAACTTTCATTTCTTGTAAAATAACTGCAATAAACTATTTAAAATTACAAAAAACTATAATACATATGGTAAAGGAGGATGCCTATTTATGGTTTCACTTTTAGACGTTCGCGTCATTATTTGAATTGTTAAAAAAATTATTGATTTTATTTTAATGTGACTTTTGGACCCTAAATCTCTTCTATAGAACTTGGGGTTTGAAATTAAATCTTACAAGGACTAAAACTTGAATCAGTGGCCGTTTCCATTTTACATGAAATGTTGCCATTATATAAAATAAACAGTTAATGATTGAATTCAAATAAACATTTTAAAATAAAATGGTTAAATAATAATATATGTAATAATAATTCGTAATGTCACATTAAAATATATTGCAGTTTATTAATCTTATTATTTGGTGTATATAGTCATAGTTTATGCAGTGAATGTATACTTCAGTGTTAGTTTTGCCTTAGTTTATACATGGTATCCCTGTCAAAAACATGATGCCACAAACAATAATAAAAAAAACTCTAATGTCAGTGTCACAATATTTTCTCGTTGTTGTTTTTTAACCTAATATTGGCATTTAATTTCTCAATAACCCCAAGTTATGTTACAATATACGTTTATATTTCAGATAATACTCAGTGCAGGCTTAATAATGCAGTTTATACATATTTGACGCAGCATAAAAAAGTGTAAAACTGATTTTCATACTGAAATGGGCAATCTCCTTTATGGCACTGATATTTCATTTATTTTTCTGGCGTTTGTCATTTCTTTTCAAATGATATATATTAAGGACTTTTTATATCTGTAAATACGGTGTTTAGAATAAGGATTACTTTTATCCTGGTTGGTCAAAAATCAACATTAAAAATGTGTTAACTCTTACGCCTCGGCCACGACATCGAGCGATGCGTCTTGCGACTAGGGTCACCATGTCACGACCCGCAAGTGGCGGCGGTGTCGGCGACCGCAATAGTATATATTCAGAATGTCTTTATCAAAATCAAATTACATTTTTTCTGAAAATATTTTAAAGACAATGCAAGGAGTAAATCCCGTTAATAAAAAGAGAAATGAATCTGGCGAATTTAAATCTTTATACAATGAATACAGGTAATACCCTGATATTTTTTTTATTATACAAGAATGACTTTTGATACAGTGGATTATAAACTTAAGAAGATATAAAAGTAGGGAGACCGGGGATAGTTGGCTATAGAGGTAGGTAGACTAATTATCAAAAACTCGACCTACGTGAAGGTGTTGCGTCCTACAACTAGCCACGAATATTCATTGCCTCCTCCCACTAAGTTGTCAGAAATGCAACACCGCGCACGCAAGTCATTTGGAAGCAGGAACATAATACCAAAAATTTATATACGTAAGTAATATTTTTCTTAGTAATATTATTTGTAGTAAGGCCTATATATTCATTGTTATTTATTTTCAAGCCATTTAAAATAAAAGTTTGATGGTTAATCTGTTTATAATATTATATTTCTTTGGATTCCGTCGCAATTTTGAAGATATGGCACGTGATCAAAAGTTACAAAGCAATCTGGGGCTAGTAGACTAATCTATAACGGGGTTGGTTGACCTTGGCTATAGTAGTCTGAAATTACGTCACATCAAATTTAATTAGTCTTTTGACTAAAGCGAGGTCGGCCCCGATCTGTCGGACGCCCAATTCGGTTTTCGAGCGGGACGTTCGACGGTCGGTGCTGTGTTGCGCCTGAGGGCCGTGACCGAAGAGGTAGTGAGCTGTGGCGGTGTGCTGTTAGCGTTAGACATCGTTAGACATCGCCAACGCGTTCAATAGTCTCCATTCAGCTGCATCAGGGAAGCACTCCACTATCACGGAGTGCCAGGGTACCTGAGGCGGCTAGTGGCAGACTATTTAGATGAGCGTACCGTCATGTACTTGGACCACTCTTGTGGAACATGGGGTACGACTGGGCCCTTAGAGGCGACTTCCCCCCCGGACTGGGAGTAATCTGTTACGCCGATGACACGTTGGTCACAGCCCGGGGGGTGAACTTTCAGGAGGCGGCGCGCCTGGCCACCAGGGGAGTCTCTCTGGTAGTCGGGCGCATCGAGGCGCTGGACTTGCGGGTGGCCCTGGATAAGACGGAGGCCCTTTTATTCCATGGACCCCGTCGTGGTCCACCCCCTGGCGCCTCTATATAGGTCAACTCGGTCCTCGTACCTGTTCAGGCCCACGTAAGGTATCTGGGCCTGATCCTCGACGGTATGTGGCTCTTCGACGAGCACTGCCGACAGCTTGCTCCGAAGCTGGTCGGCGCTGCGTCCGCCCTTGGGCGACTCTTGCCCAGTTTGGGCGGACCCAGCGTCGCTACAAGACGGCTGTACACGGGGGTTGTCCGGTCAATGGCACTGTACGGTGCACCGGTGTGGGCGGGAGCTCTGACCGCCCACACCAAATAGGGCGCACCTCTGGCGCCCTCAGAGGGTTATGGCGGTCCGAGCCATACGCGGATACCGCACCGTGTCGACGGAGGTGGCGTGCGCATTGGCCGGGACACCCCCGTGGGAATTGGAGGCGGCAGTGCTCGCCGAAGTATATCGGCGCACGGCTGAGTTCCGGACGAGAAGTGGCAGTCGGCCCCCGCCCGAAGAGGTACGCGAATGGCGTGAGGCCGCTCGCCGAGCCACCATGGTTCGTTGGTCGTCCCGGCTGGAGGCTCCACGTGCTGGCTTTGCCGCCGTGGAGGAGCTCCAGCCGGTCTACGTCGAGTGGGCAGGGCGGCAGCACGGGACCCTTTCCTTCTGACTGACGCAGGTCCTTTCCGGGCACGGCTGCTTCGGGAAGTACCTGCACTCGGTCGCTAGAAGGGAATTGAGTCCCGCCTGTCACCACTGCGACTGCAGTCAGGACTCGGCTCATCACACGCTGGCGGTTTGCTCCGACTGGGCAACGCAGCGTCGGGCCCTCACTGCAGTCATCGGAGGGGATCTCTCGCTACCGGCCGTCATACGCTCCATGGCCGGTAGCGACAGGAATTTTACCGCGGTCGCGACCTTCTGTGAGGACGTCATCTCGCAGAAGGAGGTGGCGGAACGGGTCCGGGAGGACGATCTCCACTCGGACCTAATTTGCCGCCGGCGAACCGGGCGGCGGAGGCGCGCTTACCAGCGCCTCATGCCGCCCTGAGTATGGCCGCGGGTGGACGGGACGGTTTTCCTCTCCACCCGCTGTAGTGGCCCCCCGCGAGGAGGCGGCGTCCGCGTGTGCCTGGACGTCGCATAATTGAGAGGATTGTACCCGAAGGTAGTGCCCGCGCTTTTGCGGGCAGGTGCTAGGAGGGTTCCGGATGTCTTAATAAAGCTGTTCCCGGATCCCTCCTACTTAAGGCGCAGTACGGCCAGTGCTAGATGTACACTAGGGGCACTCGGGGCTAGTGCCCAGGGCGGCAAATAATCAGGGGCGGCATGATTCGGAGGGTGAGAAAAAAAAAACTGTGTGGTGTCGTGGGACACCAAATAGGAACGAAGTTCCTTATTATAAAAATATTAATTTCAAGTTCTATTCGAGGTATAAAGATATAAGTATATAAGATAAAAATCAAAAAACTACTTTACAAAATATCTTAACACCTTTATTTTATTATAATAATAACAGTCATCACGTAGACTATACATGAGACACTGTATAGCCATCATACATAGACTATACATAAAAATCTTACGCTTTTTTTAACGTTACGGATGTTTTTTGCCGGCTAGGCAAACGCCCCGTAAAGAACTTCGTTCCAAAAATTCTTCGCGGTATCGAATATGCTTTTTTATTTTCTAAAAAATAATAATTAGCTAAATTTATCTAGTACAATTTTCGAAAAATGTGAAACATTCATAAACTAGATGTTTGCATTTAAAAACAAAATTAAGTGTTCATGAACTTTGTGTAAAACTCTCATGCTAGATGTGTTTGAAAATATTTATTTGCAGATATGTACATTCACTGTTTGGCGTTACGTGTTTCGCCTGCGCCTCTCTAAACGGGCAGGAGGGTAAAGCCCTCCGCTAGCAATGGTGTGGCTGCCTTCTGATTGAGGGCGGCCAAAGTCTGCCATTGTTCTCAGAGACTTCCTTCCTAGGGTGTACCCGAGTCCCTTGCAATAGACTCACTTGTGACGGGACTCCGTGGGGTTTTAGTCAGTTCGATTCCGACATAGCTTGCACCTCGCGGGCGATGCGTGGTAAAGCACGCTGGTACGCGATAGCCTCAATTTTAGGCGGTGCCGTGTTGCAGCTGTGCCGTTATAGTGTGTGATGACCTTGAAGTCCGAGTGGAGATCGTCCTCCCGGACCCGTTCCGCCCCCACCTTCTGCGAGATGACGTCCTCACAGTATCGCTACCGGCCATGGAGCATATGACGGCCCTCACAGAACCGCTACCAGCCAAGGAGCATTTGACGGCCGGTAGCGAGAGATCCCCTGCGATGACTGCAATGAGGGCCCGACGCTGCGTCGCCCAAGCGGAGTAAACCGCCAACCGTGCTGAGACTAGTCCTCACTGCAGTAGCAGTAGTGACAGGTGGGACTCAATCTCTCCTAGAGACCGAGGGCATGTACTTACCGAAGCAGCCGTGCCCGGATAGAACCTGCGTCAGGTAGAAGGAAAGGGTCCCGTACTGCTGCCCTGCCCACTCAACGAAAACCGGCTGGAGCACCTCCATGGCAGCAAAGCCAGCAAGTGGAGCCTCCAACCGGGACAACCAACAACCTATGGTGGCTCGGTGAGCGGCCTCACGCCATTCGCGTACCTCTTCGGGTGGGGGCCGACTGCCACTTCCCGCTCGGAACTCAGCCGCCCGCCGAATTACTTCGGCGAGCACGTCCGCCTCAGTATAAATGAGTCATTTCATTTATTTTAAAATTGTATAACGAAACTTCATTCATATTCTAGAAAATTTCGAAAATGGGGCGGCATTTTTACAGTGCCCGGGGCGGTACTAAGGTTAAATCCGGCACTGAGTACGGCACACCGTGTGGTTTTAGTCGGTTCGATTCCGACACACCGCCCCGCCGAAAACCCCGGTGGGGTGACGGCCCGAGGGGGTTTCCACACGCACAAAAAAAAGAAAAAAGGTTGACTTAGATTTAGATTTCTACGAGATCAAGCTTGCACACTACATTATAACTAATTGCGAGCTGTTTGTAATTTTTTTCTAAAGCTTAATAATAAGAAGCGTTTAAACAGAAAATTGGTCAACTATCCCCGGTCTCCCCTACAACTTAACTAAAGAGAGCTGTATCACGGCGCGGCGGAATATACAATTTTTTTTAATCAAGATGGTTGACGCTGAATGTGAGCATATTATTGTTAGTTTCAATACACAACTATGTATGTCACCTCAATAACAGCAACCCCAATAACATTTAGTTTCCGTATTAATTATAATATTTTTACTAACCAGCTACATCTCTGTTTGAATGTGTGTATAGGTGTTAGCTTACACACGATTAATATTAGACTACAAGTACTAAACAAGATGAACATGCCACAGTAGTTTCACTACATTGGTGACGCCGACGTGATGCCAGTTCTGGACCCGGTTTCTGCCTACCGACTGGTGTAACGATCGGACTACCTGCTAGTGATACTTGGATTAGCACATGCCAGTGGCTTCCCACAAGCGGGTCTTACCACGGGGATTTCAAGAGGCTATATTTTCTCGGTATTATTAGTTTCCGTTACACCAGACGAGTTCGTTCATAATGCCAACCAGCAGACAGAACATACCAGGGTTGGGTGGCACACCCCAGTAAGTACCAATTGATACACTCTCAACGCAGGCGCGGTTGTCTGATTTTTGGCCAACGTATCCCTGACTTTGGTTTACGCATTTTGAAGCGGTTATGGCACCACAGAAGTAAGGCGATGACGCGCTCCCAAGCTGTGATTGCCCGACTAGGTATTGATGCGTTACAACAAGTTAGCGACATCATCGCAAACCCGACCGCCGAGGACAAGTACGGGGCGCTGAAAACAAAACTCATCAACGTCTACGAGGAGTCAGCGACCCAAAAGCTGCACAAATTGATGGAGGAGATGGAACTCGACGACCAAAAGCCATATCAGCTGTTACGAGAAACTGCGGGAACTGGCCGGGCAGAAAGTGCCAACTCAGTACGCGCAGTTTTGAGCTTCAGCGATACTACAGACCTCAATAAATTGTCACAAGCCGCAGATACCGTCATGGACAGTATAGCATTGCCAAACCAGGTCGCGGAAATAGTCTATGCGAGCGATATGGCTACTTTGCATAAAAAAATTACCCAAATATCTCTGGAGCTGGCTGAACTCAATAAAAACCGGGAGCCAAGAGGGACACCGAGTAAATCACGGTCAAGATCAAAGAAGAGCCTGTACTTATTGGGCCCATCGCAAGTATGGTGCCGAAGCCTACTGTAGTGTATGTAAGTTCCTTTATATTATTCAGTAAGTGTACTCTTTTACAACGATGTCTCAAATTATTGCTTACGCTGCGATATGGACTCGTTGTATGCACCAATGTATTTCTTTAAGTTTTATTACATTATAATTGTGGAAGCTAACAAGAAAAGTACTTTTATTTAACCGAGCCCCCATACATCTCACTACAGTTGCAGGGACAAGTGCAACTGCAGGTGTACGTTCCAATTTCCAGGGAAGCAGTCGTAAAACTAATCTCGACTTCGACTGTGGTAGGACTAGGCGTCAACTCAACACCAAACGTTTTTTTTTTTTCTCCTTATTTTTTGAGCTTTGTCATATTTGGCAATGTCGCTCAGTAACATAACTACATAACATAATTATATGACTAGATATATACTTATGCTATACTACTTACTACACAAAATCTATTAATTATTTATTAGCTATAAATAATTATTAAACATAAAATTTATACAATAATCTGGCTCTGTCCGATTTCGGGAAGGCCAGCACACTATTGCATACTCCAACATTCTTAATGTCGAAACCCAGAGAAGCTCTGTAAGCCTCGTTCCGCGCACACTCCACGAGGAGATGGTATGTGTCCTCCACAACTTTGCAGTCTGGAGAGAGAGGGGTCTCGACCTTTCGCATCAAAAAGGCGAAACTTCTACATGGAGTGTGCCCAGAACGTAGCCTGAAAGCGATAACTATATCAGATCTTCCCAACTCACAATTATCTATCCATATCCATCTAAACAAGGTTTCTTTAAAGGGTGCGTAACAATGGTTTTGTACCAAATCCCCTTCTCTTTAGAACGTTGATCAAAATATTCACTCCAACATGTATAACTTCAGTTTCTAACCAAGTAGATACAGTCCGTATAGTATGGGAGAATGTTCACTATCTCTATCTGTACAAGCTTGTTTAGCCAATAGATCAACTTTATTGTTCCCTATAATCTGACAATGGGAAGGTATCCACTGTAGTGTCACATATTTACACTCGGCTTTCAATTATAAAATAAGTTTTAAGACAGAGTAGGCTGTCGCTGTGCCTCGGATAGCCGAGGTGCAGCGAGCCAGGTGTTGCAAGGAGCTGCGGGAATCGGTAAAAATATCAAATTTGTCCGACTGAATTGACTTTATATAAGATAACGCTTCATATATCGCCACAAGTTCTGCGTTCATAATGCACATATCGTTTTCTATCTTAAATTCCATGGCCACGTTGAGTTCATCGTCCAAAAATGCAGCTCCTATCAACCCTCCATCTTTAGAACCATCCGTGTACAATTTATAATACCTACTGTAATTACGTTCTATAAATTCTTCGCATAGTCTTTGTATGTCTAAGACATTGTAACTTCGCTTTGCAGCTGTAATGCTATCAATGTTAGTGTTTATTATTGTTGAAAAATCTATACTATCCCATACCCACGTATTTAAAGAAAACATGTCTAACTTCTGGCTTGAATGGATGGGAAGCTCTTGAAAGTATTCGTGCATATCTAGTAAAAGAGGTGTGCCTTTGCCACGCCAATATCTATTATTTTTGTATCTAATTAGAGTCTGTAATATATTTATCGTTAAATTATTTTTTAAAGATTTACATTTCAACAAAAATTTCCCTCCTAAATATAGCCGCCGCACATGCAATGGAGGAAGACACAGCTCACTCTCCATTACATGTATCGAGGTAGTTTTTATAAAACCTCCAATAACTCTCATGCCCTGATTTTGTATTTTGTCTAGCTTATATAAATTACTTTTACTACTGTTATTGTATAAAAAACTTCCATAATCCAATCTACTTCTTATAATAGCAATATAAATCCTTCTCATTTGTGTGGGGTGGACTCCCCATCCAGATCCTGCCAGCGCTTTAAAAATGTTTAGGTATTTAGATATTCTAATAGTTAACTCACTAATGTGTCTATTCAATCTTAATGACCGGTCTAACCACATCCCTAGGTACTTCACATTGTCAACAAGCTCCAAAGACATATTATTTATAGTTATATCAATAGACTGTTTGTTTACACCTTTTCTAAAGATACATACCTTACTTTTAGTCGGTGACACTTCTAAAGCGAGTTCTGCTATCAAACGTGACAACCGGTTTAGAGCTAGCTGGAGATTTACAAGTTGTATACAATACGAAATCGTTCGCATATTGTGACATATGTACCTCTCTCATATACTTACAAACATTGATAGTCGCTAAATTAAAAAGCAAAGGAGACAGAGGGTCTCCTTGTGCTATACCTTTACTCGTACTTCTGCATAATGTCGTGTTTTCTACCTGCACACTTAAGAATCTCTCTTTCAAGAATGACCACAGATAAATACAAATTCTCGAGCCTATACCGAGTTGATCCATGATACGAAGTAATGCACAAATATTTACATTGTTGTAGGCATTATCAATGTCAATAAAACAACCAATAGTTTTTGGTTTGTAAAAAATCCCAATTGAATCCTACTAACTAGGTTAGTTAAATTTTCGAGGGTAGATTTACGTTTCCTAAAACCGGTAGTTTCTTCGTGTAGCAAGTTATTGTATTCTAGGTACCACTCCAGTCTGTTGTTTATAATGGAATGAAATATTTTACATAGACATGAGATTAGAGAAATTGGTCTGAGCGCTGCATCCGATGACAGATCGCGGCCCGGTTTCGGAATCGGAGTTACACGTATATTGCGCCATTGTGAAGGCACATATCCAAAAAATAGAATTTTATTATAGATGTTGACAAGTATATCCTTCCCACTAGTAGGAAGGTTTTTAATCATTGAGTATGAAATGTTATCATGACCAGGTGACGTGTCTTTTGTTTTAATGCATTTTTCTAGTTCACATAACGTTATTTTTCGCTCCAAATATTCACTATATGAATAAAAGGTCGGTGATTCTGAGGTAACATAGTCAAGTGTTAAATTCTGAAGAAGGTTATGAGCATTAATTTTATCGACATGCCAACTTGGAGATCTATAACCTTTAAGCCACTTCATTTTTCGCCACATGTCACTCAATGTTGACGATTCATTGATGGATGAACAAAAATTTAACCAACCGTCACTTTTAGCTTTTCGCATCAATCGCTGGCTATTACTGATTTTAAATTTAAGCTTAATTAGGTTGTTAGGGGTGGGATTTTTTCTAAACTCTTTTAATGCCAATCGACGCTCTGCTATCGCCTTTGATAGTTCAGGTTTCCAATAAGGTTTTGGGGTAAACTGCTGTAAAGGACCTTGATAAAATTTTATATGAGGTATATGCATATCGGCTCACGCATTTATAATATTTAAAACATATCATAGGCTGGTTGCGGATCATATGGTAGATTAAAATAAATAAGTTTATTATCTATATATTCTTTGTACAGCAGCCAGTTGGCTTTCTTATAATTCCTTTTCTTAATAAATTGAGGATAACTGTTATCGTAGGACATACTTATCTTTATCACAAAATGATCGCTGCCTAATGTCTCATTCATACACATCCAACCAAAATATACCGCTACATCCGACGTGGCTATAGAAATATCTGGGGTCGATTGTTGTAAAACATTATTTACCAGTTTGATGTACGTATGACTACCGTCGTTTAATGAAACTAAATTGCTCTCCATTAATGAATCGAATATGAGTTTACCTCTCGAATTTGTCTTATTAGACCAACTAGGATGATGACCATTTAAATCACCAAGAAATAATGTTTTTGTGCGAAACATTGAAAATAGGTCGTCCCAAACGTGTTGTGATATTGATGGGCGGGCGTTTGATGGACAGTAAACAGCAATAATATTCTCGACATACTTACAATTGAAAATTTTAACCCTTAAGAGTTAAATATTAGAATTTGAAATAGTAACAGGCTGTAGTTGCGATTTGACAGATTTATGCGTAAAAATAGCTACTCCACCATACGAGTCATCCCTATCGTCCCTATAGATATTATAGTCGCTTATCTTAAGTTCGAAATCCGGGTTTAACCACGTCTCACTGACAACTCCTATATGAATTTTCTCTTTCCATAGTAACTGCTCAAAGTCAATACATTTATAACTAATACTACGAGCGTACCATTGGACAATATTTATGTTTAGGACTTTATCCATAATTATGAATTGAAATTAATTTTGAAAGGTAGATCGCAGAGATACTGAACTAAGTTTGTACTCACCCACTCCACAAGTAAAGATAACCCGTGTTTAATCTTAGCCACAATATTTTCATACTCGTCAGAAAAAACAATAGCTTTAAATTTATCTATTAACAACAAAAATGTTAGCTCTTTTCTCGTCTTATCTTGACCTTCTGATGGGGTACCTTTCAGGTAACGACTCCGAGCTATAATTTGAAAAATCCATATCATCAGCTTCAGGAACATGTTTTTTAAATTTTTTCTTTGTTTTTTCGTTTCTAAAGGTACGGGGAGGCACAACGTCAGTCGATGGTGCCTCCTTAGTATTACACTGCGAGGATGTTCCGGCTTCTTGATTGCTTGTTGCAGATATCGCTGCCTTCTTCAACGCTGCAGCGTATGACGTCACATTTGTGCATTCGGACCGAGCGGTCTCCTGGGCCGGCTCCAGAGATGTAGGGTTAATATAATTTGGGTTAAGTACACTGTCTTTCTCACAAATGGTAGCTGGAGGTACATACATAGCAGCCGCTTTCTTATACGCGCAGTTATAATGAGCCATAATGTTTCTAATAGCCTTTTCTCTTCGATATGTTGGGCATATTCTATCTAATGCATGATGTTTACTACGACAGTTCACACAGAGGAATGATGTAACTTGGCAATTTGTATGATTCTTCGTACACTTCGGGCATACCTCCTTCTTTCCAGGACATGAACGTATTCCATGTCCAAACCTCCAGCATCTCGAGCATTGAGTGACTGGAAATACATATGGGTCTACTTTAACAGCCATGCCATGAATTTTTACCCTCGAGGGTAAGGTGGATCCTTTGAATGCCAATCTTACTGTCTCACACTCAATCCATCCAGTACCTTCTGCGTTCCGCCTCTTCAAGCGCTTTACCGCTAAGAGTTCGCACGGGCTTGAAACCATCTCCAACATATCCTTCTCACTCAGATCTAACTCCACATCTCTAATGATGCCATACGACACACTTACTTCCAAGGGTTTTAGGCATCTCCAACCCAGTCGTTGTAGCTGCTTGCATGAAATTAAACACTCCGCACTTTTGTCATCATCAAACTGCAATATCACCTTGTACGGGTTAATATACTTAACCCTTGATACAGATGTTATATTATGCTCCATTAACAATTTAGCCAACGCAAATTGTTTAGGTAATTTCTCTACGCTACTAACTGTGATTTCAATTCTATTTCTCATTCGTTTTCCATCTCTTCCAACTAAAATCCATTCTTCTTCTTCATTTAGCTCACGTCCTCTTTTTTGTCTGTCCGTTATCGTCTCCGAAATTTCCATCTGAGATGCGCTACTCAAATCGTTGTTGTTAGGTTGGCTATTAATTTTTTCAATAATACTTTACTCAACCGCACCATTGTCGTTTGTAATATCATGCACACTGTCATCCTCACTCGCGCATAGTACGCTTGTGAGTGAGTTGGAGTACAGTACGTCGATTCGCATCTCGTAAAAAGAGTGAGATCTAAAGGTAATCTGTTATTTTTAACCATAATTAAATTTACAACACGGTGATGATTTTATTTTTTCATTAAACCTGTACTAAATAAAATGATAATCCTTAAGTTTTCAAAACATTGGTGCAAGTACCGATCTACTTAACTGTCATACAAGTTTCTGTGTGAGTGTTAGAATCTAACTCGGTATTCGATTTATAATAAAATTACCTACAAAAAGGTGAATCATCATCAGCGCATGCGTGCTATTAAAAGTCATTTTAATTATGGTGAATTTTAGTTCAAAAATAGCAACTGTTCAAGAACTGCGAGCAACTGGTAAGTTCGTGAGGAGTTACTGGTGATGTTTGTACCCTACAGATTACTAGTAACGTGGGTCACACATTACTAGTAATCTCGTGAACCCACTCCTAACACTAGCGTTAAGCTTAGCTGGAGAGGTAGTAATCTTTAAAAAAAAATTAAATTATCAAACCCTGTACTACTCCAGGCATCCTTGGATGTATGAGAAATAGGGATCGAATGTATAAAAAAATTGAAAAATCACCCTGATAATGATACCCTCAAAACCACTTTCAAATTATCGTAATTTTTGTAACGCCATTCTTAAATCCTTAATAAGACAATATGAGAAAGACGAACTAAATAAGGCTATAATAAGTCTAACCCCAAAAAAATGTGGAAAGTTATAAAAGAAGTTACTCATACCGCTAGAATCAATTCTCCTTCTACTTTTCTATTAAAGATCCGTGATTCCATTGACGCGTCTATCTAAAAAATCTAAAAAATCCATTAACCTCATTAAGGTTAATAGATTTTTTACTAATGTTGGAAAAGAATTAGCTGGCAAAACTGACGAGATAGAAGTTGTGCGTCTGATACTTAGTCTACGTTCTGATTGTGCGATCGGCATTGATGGTATAATATCTAATTTCCTTAAACAATACAGGGAGATTTTGGTACCGCCACTCACGTATCTATGGACACAAAAAGGAATTTTCCCTGACTTACTAAAGAGGGCTCTTATTTATCCTGTACTTAAATCTGGGGATACTGATGGTATCAATAACTTTAAACCCATATCTATCTTGCCTTCTCTATCTAAGGTATTGGAGAAAATCATGAACAATCGTCTAAATAAATATCTTGGAGCACACTATATACTTTCTAACAAACAATATGGATTTAGGAAAAATATCTCTACTAATGATGCAGTTCATGATCTCTGCGACCACAGGTGCTGGCGCTGGATAGCAGAAAAAATGCTTGGCAATATTCCTTGATTTGGCAAAGGCTTTTGATACGGTCTCCATCCCCAAGCTAATTCTCAAACTGGAAGCAATTGGAATCAGTTGCAACTATTTCAGAATTACCTGATCAATCGCACTCAATGTGTCAAAATTGGTGAACACGTTAGCAGTCATCTACCTGTTGAGTTTGGAGTTCCTCAAGGTAGCATATTTGGTACTAGAGCTACACTCTTTTAAGTGTATATAAACGAACTTTGCAACTTAGATCTACTGGATGGTAAATTATTGGCTTTCGCAGATGACACGGCGCTTATTTTTACAGGACACTCTTGGGAACAAGTTTTTAACGCTGCACAGATAGGATTTGACAGAGTGACTAAATGGTTATCCGACAATATTCTATCGCTCAATGTTGATAAAACTAAATATTTATTGTTTTATATTCAAACTCCGAAACACTTTGACAATAGTAAATTTTATGTCAGGGCCCATAATCACGCAGCAAATACACAGCTCATGTGCAACTGTCCCAAACTACAAACAGTGGATACTATTAAATATCTGGGCATTATTCTAGATACACGATTAAGTTTTGTACCACACATTGAATTATTAACACAGAAAATTAGGAAACTCATCTATATTTTCAAACACCTAAGCCACGTCGCAGATCCCCAAGTTCTAAAAGCGGTGTACTTTTCCCTGTGCCAGTTTCTGATAGGTTACTGGATAGACTTACTGACTTACTGATTGCCTGACTGAGTCAGCCTGTGACGTGACGTTATACAAATGTAAAAGAAATATGTTATTCACCATCTTCGAGCATCGAAATATTTGATATTGGCATCTAAGTGAAGCTTAAAGAGTTGCTGGATGGTTTCCCGCATTTTAACAATTAAAAGTGTTTATAAGCTACACAGCAGGTGCTTAATTTATTTGCAAAATGGGGGTGTGATGGTTCTTAGGGATAAATTCAGCACATACAGGTAATCGTAGCTGAAAGTGAACATACGAGTATATCGGATGCAAATTAGTTTATAGCCTCATGGGCACCTATCAAGTTAACAGATTCAGAATCTAACGAATTCAGAAACTAAGAAAATTATTTGGCAAAATCCAATTCGTTCTTCTGTTCAATACTGTCAGCCAATATGATAGAATTTGCAAAAGAAACTCCTGAAAAAAAACTATCAGTTATCAGTGACATTAAATCGTGAATAAATAGCTTGGCTACTTTAAAAATTAATAAGGATACCCAATTAATGGATGATGATGGAATGGATGGAATGATTGATGGAAAAGTGGTACATGTTTTAACCGATACTAGTTCTGGTTCCGATTGTACATTACGTGGTGCCTAATCAAGTGAAATAAATTATTTGAGTAATGTTACATCAAAACCTAAGAATGAAAGTAATTATGAGTATGGTTTAACAACTCTACACGAATGAATAAGATACATGGAAATTATACTACATAATAATATATCGTATAATCTTCCATTTATAAAATGGTCAGTAACTACTAATCAAAATAAAAAAGAAAGAAGAAAAAAACAATATGGACAAGTCCAGTTTCGAAACCGTTTATGAATGCGCAATCACTGATAGAAATTTATAGGACAATTATACCGATTCTTAGCGAACAAACAAGTACCAATTATGTCTCCCTCCAAAGGCTGATTGTACTATTAAAGTAACTATAAGTGAGTTTAACAAATAAATAATAAGTATCACGCTTCACTGAATTATATATTAAACTTTATTAAATTTATATAAATTCTAATTGAATATTATATATTTTCTCTAGGCACAAACTGAACTTTCATTCTATCATCCTGTGGCATAAAGAACAGTCCTTTATTCTCCACCTTGACATCGCTGGGTTTGGGAGTATCAGGCAATACTCGTATCTCGAAATTGCAGACTAACGATGACACGGCTTGCCTAATAACATGTAAACCGAAGCGCTTCCCTGAAACCGAAAAAATAAAACCATGTCATTCAATAACGAGGCTGCGGTAAACGTAATATACAATAAATCACGTGAGATGTCTTTGGGACACCCGGTTGGAACGAAGTTATTTTCGCTATATATATGTATATGTATTTAATGGATTGAATAAATTGTATCAAAATATAGTAAATATTGTAAAAACTCGAAATCAAAATTACGCCATCTGTGAAAGTTGCCCTAACTATTATACGGATAATTAGTATACAGTATATTACAGTAATAGCGCGCGAAATCCACCAACACTTTTTTCCGGCTAGCCGGAAGCATCTGAAGTGTAACGTGCGAAAAGAAACTTAGTTCCAAAATCATATTTCAACGCCATCTAGCGATAACCGGTCGATTCTCGAAGTTCTCGCATTCTTTAGTATGCATAAACTTCCCAAAGTGTTTTTCTAAGTAATTTCTAACATTTGAAAGGCACATTATTCCAAATAGACATAGGGCTGGTTTCAAGGCAACCATAATTAATTACTTATGAAATAATTATTAAAGAAATAGGCAGCAATCTAAGTGGCATTAATAGATCGCCTGGCGGTCGAATTTAAACCGTTTTGAATGTCATTTTATTTTCCAGTATAACTTGATCTGTCATTGTACAGACTTTTGTAACGCAAGAGGTCAAAATATATACTTGACCACTTTATGTTTATGTTTTGTATGGTTAAATAGCTTTTTGGATTTGCGACATACGTTTACTACAATTATAACTTCTAACCATTATACATATTATGTGATACGTGGTATTATGTAAATAACATTTTTTTATTTTCTTTAGTCAAATTTTTACTCACCTATACAAGATCTTGGTCCTTCCCCATAAGGTAGATATGTAAAAGGCTTAATATTTCTTTCGTTCTCTGGTAAAAATCTTTCAGGGCGAAAGACCATGGGGTCAGGAAAGTACTGCGGGTCCACCTGCGTACCTACAGCGTTTAAATAGACTGGTGTGCCAGCAGGAATGGTAAGGCTTTCGTCGATCTTATAGTCTTTTGTAGCAACACGATCCAACCAGCTCATTGGTGGATAGAGTCTAAGAGCTTCTGTAAAGGTAGAAAACATTGTAAAAAACGGTCATAGTGTTATCAAATTTGCAGGTTTACATTAAAATGAATGTTATATGGCAAACACGTGAATCTTAAATTACGCAACTAAATATCTTATGAACGATATTATTTAGTACATATGTAGTTACTTATTTCAAGTGATAATGAACTGTAATTTATTTATTAATAAGAGAAACATTTACAAAGTTATTATCTCACTGAACAATTAAGTGTGATTACAGAAAGTCCGGTTTGAATAAAATATAGAATTAGTTGTAGCGTAGCTGAGGCGTCGGACTGGCGATCCACCTAGTTCAATACCGACGTGAAACATCTCTTTTTGTTTTTTGATCGTGTGGAAACCCTCTCGGGCCGTCACCCTAACGGGGTTTTCGGTGTGCCGGAATCGAACCGACTAAAACCACAAGGTGTACCGTACTGCGCACAAAATAGGAGGGATCCGGGAACAGCTTTCATTAAGACATCCGGACCCTCACTAGCGCCTGCCCGCAAAAGCGTGGGCACCACCTTCGGGTAAAAATCTCTTAATCAGGCGACGTCCAGGCATACGCGGACGCCTCCTCTTCGCGTGGGGCCACTATAGCAGGTGGAGAGGAAAACCCATCCCGACCACCCGCGGACGCACCCTCAGCAGCCCAGTTCACCGGCGGTGAATTAAGCCCAAGTGGAGATCGTCGCGAAGGTCGCGACCGCAATAAAATTGTAATAAAGTAAATGAACATTCCAGCAAAGGCGGATAGGTAACCATTTGAGCTTATTTAATTTGATTGATTGATGATTGATTTGATCATATTTGCGTAATCCTAATATGAATATATTATGCAGATGTTTTGGAGTCGCCAAAGTTTGTTTATTTGGTCTTCGGTATCTAGAGATAGATGTCTAAGTTATGTGTGATTTCTGTTACTGCTAGTCTTTATAAAAATAGCTGAAAGGAACGAAAAAACAATCTTACCTTTGATGACACAATTGAGGTAGGTAAGCTCTGAAAGAGCGTTGGGGCTTAAATCCTCAGTATCATACGTCTGTTTGGCATTCAAGATCTCTTCGTACAAAATGGGCTGTAAAAAATCAGACATGGTACATTATCTAAATTATCATTGCCATTTTTGGGGCTCCGTTCTTCAAAAGGACAAAAAACCAGACAAGTGCGTGTCTGACTCACGCACCGAGGGTTCCGTAAGCAAACAAACTTGTATACGTCCATCTCGGGTATCAATTCCGGAGCCTTTTGTCCGTCTTTTTCGAAAGACATACTTAACTTTGCGGTTGCGATGTACGACAAAGTCAACAATCCAACCGCAAAATATAAGTTTGTAATCAGAAAAACTTTCTTTTTAGTGATATAACAACTAATTAACGACTTTCGGATTTTTTCCTTTACTTGTAATGTCAGACCTTCTTACTAAATTTCAATTATGTGTAAAATGGGAAGTACAATATAAGTTTTGATTTACCCTTGAAATGTTCAAATTTGTTAAAATGTAAGACTTAATTGATTTAAATTCATGGAGAGATCATATTTCCCGAAACCTCAAAATCATTCTGGAGTTTTCTAATATAATGTAGAACATTCTACAAATAGGCCATTAGTTCCGCTTTCCATCAAAAGATAATGTGCATCTCAATTTAGGTAATCCTAACCTTTTATGACTTCCTCTAGTCGACAATAGATGGCGCCTGCGTGTTAGACATTGTAACAATACTTATTGTAATCTTAGTTTCGCTTTATCCGTCGTGAGGATTACAGTTTATTAGATCATTTTTTTGCATTACTTAGTGTTCAAGTCTCTATCCGAGAAAATACATAATGTTGGTATGGTATAAGGATTCTGACTCGTTACATTTTTAAAGTTAATTATTTAGTAAGTAGAACAGAACAAAAAATGGAATATTGAGACAACTGGTCTTTGAATATGAACCTTCTTACCTGATACTCAGGATTCCAGGCCAGCTCATAAACGGCCCAACTCATAACAGAAGTTGTTGTATCGAAGCCTCCGAGAAGGAAGACTGACGCTTGAGCAAGTAGAAAGTCTTCACTCGTTTCTATTAGGAAAATTTAATTTAATTTTATATATTACTAGCTGCACCCTGCGATTTCACTCTCGTAAGTCCCGATCCCGTGGGAATATCGACATAATAGTAGCCTATGTGTTAATCCAAGTCTCCAGCTATCTACATACCAAGTTTCATCGCAATCATTTCAGTAGTTTTTTGCGTGAAAGAGTAACAAACATCCATATATCCATACATGCTCACAAACTTTCACGTTTATAATATTATAGTAGGATACACCCTGTATTAAATTTTAATGGAAATCAAAATCATATCCGAACCTTGTTATTGTCGTCGTGTAGTGAAATGGCATAGTCTGATGGCAAAGACTGGCATTACATCATTTACATTTCTTATTTTTTTTTTTTTTAATAGATGGTTTATTGCAAATGCGGTCAGTATTTTTGACGCAGAGTGTTCGACATGGGTACCCATCTACATCTGGCCATACGTTCACAGCTTCACCCGTGGAGGGAGTCCCATAGATTTTTGCAACTGACAAATATCTACAGGATATAATATGGTACATCTTTGAATTCGAACTGCCTGATGATTACTACAGCAGGCAGACACCTTCATCCAGTGGAGGACGATTCTTTGAACGGGGAGAGAGAAACATATGATCGAATCGATTGGATTTGATTTTTACTTACATTTGAGTACAACGGCTCTTACTTTATCAAAATATAATAAAACCTTTAGATTTACCTTCACTTTCTGCAGTAGCTTCTTGTTTCATCTTAATCAAAGCATCCAAGATGTCTTTAGGTTCTTTAATTTCTTTGTCGAATCCTCCTCTCTGCTTTATGACAGAGCGACAAATTTGTCGCAGTCGTTCTACTGTTCTCTTTGGGAAAAATGAGAATCTGAAGGAGAAAGAGAGTTAAATGTGGACTGAGTACCTTAATCTTTGTACTATGGCGTTTAAAGTTAAATATTTTCAACTTACCTAAATATATCCACCAATTCCGGAAAGAAGAATATGCTAGACCAACTTAGCCCCCTGTGCAGATTGAACTCCATATACTCCCTAGCAACCTCGTTTATGATACTATTTCCGGTCTTTACCGACTCGCTCACAATACCAAACGTTGATTCTCCAATGATATCGACTGTGAAGTCTGTCAATATTTTCTAGAATAAGATACAACCATTGTCAATCGAAAGAAACTAATAAAATGATAAATCTGTCTACAAAAACGCATTGTCTGCTTAAAAATTTATAACGTATCTACTTAGAGACAATATAAACTACAAAAAGCCATAAAAGCTAATCTTCCAGTTGGTGTGGTCTCACTGCTGGTGTCACTCAAGGCGGGATTCTTTTACCTCTTCTATTTTCGATCTTCATCAATCTTATCACCAAAAGACGTCAGTGTTCCTACCATCTTTACACTAATGACTTTCAGTTATATTGTCAAACAGAGGTGTGCAATATACTGTCCGGGGTTTCGATTTTTAATAGTGGTCTAGCGGCCATTAAACATTGATCTGATATGTTCGGCGTATCAGTGAACCCGAATAAATGTCAGGCTATCATCGTCGGAAGTAGTATGAGTTAACTCGACCTTGCTTCACTCCCATTACTTACTTACGATGGCATGGTCATTCCATACTGTGAAAGTGTGAAAGACCTCGGATTGTATATTGACACAACTCTTAGCTGGCGAAAACATGTTGCATCTATTTGTCAGAAAGTAACAGGGTCATTGCGGGCCCTTTATAGGCTAAAGAACTTAATAACTACTAAAGAACGTAATGCTTGTATAGACTCTAATACTCCCTATAATTGACTATGGCGATGTGTGCTATTTTGACCTGAATGCAGATCTGCTCAATAAACTTGACCGTCTTCTCAGTAATTGCATTCGATTCGTTTTCAATTTACGGAAATATGATCACGTGTCTCAGCACCGCTCTAACTTGAAGTGGCTGGGAATTCGCCAACGTAGACAGACACGAGCATTGCCACTCTATATTCTATACTCTTCTCTCGAAGTCCTCCTTTCTACCTAACTTCTCAATTTCAATAATTAGGTGCAAATCATAACAGTATGATGTAAATCTTAGATCTTCACACAACCGGCTTCTCCATTGTCCCACTCATTACCCCGACTTCGTACATTCAATCTTCTTTGTCCAATCTGTCCTGTTATGGAACGAGCTCCCTCTCGAGATCAGGAAAGCAAAAACTCGGCTTATCTTCAAATACATGTTGCGGAGACATAGTTTATCAGATTCTTTTTAATCTTAGACCCTCTTCTTCACAAGTTTATATTATATATTATATGTATATAAATATTTATATATATATTATGTAGTATATTTAATAGTATCATTATCACTTATTATATATATGTACATGTGTATGTTTATATTAGCATGTAGATAGTAAAGTACTGTAGGTACTAAAATAATAATTTATCTGACTTAAAATAAAGAGATATTCCCACCGGATCGGTACTTACGCGGGTGAAACCGCGGGGCGCTACTAGTTTTCTATAAATGTTTAACAATAGTGTTAACTTTTTTAATTTGGAAAATATAAATGTATGTATTTACATTTATTTGTGACTCAATTAAAGTAAATTGCATTGGGTCTATTAACAATAAGTGCTTGTTGTCAACTAGACTTATACAAAAATTTCATTTTATCACCCAAAAGTGTCTACTATATTGTACTAATATTTAATATGAAGAGGCAATTACTTAAATTAAAAACAAAAGTGATACAAAAAAGTCTTGCCCCCATCTGCATTAGGTCTCTGAGGTCTTGTTTACCTTCTCTTATTTTGATAAGATGTTAAATACTAAATACAATGTTAATTTGGAATTTTCAGTAAAGTTTCATAGGCAATCAAAAGCCTTGAACAAATCACAGAAGAGAACCAAGTTAGCTATTATTATACTCACTCTAAGATGTAAATTATTATTTTTAGCTGTTTCTTCTCTGAAACGCTGTACTAGATCGTTCGCTTTAATTCTTACAATACCGCTATGAACCCTCAACCTTGCAGACGTGAACATTCCTGATAAACGCCGCCTCAGTGGAGTCCAGATAGGATCCTAAAAAAAAAATTTCTTTATTATTTTTTATATTTCAAAATTTACTCTAAAAATCAACCCTTCCCATATTCTGTAATAAAGAAAGCGATCCTGGGTTTTTACATGAGTGAGTAAGAGTAGTAATTAATATTATACGTAATACATAGTAGTATGTAATACATAGTAATAAGTAATATAATAGTGGACTTATACCGGCTGCAGTGTGACTTTTGAGTTTTAGTTTACCTGCTATACCATAAAAATAATAAACTAAAACTCGTTAGATGGCAAACCAGACTGAAAAAGAATTTGTAATGTAGGAATAAAGTTGGTAACAAAAAAAAATCATATTATGTAGGCAAACGAGCAGACAGGTGTCTACTCGTTCGCCACCTTTAATTTAAAAAATATATATATAAATAATTCGTTCGTAACTGTTGTCTCCTTATCAAGGACATGACGGGAACTGCACACACAGGCAGGCAGACAGGCAGAGTCTTAAGTGCAGTGACTTGTAAACCACTTGTAAACAAAAACTAGAAATATAATATTTGGGTCGCTCGAGCTCCATCCGTTGTCAACAGTTCATACACATCATGGCCTTAGGTAACGGCTTAATTGGTAAATGACTTTCTTTGATTTGTCACAGTATTTTGATTTAGCTGCATTGATATATGTTTAGATGCTACTCATTGACCTAAAAATAATACTTACATTAACCGCAAACAAATTCAAGGCTCCTACAGGATCACTCTTGCCAGAACTAAGGAAATGGTTTCTGAAGTTCTCAGAATCCTTCACCAGGATCCTTTTCGTTATCTCGGGACTATTTATCACCAACCCTGGCCGCCAGAACAACCATATTCCTATATATGGAGATTTAAAGTCTTTGTATGCTTGCCGCATCCAAATAGACTGGGAAACAGATACACATGAGCCATGATTCAACACAATAGAAGAAACGTATTTGATTACTCCAACAGCTTCAAAAGAAGAAGAAAATAAATGATAATGAAACTAGGTCAATTCCAAAGGGTATTGTTTATTTTAAATAATCACTTTTAGTGAATTTGGTCTGAAAATCTATAACCAAATACTCACAGGATTTTGCCGTTGCAAAAATGTTAGACTTCCCAGGATCGGATTTGGGCGATAATGGGGTACCCCTCTCTTACTCCAGTAGTTTTTGACCTGATACCATTTGACGTACGACCAGAGGCAAAAAAACAATGCCACAACAAAAATGAGAAATAAGAACATTGTTATGCTTTTGTAGAATGAAATAATAATGTGATATATTTAATTGACTTTTAAGCCGTGGCACACTGCAGCTCAGTGAGTACTGTGACTTGCAATCTTTGTGAGAGCTATAAATATATGTTCGATGACCATACCATATCGACTGTCTATTGTGCTACTACATGACGATATTTTATTTTTTACGATAAGGGATCATGGCCCCGATTATGTTTATATTTTTACTAGCAACCCGCCCCGGCTTCGAACGGGTATACAATATGCCTACATTTCATGTATGTCATAGTGTCCTGTTAGATTAAAATTTAAAATATATAGCTTTACTATATTCTAATAGATCTTTTTAATAGTAATTATTCCGTAATAGATTGTTTGAAATGAAATGAAATAATGAAACAAGATGAAATAAAATGAAATAATGAAATTAAATGAGATGTATTAGCTGAAAATTTGTATTTCCAAAGATGTTACATTAGTATAAGTCAGCACCATTACATTTCGTATTATAAATATGCGAATGTTTTGCAACATATTGCATTGCTTACCATATTTAAAATAAATCAATAAGATATAAATAATCTAATATAAATGAATGTATTACAATAAGAACTATAGAAATACAAATAAATTAAGCATGCCATTAATTATTGCAAAATTCGAATCCATAACAATAAAATCCAATAAATCATCTATAAATAAATACCAGCTGTACTAATATAATAAAGACGAAGAGTTTTTTGTTTGTGTGTTTAAACTCGCTAATCTCTTGAACCAGTCGAATTAAAAATCTTTTTTCTAAATCATAGCCAGATTCATGAGGACTAGTTTAGGCTATAAAGCAATAATATTGCATTCGGCTACACCTAATAAATAACACCTAGTGTACTATTAATAATAATAATAGCCTTTATTTAACAATCTCACTTAACGATACATAATTACGATTTAATTTAATTTACTAAGTAATACTATTTGACACCAGTTTCGAGAAGATTGTCTTGCTTTCCAGCATAGGCCTCCCCTAAAGCTTGCCACAGGGCGCGATCATGTTTCTTTCTTCTCCACGTGCTTCCTGCTACTCTTTTTATGTCGTCTTCCCATATACGGCGTAGTCTCCCTCTCTTTCTTTTATGTAGTCGTGGGTATCACTCTGTTACGTCATTGATCCATTTATGTTTTTTACTTCTCATTTTCATTTTTTATTTCATTTTTTTTATTTCATTTCTGATTTCTCATTTTCGTGAAAGAGGGTTTTCACAAACAACTGCATATACTCAATTACAGTCTAGCCGCTTATTACTGTAGAAAGAACCAAAAGAGGTTAGGGACGTGCATACTTGTACGCAATGGGTTTGAATGCATAGAACTTGTTAAAATATCGAATCTATCTTCTCCGGGTATATTTGAATGTTGTGGTATAATATAAGATAATCTTTGTCTGTGTGTATCAAATCCCAAATGTTAGTAATTTTAACTATTGTCTTGACACACTTGAAGCTCTTATCCAAAAAATTTCACATACTCGCTACAAGAACATTGTTATTTGTGGTGATTTTAATATAGATATCCTTAAGCAAAACAGTCACACAAAGGCTTTTCAGTATCTGTTTATGAGGTATAACTTAAAATTAGCATTAAATCAGCCGACTCGAATGGCCAGTATGACATGTATAGACAATTTTGCACATAATTTTAATAACTCGTGTAAGGCAGAGATGATAGAGTTTGCACTATTTGACCACACAGCGCAGCTTCTTCATTGTCCGGCCCAAAAAACTTTTACTATAAATTATTGGTACGTGACAAAAAGATGAATGAATGATATAGTAAAATTTTAAAGTTATATAAATAGTCTATCATTTTTGGAAATCTATGACTCGGAAAATCCTAATATAGCCCATAATGAATTCTTGACATTTTTAAAACTATTTATGACTCATGTTTTTCCACAAAATTAGTTAAAATAGATGACATAAAAAAGACAAAGTGCATATATTATAAAGGAATTAAATTATGCAGTCGAAAAAAAGCGAAAGTTATTGTGCCAATCTAGGTTAAATCAAAACAAAAACAATAAAATTACATTTTCCAATTATTCGAAACTACATAAAAAGATAATACATTTGACTCAAAAGGCACAAAATAACCAGAAAATTAAAAAATCAAAAAATAAGTAGAAAACAACTTGGAAAATTATTAATCGCGGTAAACATAACCTACCTAGCATAGCATACACAGAATAAAAGTGGGAAATAACTATCTGTCGGATTCAAATAGCCAATGCTTTTAACAATTACTTCATCTATAAAATACAGATAAAACCAAATATGACAATTCAATATTCTTGTAAAATAAACACTAACAATTCATTTATGTTCCAAAACCACTTTTGAAGAAAGAAAATCGTGAATTGCTAGAATATTACAGGCCTGTATCACTGATGCCAATAATCTCAAAAAAAATTGTAAAGTATATTTATAATGAACTGGATCAATTCATTGAAAAAACAAATATTTTATGTGATGAGCAGAAAGTACTTGGACGACAAAGGACCATTAATATGTCCATTTTTGACTTTTTAAACAATATTATTAATAACGTTGATAAACGTATACCCGTATGCTGCCTATTCTGTGAGTAAGTTTCGATCATGTAAACTATGCTACTCTCTTAAGTAAACTTGTAACATATGGGATTAGGGGACTAAACTTAATTGAATCTTACTTAATGCATAGGAAACAGATCACTGAAATAAAGAAAATCAATATAACAACTAAACGTAAAGAGACATATCGATCGATAGAGCGGGAGGTAACATACGGAGTTCCTCAAGGCTCAGTTTTAGGCCCTTTGTTATTTACATTGCATATTAATAATTTACCTAACTGTATTGTACAACCATTGACCTTATTCGCAGATGACAGCACAGTAACGATACCTTGTAAAAGTGTAAAGACTTACGAAAATGACATAAATTAATCTTCAAAATCTATTATAAATTGGCTAAATAATAATAATTTAAGTAAAACAAAAGTTATATATTTTAGACAGCAGACACCTAGTATTAACCTTAACGTACACTTCAACCATGAAGTTGTAGAAGAAGTTGAAACAACAAAAATCGTAGGACTTATAATAGATAGACAACTAAATTGGAAAGCACATACCGATACCTATGTAAACCAATAAGTAAGTCTGCATACGCATTATATTTCAATAATAAATACAGATGCACTAGTTACTGCGTATTACGGCATTACGGAGTCCTACCTACGGTATGGTATAATATTTTGGGGGAACTCGATAAATAAGGATATAGTTTTTAAGGCCAAACATGCTGCTTAAGGGCGATGTTTAAGCTTCACATGACAGATAGCTGCCGTCCATATTTTAAACAATATAGTATCCTCACATTGTCATGTTTTATACATATTAGAGGTAGCTGTGTTTGTTAAGTCAAATCTAAGCCGATTGCCTTTCACACTATTTAAAAAAAAATGCGAAGCACTTTGGCAGTCAAAGCATATTACAGTGTAACAGAGTTTTTGAAGGATAAAGAGCTTGAGGCAGTCTAGACTCGTATATTTTTTTTGGTAGCTTCTATCTATATTGTTAATCTATACATATAAAATGCTTTGTCCTGAATAACTGACTGACTGACGGATCAACGCACAGTCTAAACCGCAAAGTGGCAAAGTTAGTATTAGTACACGTGTTTGCTTGGCCTGATCAACTTCAAGTTGACTATAAAAGTCAAGACGTCATGCGACAAGTGAGGTATGTGGCGTTCAAGTATAAGACTTTCATAATACACGGCGTTATAAGAAACTATACTACTATATACACATGTATAATTTTATGACCCTGTACATTTCAGAATATTCTGAAAAAAATATTGCAAGACTATACCCATTGTTTTACATCACAAAAAAATATTTAATACTTATTTAAAACACAATAAAGGAAATAAAAAAATATTTTTACTCAAAACTGTAAAGGTTATAAATTATAAATTCAAGTAAGGTACAATGCCATAATAGATGGCGTTATAATAAATAAAAAAATGTTTGAGAATTTTATATTATTTTTAGTTTTTCATAAAAATAAATAAGTATTATTTACGTATACAATAATAATTTGGAGAACGTATTTCTTACATGATGTAGGCGTTCCATAAGAAAGGAATTTGAAAATTCATCTCTTAAAGGGTCAAAATAGGGGATGAAAGTTGGCAATAAGGTTTGCCATTTTTTAAATTAGAAATGTAAAAATTTTAATATGAGCTAATGGTTAGAAAGAAAATTTTACTGTGTCACATTTTTTTCAGAAATGTATCCCTTAAAGGGTTAAAATAGGGGATGAAAGTTTGTAAGAAACTTACATTTTGATTGCATCACGCATCGATTTTTACCCAACTTAACAAAAGGAATTTTCTCAATTTGCCGCTGATGTAGGTATTTATTTTTGTGTATTTTTTTATTGTAATTTTGTTACCATGCGAATTTGGTGAACCTTAGAAAGAAACACCTTCACGGACATTACCCTCAACGAACTGCCATAGACAGGGAATCCAAACCGAACACCCTCCACAGTGAGATATACTTACCAGGCGTTGCAAGTATCTCCAAAGCCTTAAGCGGTAAATTGCAATCTTCCGCTGGCATGTAATAATAGTTCGATCAGTGTTTCGCCTCTAAACGGGGCCGCGGGGCATCATCGGGAATATGCGGCAGCAATGTAAAAAATGTATATTGTGATTCGATGAGGTTTATCCTCGGCTGTGGTCATCGTCTTGGTCTAGAAACCGAAGGTAACGGGTGGGTTTTCCCTCCTCAATTACTATCTAACCCCCCCGAGTCATCACCTCACCGGGGCCAAACAACAAGGTGATATGTTGGACTAAAACCACACAGTGTGCCGTCACCGGGTCTTATGGCCGGGGCCTCACGTGAATGGCCTCGATTTTTATAACTTTTACGACACTTGACATATCATTAATAGCACTTGACATTGTATTAACTGGATATCTCAATAAATAAATTAGAATAACTATTACAAAATACAAGTATATGCTGTGGAGTTTAGATGGACCATGAATATAATATAAATTGTAATAACGGAATGGAATTCCCAATGAATGTATAAGTATTTTCTTTATTTGAAAGAAAGAAGAAAGAAAATACATTTATTCTGGTACAACTAAACGAGACGCTAACAGAGTGAAACACTTAATTATCAAATTCTAAAACATATAGCTGAATTTTAGGATTTCATGCCTTGAGGTAAAATATGGCTGACCACTGTTCTCTAATCGACACCATGTATATGCATTGTATATATATATATATATACGCATATTTGCAAAATAAATTTATCTTTATGTCATCATATGAGCTGCCCACCTCCATTTTAATTTTTGAAGTAAAAACTTCTTTAGGCACGTTGTGCACTTTTGCTATGGGCAAAAAGCACTGAACTCGTGACCATCACGCTAATAATACATAATATATAGATCCACTAGAGGGCGCTGATCTATACATTGAGTTCTGTCAGCTCCTTATTAATTTATCTTTAAAAATATAATTAGTTCAATAAAGTACTTATTGTGTGTGCAATTCATATGGTAAAATAAACAAAAACATAATTGTAATTTAGGTGAAAATAGAAGGCTTAAATGGCTGTATTCGTATTTTTTGTACCTTGAACGTTACACCTATGTAACTAATAAAATCAACGTACATTCATATTTCATATTTACAAACTCATCGGTGTATGTTAATTACTAACTCCCTACTTCAAATTCGATTCATCAAAAATAAACCTCCGCAGAAATCCTTACCACAAAATTGTTCCTCAGGCCCAACAATGCTAATTAGTTGGTAAGATATTTGCTACAAGTACGGTTCAAAGTAACTGAGTTCAGAGCAAAGTTGCCAGTCCGGCAAACTTAAGGGCTCGGGACTACGTCCTGTTTTATTACTACCTGCCCTTTGGCTTAGATTGTTCGGATTCCTTTCTATGCTTAGTAAAAGTTCGTTTGAGATACAACTTTGGAGTTCCGAAGTGCTTTTGTTCAATCTGTTACCTGACTTCGAAAATTAAATTTGTGTTTTATTTAAGGAAAAAAAATAAAGTGTATAATTTTTTTTTGTTATATTTTGTGACTTGCAACTTACTAAAATCATAATCTCACACTCTATATCTCACAGGCTGGCTTGGTAGTGTAGTACCAAAAATATACCAACCCCGGACAGCATCCACTTAACGACTCACTCAGTATGCAACACAAGCGCTCGCTAAAAATACGTCGGTTAATCCATAATGAGAGCTTTTATTGTGGCACCTACCTTCTTCTAAAGTAAAAAAGTAGTCGGTCGGAGTTAGAGGTTCTCCGACAATATCCAATCCATCGCGGTTTCTTCCGCCGTGCCTCCAGTCAATGAGAGAGACATGCGGAGAAACAGATCTTCTCATACCTATCCCTGTGCTGCAGAAAAATAAGTAGTTTCGCACCTCAATGTAGCCATGCTATATAGAAAACATAAGCTCAGCTTATTGGTACTTACAATACCGTACTACAGAAGTGCAAATTCACAGCTAATTCTGCTTAAGGTTCTTCTTAACTACCTCATTATAAAAAAGTTAACGATGGGTTTAAAAACTCAAATTAATATAATTAACTTCTGTCACAATCACTACAATCTTAAGAATTATCATATTTCTCAGAATCTCCAAACTGTTTCAAAAACTGAATACATATTTTTAAATTATATCTTATTAAATATATGTAACTGTGTCTAAGAAAGGTCGTAGAAAACATCGAATATTCACGTGGAGGGTCGAAGGAAGCCTGCGGTGGGGTAGACGCCTCGACAGGAAATTGAATGC
The DNA here is from genome assembly GCA_963859945.1 of Euplagia quadripunctaria. Taxonomy (NCBI): domain Eukaryota; kingdom Metazoa; phylum Arthropoda; class Insecta; order Lepidoptera; family Erebidae; genus Euplagia; species Euplagia quadripunctaria. The sequence goes on from OY982576.1 coordinate 1,287,741, forward strand.
CGACGACTATCGCGAAAACATCGACACATGATCGAGTGTGGCGCGCAAGACAGTAGAAAACGTACATTGTTGTTCCATTGTTTATCTAAATGTGATTTGTATATCTTTTATATTTTAGATGATGATTGTAAGGAATATTTTGGGAAAGAGTCAATAATATTATTACCTACTATGCTATTATACCTGGCAATGGATGTTGTATCAGAATAAAAATTTTCCAAGGTGGTATTTCTACTTTTACAAGTTTACGAACGTGCTTATTTCGAGGGTGTCCGAATAGTATCGGCCCCTAGGGGGCCCATTGTCAAAGGGTGAAGGGTGGTCAAAGGGTGACCTGCTGAGTCCGTGTCAACTACCTCACTGGATCAAAGGTGTTTTAGTACTTTTAGTTATTAGAAAAAATATTCTAAATTTACCAGGTTGCTGTTGCTGGCTTTTGGTCGGTCCTGGTCAACCGACTATAACAAAACATAACCATTTCAACCTTCTTAACAAAACGTTTTTTTTCAAACTTCTTTAACCTTCAAAATCAAATCTTTTGCTGCATGAAGCGGCTTACCCGCTGTCATTGACCCATAAACTCACAATGTAGATAAGCAGGTACCTGTCTTGAAGGAAATCAAACCCTCTCGAGAAGAACGTGCATTGTACGCGTGTTCTTTTTGTGAGGGTTTGACTTATCACTTTCTCTTACCCGGTGGTCAGATTCTCTTCCCGCCACAACAAGACCACATGCGGAATTATTATAGGCTTTTTCTTATAAGTGTGGTAACCACCGTACCATTCCACAATATCTGAAGGGTTGCCAATTTAGTTAAAACCTGAAAAGGTATAATAGAGTCGCTGAATTGCCAGTGTAGGCTTTAAAGATTTTACATTGCCAACCCTGTCTTTGGGTTTGGGTTGGGTGCATCTACTTAATACCAGAAAAGGAGAGCAGCAAAAGAGAGTATTCAAACCGTGGCTACATAGCCATATATATATTACTAGCTGCGCCTCGCGGTTTCACCCGCGTAAGTCCCTCGTTAAGTTTTCTTTTTTGTGCAAACTTCACATAAACCATCTACTAAATAGTCCGAATAAAGCCTAAACATTTGGTTTGGATAGGTGAGCCCGTTCTTGAGTTAGAAAATTACAACGAAAAGTGGCATTGATTTATATATATATATATGGATAACATGGCTGTTTGAGTGCCACTATTTGACGCAATTTTTGTAGAAGATTTTCTATCCATCATATATCAATACATCATCATCATGAATACATCAATACTCAATATACAAATAAATAAAATTGAAGTGTCTGTTTGTAATGTCTACCTACCGTATATCATTTCTACATCACCCCAAGGTTGACTGGTAGAGAATGCCAGGCATTAAGTCCGCCTTTGCACAAATGTGCATGAAGTTTTAAATAAATAAATAATGTCAAAATAATAGTTATTTTTTAAACTCGTATGAGTTTTCAAAAATTTTAAAAACTGATTTTTAGGTAAAGGTATCGTGCAAATAACTGTACTTATAGTTATTTGCACGATACCTAAAAATCAGTTCTAAAAAATTTTGTCTGTCCATCCGTCTGTCTGTCTGTTTTTTTTGGCTTATCTCCGGAACTGGTGGACCGATTCCCACAGGACTTTCACTGGCAGATAGCTGGTCTTATAAGGAGTCACTTATGCTACTTTTATTTTTGAAAAAGAATTAGGGTTCCGCGCAAAAATATATAAATATGTACACGCGAGCGAAGCCGCGCGGGAACTGCTGGTTTGATCTAAAGATACCGGAGGTACTGGAGGTCGGACAGTTATAATACACAGAAATATGCTGCTCTTATATTATTTGTAAATACTCCCAGATCGCAAAACATTAATGTCATTTACTCCAACTCTTTGATACCAAGGAAATTATGTTGTCCATATTTCAAAACAGAAATGAAGACAAACAAACTTTAGATTGATTAACGGGGACAATTCTGGGAAGCCTTTTGTTCCGACGTCAAAGCGGTTCTTGGAGCGTGTATTGTAGATAAATGTAAATTTTGAACCTTCGTACAGGAGGTTTGTATTGTGGAATAAAATTGGGACCTATGCTATGTGTATTACATTATACTTAGGGCGAAACGCGAACATTTTTGGAAGGACGTTTAAACAAGGTTACACCATGAGTAAAGGCACGGTTACACTGGCTGAGGTCACGGTCTGTACCTATGTCTTGCTATCATTATTTCCCGTAAACATAAGTTAATTCTTTTAATAACCTATACCATTAGGCTCTGTTAAGATAGAAGTACCATAGTTTTTAATGAAAACAAGTATAGTAGAGCGTACTCCTATCTCAAAGGCCAGCAACGCACTTGTGACTCTTGAGTTGCAGGTGTCCATGGGCGACGGTAGTCACTTACCATCAGGTGACCCGTCTGCTCGTTTGCCCCCTATAATATAAAAAAAAATTTAACTGTGAGAGAGCGATGTATGGAGAAACACAATGCAAGCATTGCTAAACTGCCAGTATTCTGTGAGGCCGCCGAGTGAGGTTACCGGAGGCTCTAACCCTTCCCTCTCCTCCTCTTCTCCCCCTCCCTGCACTCTTCCTCTTCCCCCCTTCCCCTAATCCCACCTTAAAGGCCGGCAGCGCACTTGTGACTTTTGAGTTTGCCATGTGGCGACCATCCCATAAAAAAATAAAAATTACCTTCCAAACAAAAACAAAACTAAATCAAAATCGGGCATATCGTTTAAAAACCACCACTTATGATCCCACAGCAGACAGACACACAGATCCATATTTACACAGTTGCACACGTTAAACTTCTAACACCCGTCCTTTTTGCGTCGGGGGTTAATTAAATGACGTGGATACTTTTAAGTGAGTGACAAATATTCTAATACTACCAATTTCCTGTTTCGTGCACACTCTCAGACTCTCTCTGGTGCAAAGTGTGTGTTCATTTCTTGATAAAAATATATGGGGGCCCGTCTCCTTTTTTTTTGGTAAACTAATAGTAACATAGTTAAGAAAATAAAAATCGAGTAAGTATTGATCTCGGTGGCTCATCCGCACCCTACGCTACTGTAGAAATCTATCTTTTTTAGGGTTCCGTTCCTCTAAAGAAAAAAAGGAACCCGTATAGGATCACTTTGTTGTCCGTCTGTCTGTCAAGACCCTTTTTCCGAACATGTGGACGCATCAAGTTGAAATTAATACCAAATACATACGTCTGCGATCCCTTGAAGCTGTAAAAAAATCAAGCTTCTAAGTCAACGCAATCAAAAGGTATACCTACTTAAGCCTTAGCTTTAACCAAATTTAAACATTTCGCAGGTAAATCCAAACTTATATGATACTTCCCATTAACCTATAATCATGAAATTTAGTAAGAAACAAGGTCTCACAGCACAAATAAAGGAAAAAATCCGAAAGTTGTTAATTTGTTGTTATGTCTGTCTGTGTGTCTGTCAAGACTCTTTTCCTCAGGAACCCGTGGCGGCATGAAGTTGAAATTAACATCAAGTAATTATGTCAACGGTCCCTTGAAGCTGTAAAAAATCAGCTTTCAGCAATCTTCTGAGTAACGTAATCAAAAGATACGGTCATTACGAAAACATTTCGCAGGTAAATCAAAACCTATAGGGTACTTCCCATTGACCTAGAATCATGAAATTTGATAAGAAGCAAGGTCTGACAGAACAAGTAAAGGAAAAAGTTGAAAGTCGTTAATTTGTTGTTATATTACATTAAAAAAAAATAGGTTTTGTTATTACAAACTTATTCAAATTCTTTATTTGCCATAAATAGGGTTAGTATATATAGAGTTGTTAGGTTTACAATGTTTACCACCTATTTAGCCGTCAGGACAGCATGCAAAAGGTCCTTAAAACTATGGGAGACAAATATGGAATACTACTTAGTTAACAACTTTATATCAATATTTTTACTGTTTGATAGGATAATTCAAGAATTCGTTGACAGAGTAGAACGTGTTCTGTAGTAACCTTATGCTTAAGGAATTTATAAATTTATTAAGCGATAATTCTTTGATGTCATTCGGTATCTTATTATATATTGTGACACACAGCATAACAATTTTTTTGCAGTATCATACTCCTTGGAATCAAGTTTATAACAAGTTTGTTTGGGTATCTAGTGTTACTCCTCTGCGTTACGTCCTTAACTTGTTTAAAAGATTTCGGGTGCAGTTTAACAAATTTCCCTATTTCCAATATATATAAGCACGGCAGAGGTAGAATTTTTAACAATTGAAAATATGAGCGGTATGATACATCAGGGGCAATATCAAATATGGCTCGTATACACCTTTTTTGAGCTATGAAGGCTTTATTTGCATTCGTACGATTTCCCCAGATCAGTAGTCCATTTCTAGCACTGATTCAACATATGCAAAGTACGCCGTACACGCAGTGTATGTTTTGTGGTTGGAAATTTGACTTTGTCGTACATCACAACCGCAAAATTAAGTTTGTCATTCGGAAAAGATGGGCAAAAATCTTCGAGAATTAATTCCCGAGATGGAGGTACTATGCACATACAAGTTTGTTTGGAACCATGGGTGCGAGAGTCAGACTCGCACTTGTCTGGTTTTTTCTATAAAAACGAGCGAAATTGCAGATTCATCCACAAAGAAATAGTTACTTACTTACTTAAATAATAATGTTACTTATAATACTTATCAACAATAATAGAGCTTATTAGAAAAGATACAACTAGTTGTCTTCGCGTTCAACGTTTCTAATTGATACGGTCTTCGTACTGATCTGCTCTTCTGACTGATTCTGTACTCTAGTAACTATGGGAATAGTTTATAGAGTAACATGAAGTATGACCTTCTGCTTTATTAAGGTAAAGAGTTTTCGGTGGTTTGGAAACTCGAAAAGTTGATTTCGGTAAAACCAATCAAAACCAAATGAGCTATCAGTGATTTTTTATAACAAAACTGTATGTTATATGCACTAGATTTCGTATAAGTAGTTTAATAATACAAATTCTGGTTACTTTCAAAAATAGACTAGGCTTTCGCTTATTATTTTGATTTCAGTGGTACCGAGTTTGGTGAAAATATTGAAGGATTTTTTCTTGTTTAACTATGTTTATTATGCCATATTCCAAAGAAGATCGCTCAACAAAACAGGATTGGCGGAAAAGCTACGCAGTACACAAAAAGAAATTTAATAGACACACTTTTACAGGTGGACTGGTTCTGTAAAGCTAAATAGTACCGGCATTTCCTTTGACTAACCTTAAGAAGAACCGCTGAAAAACTCAAGTATCTAAGTCTACATGAACTCAAACTAAAATAAAGTAGGTTAAAATTGATTTCGAAGATTTGTTTACAAAGTTATTTAGTTACAAGTGAAGTTAATAAAACCGTGTTAAAAATAAGACATCGAAAACTAACTTATGATCTATATCGTCTAAACATATCTTAAACTTCGCAACTCACGTTGTCCAAACAAGTTACCGAAGAAGAGTCAAATAAAGCAATTCAAAGACCCATGATACCCCAACACAAAATGGCTGCCAGGAACATGACCACGGTTATCCGGCCAACACAAAACTATTTCAATCCTAACCCTTCTTATCGAATTATTTACAGACGCGAACCTTTATGTCCCTTCGTAAATATATTATGGCCTCTTTGGTCATATTTATTTATTTCTAAGGGACTTGGCCGTTGAATGATTGAAATGGTAATGTTGGTTGAAATTGGGTTTGTATGACAATCGGTTGTGTGAAGTGTTGGATATTTAGTCCGGGCATTCACTGACCTCTCAGTATGGGTAAATGTTGTAAGAGGACTGTGTGTGAGGACAGGAGGAACTGTCGTGTGCTAGCATTTCATAAAACTACACTATATAAAATGTATACTTCGAATTAAATTGGGAATGAGGAATTTCATGTACTTATTGATAATTTAGTTTTGAATTAGCTAATTTACATTTTTAATAAAGCCGTTCTTCACAATTTCACCTGCGTTTATGATCACAGTTCTGCTTCTAGAGGTCGTAGCGTGATGTTACATAACCTTCTTCAACGCTTATTCTATCCAATACAAAAATAATTATTCAAGGTACTGCTTTATTAAAAATGATCGGTCAAAAATGCTTTTGCTGGACTGATATTTTTCACACTTTATTCAAAATACTTGTCATTGTTTTCTATGTTCGCGTAGGCACGCGAGCATAATTTGTTTATAATAAAATTGGTAAATTACAAATATGTAAACAAAAAAATTGACTTCAAATTTTCAAACCATTAATCCATGTCAATGAAACTCCGGAATATCTACTCCGAATTTGTAATTAAGTCCGGTGAAATACGAAAAAAAACATTGACAGCGTTGCGACCTAAATATCGGAGAGTAGGGTGCGGTCCTACTGTTTATATTGGGCGGGTTGTTTTGCCTACACCCTACGGGATTTATGAATGAATGGATTACTTTTTAAGAGTTTGCAGAATATTTTGTATCTGTATATTCAGTCTGGAATGCCTCAACTACCTCAGCTGTTGTGATTACTAAGCACAACATTGCCTTTTAATTCAATAAATCCCATTAACTAAGTCAGACACATACTTATTTAAGATACAAGCGTGCGTGTATGCGATGTGATGTACGTCATATATATAATTTTTCCGATTGTTCGGATACCTTTTATCGGAAAGTTTTATAAATGTATATTGTCTTCGGATAAACGACATAACGGCCCAAGGTACACTACCGTATGACAGTATTAGTACCGTATGAAAGTAACTTAATTTTATGAGTTATTTAATAAAGCACGGAATGAAAGTATTTAGTTAATTGTAAGTAAGTATTTCCCACTACCTACTTCTACACAATAATTTTTATTTCGTACCTAATGATTATACATCCACTGCTCTCTTCCACCAGACTTTTTCCTATAACGGGAGATGTCTTGAAAATAAAATAATTAAATCTTAATGTTTTTATTTAGACATCACCAATAAGCATTAAGATAATTCATAGAAAAAAAATGTTAAGCGCTGCTACAGAGACCCTACCCCAATTTAATGTATTTTGACTTACTTTGATGAATACGCGTAAAAAAATTATTTTTTTGTTTCATTGAAAAATAATAAATCACTGAACTCACTTATTATTCAAATAAGTACAATATTTTCATTTGCTTTGAAGTAGTTTACTGGACTCTCATATTCATTGTCTTTGTTCAGTTTGAGGTATTATTATGAAGTATAGTTACTTAACATAAGAACTGCGCAATAAAACCATAACCATAACAAAAAAAAATAATGAAACAGAAAAGGATAGACCTATACCTGAGCCAAATTGGATTTGAAATCTTTGTAAACAAACCATATGTCATCGTATTTAGGGTTGTCATAGTAGAATGCAGAAATATTGTAATTTTACCTCTATTTCCTAGTTTTACTTTACCATTTTATTGTCATTGCCTTTGCTGGAACTCAGTCTAACCGCCAAATACGTAATATGTTAAAAAATACCTTTAAACAAGAATTATCAAATGAAAAATTACAATAATATAATAATAATACGACTTACAACCCTATAACTCTTAAACTTTCGCAGATCAACAACAATTTGGTTATTTTACAATAGATAAAATGGGAATATGCACGCAGTGGTTTCCCCGCGTAGGTCCCGATCCCGTGGGAATATCTGGATAAAAAGTAGCCTATGTGTTAATCCAGGTCTCCAGTTATTTACATACCAAGTTTCATAGGAATCGATTCGGTGATTAATGTGATTTTGTTTAATTGTCCCAGTGTAGTCAGGTTTCCTTTACAATTTTGTATTCACTTTTACCTAGTTTCAAAATCTTTAGGTACCAATAGCGCCGTTTGTGTAGATGTCGTCTTACTTTTCTTTCAAGGTTCATCTCCACCCATCCCTTTTTTGCAAAGAGTTCGGCCTGAAAGATGGAGGCCTCTGTTCCCAGATTGACAGGTTAATCGGTTTGGCTGCTATTTATGTTCACCGAGATATCTCTGGTAGTCTTCAACCCAACGAAGTCATTGAGGAATTTAGGAAAAGTTATTCGGGGAGGCTCATAAATACGTTAAACAAAGTGAAATTTTGTGTGCCTTTTAAGTATTTGCTAAACCCTACCCTCGTCGAGGTCAAGCCTCTCGACAATGTCAATCCTGGATCCGCGACTGATAAACGAATACTATTATTTAGTGAATTTGATGGTTTATAGCAATAGTGGTGTGGTTGTTGCTAACGTGATGATTTATCGTGTGTGGAGAACCTTAAGTCAGCCAGGTTTGTTGAGCGACCCGTCATGTCAGTCCATCCATGTTTGTTTAGGAGCTTGCTAAATATTTTGTTTATCATACTTTGAAGTCGTGTTGTGTTCGTTGTTGATTGATTTACAATAATATGTTTACATGTTTTGAGAGATAAATAAATCTAAAATATATTTTGATGAAAAATAATGCAACAATTATACTATTCTATTTTGGTGATTATTTTTTGGTTATGAAAGACCCAGGTGGTACATTCGTATAGTCATAATGGGGGAGCATTCGTACGCCTACATACGTATCTATATTTCAAGGATGCCTCAGTAGGTATTCATTATAAATGAGAGAAGAAACCTTCTTTTACCTTTATTTATTCACAAACAAGGTAATAATCTCGTAATTAGGGTAATAGGTATATCCATTTGATGTTTTCATGAATAAACAAAGGTCATTGAAATAATTATATAGGTGTAAGTTACCCTATGCTATATCAACGTAGTTACTCCTACCTCCGTACGAAGCTACCCCGTACTGGGGGTAGATTTCAAGTTCCCGTTTTTCTAAAAGCCTAGTACATTGAAATCATGAAGTAATATATTGCACTTTTATACATTAGTTTCAGTTTCGTTCTAATTATATTAGAATAGTAAGTTTCTTTTTAAAATTATTGTATTATAATAATGGCCGTTGAATTCTTACGTATACAGTAAGTACACATAAAGAAATTATCTAGAAAAATATAAAATAGAAATTTCGTATCAGTATAAGGTCACGACTTTGTACCTACTTTCGCAATAAAAACAGCTTCACACAACAATTATGATAAAATTAAAATATTCTTAGAGTAGTTGTGTACATTCCAGTACAGTCACATTCACAGTCATTCCAGAAAAAATTGAATACTTAAGTAGGTACTTAATTTACAAATTCCAAAGCCACCCTGGAAAATAATATTATAACCAAAGTAAAAATATTTATTGTTCAGACTTTTATTTTCTTAAGCTGTGGAAATGTTTTTGCTTCTCATTTCTATCGGAGCATTCCTCCTTTGCCTGTGGTCATACGCACAATGGAGTCACTGGAGTGGAGTGGAGTTCTGGAAAGAAAAGGGGGTGCTGCATTACCTCCCACATCCGATCATGGGATGTTTAACATTTTTGCCTTCTTATACAATATGACAATATTTATTATACGATATTTTGGGTAAATATTTTTTTGTTACGAGCCAAGGTAGCGTAGCGAGCGTTGTTATTATACCTATAACAGCCCTGTGATGTTACCCACTACCAGTAATTAAACATAGTAATGACAAAAAATTTCACTATCAACAGATTTTCATCCTTCCCTAAGCACACGGTAGAACGACTGCGTCTACTTTCACGCTCCTAAGAAGTGAAAGAACCGAAAGACCTACTGGACGCCTTGATCAAAATGAAACAAGAAGCGGCCTCAGAAGGGGAAGGTAAAAATCTAAAGAATTACTTATTACATACAATTTTGCATAAACTTATGAAATTTAAAAAATATCAGCACCCGACTGCCTACAATGATCATCCCTCCTACTTTAATCTTAATTGCACTTGATAGTATTGTTATTGAACAATTATTCTTTGTTTTGTTAATTATACTGGATTAAAAGATATCTACATATATGTATTTGTATATACGTGCAAAATTCTTAAGATCATAAGAAAAACTGGAATTAAAAATAAAATTATATTCCACATCGTTACTTGACATATCTTTTACCGTTGTTGCAAAACAGTTGTGGAATGCATTGCCAATCAAAATAAACAAAGCTCAAACCATACACGCATTCAAAGCCATAGTTACAAGTAGTTTATTCCTAGGATTATAGTTCCATCCGTACTATGTTATTGTCATTGTTGTAATACTATTTGCTAAATATTGACATTTTTTATGTCTGTATATGGTTACTTATATCTATAAGTATGTATATGTTTAGTTATAGGTATTATTATTTAGTACACCGTCAGCGAACACTCATTCCTGTCACTAAATATATCATAAGGTTGTCTGGTAGAGATCGCTTGCAGCTATAAGACGCCAATTGTACCTAACTTTAACTAGGTAACTATTTTATAGGTGTACAATAAAGAATATTATTCTTCGTCTTACTTACCATGTTTTGTTTAACTCAATTATTAATTATGTTATCTCATCTCATCGTATTCCATTTCATCTCATTTTCTGATGTTAAGTCATAATGCAATCCTATGGACCGTGAAAACTCGTCTTAGTTAAAAGCGTGGATGAAGACAGTACGGGAGCCCTTTCCTTCCGAAAAGCGCAGGTACGTATATTCCAGTATTAATATTTTGTAAAAAAAAACCAGTTGTGTGATACTGCAATACTTCTTCGCAGAAATGAGTGAAGATTTTCTGCTTGCCCAAGCGACGGTCTTCCTGGTCGACGGTTTCGATACAACAGCTGCTACTATGAGCTGGATCTTTTACACGCTAGCTTGGCATCCGCAGTATCAGGTAAAATATCATAATTTTTAAATATTATAAACAATACATACATATATGCTGTGAAATCCTTATTCCATCTTGGAGCACCATAATTCAGGAACTATCTATGGTCAATATAGACTCTAAAATGTATAGAGAAAGCGATTAACTATCGATCGATCGAACTCTACACAACGCTATTATTAATCCATGGTCTGTATAATTACTCCTTATTTAGGTCTATATTACTTCATACATTAATGAACAACAATTTTGCGTACAACACCAAAAACTGGTAATTATTTACATCTCTGATTTACATCATGCTTAAAATCAGTCATTGATTTTGTACCAAAAATTGTTGCTTGTTAATAAATCGTAGTAAAAAAAGCAAAATCCATAATAACATAGCTTTATATTAATTTTTGATATTTTTTTTCACAGCAAAGACTCTACGAAGAAGTTCTAAATGCCAAACGGTAGAACGATGATAAAGATTTAGACCCCACCGCCCGTTCAGAACTCACCTACCTCAACTGAGTCATTAAAGTTATGAGCATCTGTGCAAGAACCAATAAATTACACATAATAACTTTATCGAGTGAACTACATATTCATATTTTGCTCGAAATGTCACATAGTATTTGTTCAAATTAAAATCATACTTTATCAGCTAGGTAAAAATTCTTTGGGTGCGATAATTTGATAATATATCTGAGCGTCTAAGAATCGATAACACTCACTAGAGTGGAATGGTGGGATGAAATTAAGAAGAATAACTTCTGAATTTCATTCCGCTCTTCCGAACGTAATGAATAATGACGTGTTTAAATCACTACATATTTAACAAAGTCCCTCACCGCGTCTGTCTGTCTGTTCGCGATAAGCTGAAAAACTACTGAACTGATTTTCACGCGGTTTTCACTAATAGACAGAGTGATTCATGAGGAAAGTTTATGTGTATAATTTGTTAAGATTTTGTGTAAATTGATTAAAATATGTTGATGATTATTGAAGATGTCTCTGCTACCCGTGCGAAGCTGGGGCGGGTTGCTAGTTTATAAAATAGAAAAGGTATATTTAATTCCAGAAACTCTTAGAATATATCCACTAATCGGCTGGTTGGTTCGTGTTGCCACAAAAGACTACCAAATCGACGAACACTTAACCATTCCTACTGGCACACCAGTCTACGTGAATGCTGTGTGTAGTGTGTATTCAGGTGGACCCACAGTACTTCCCGGATCCCATGGTCTTCAACCCTAACCGGTTCCTGTCGGAGAATGAAAGAAACATGGCACCTTTTACATTTGTGCCTTTCGGGGAGGGACCAAGGATGTGCGTAGGTGATTAAGATCTCGGAAAGTTATTTTGATTGAAATTTTAAAATCCTACATGCGTTTCTTGATCGCTGCTACATTCGCGATGCGAGTATGACCTTACTGCGACCAATGAGACTACTACCGAATTATCATTATTTATTTATTCTCTGCATGACTGAAGGTTTTTCGTGAACCATATGATTTATTTTTATTTGTTTTCAGGCATTCAGGCATACGCTTCGCTTACCATGTTATGAGGGAAGTGGTGTCATCATTAGTTTATAATTTCGAGATCCAAGCCTTGCCAAGCACTCCAAAACACACTGAAGTCAATGTTGAGAATAAAGGGTTGTTCCTCATGCCCGATGATGATAGGATGATTGCAGAGGCGGATTTACAAGTAGGCTGAAGCCTAGGGCGACAGATCTTAGGGGCGGCAAATTTGGGGCCTACATTATTTGATATGTCTTGTCCTGGGCTATCGAATTAGATAGACCGACCGGTAGGGGAGGCAAAATTTTAATAGCCTACTGGCGGCAAATGTGTAAATTCGCCGCTGGATGATTGTTCAGTTTGTGCCTAGAGAACATGTGTAGCTAGTACTTAAAAGTTCCTTCTCTAATAAAACAAAGAAAATTGTCAATCAGAAGATTGATTGTATAAAAGATTAAAAAAATATAAGGTAATAATATGTGCTGATTCTGAGTTCATAATAGAAACATAAAAAAACTAATTTTTTTAAAGATCTTGTGTCTGTTTATTGTTGACATAGAAAATAAAAAACTAATTTAGCAAAAAACAAAATAAGCTAAGAATAATAATATGGCATATTATCGGGCTACAGAGTTAAGGACTAACCTTACCGCGTACCGTCTAGTGTCAGTTTAATGTCTCTGTTTCGGGAGCTTAAGCCAACTGTCGGGTCAAGTACGGGGCATACAGCGCTGTCACCTACTGAATGATACCGTACTTCACAGGATACGCTCTGATGTACGCTCTCAATAGCTTTATTGTCCCTTTGTCGTCGCAAACTGTGAGTTTGTCGTCTAACGATAGACCATAGTTAGTACCTGTTGATGGAGTTGTATAGATTGAGTTTTATCCGCATCTAATACAATAAAAGATTAAGAAGCGCTTTATATTTATTTATAATTGCTGTTCTGGAATACAGGTTTGTAAATTGTCATATTAGCCCTCCCCCCCCCCCCTTATTCCCCTAGATTATATATAGGGCCAAATTCTTAATCGGGGCTCCAAAAACGAAGCCAAAAAAAATTACACGAACAATAAGCATAGGTACTCGCACGATTTACTCGTCACACACGAAAGAAGGTTCGCCGCTGAAGTTCGTCATAAGCCGCTGTATTATAATTTTTTTAAATGACTAACATCACTTTTCATAGGGAATATTTAATTTCCTAATGTATTTATAAACAATATTACAAAATATCAAATTGATAAAATAGCGACGCCATTACTAGGGACATGAATTCTATTTACCCATTAACAATCAAAAAATATTTTCGTTTACCAGTCTGTAGAATAACTTTTAATTTATAGGTAGGTATCGAAGAGTAGAAATATGCTTACAGCTTATGACCGCGAAATTACGTTCATTGAAATATTAATCCTAACGCCCGGTGTTCAACCCGTTCAACCTCACACAATACTTTGGCCGGAGGATTTATAACTTACTAGCAACCCGCCCCGGCTTCGCACGGGTAGCAGAGACATCTTCAACAATCATCAACATATTTCAATCAATTTACACAAAATCTTAACAAATTATACACCTAAACCTTCCTCATGAATCACTATATCTAATAGTGAAAACAGCATGAAAATCCGTTCAGTAGTTTTCAGTTTATCGCGAACAGACAGACAGACGCGGCGCGGGCGGTGGACTTTGTTTTATAATAGGTATATATAGTGATTAATACTACTCCTAACAAATAGAACTATGGAGCATTATGACTTGTTAAATGTTGCTAGTTTTTAATCCCACTAAATTATAAATGTGAAAGTTTGGATGGATGGATGGATGTTTGCTATTGCTATGCTATTTACTATATCACGCAAAAACCACAGAAGCGATTGCGATAAAACTTGGTATGTAGATACCTGGAGACCTGGATTAACGCATAGGCACAGATAACATAATACTAGTATAGTATACTATACTAATATTATGTTATCTGTGCCTGGCATAAGCTACTTTTTATTCCGATATTCCCACGGGATCGGGACTTACGCGGGTGAAACCGCGGGGTGCTGCTAGTAATTCATAAATAAAAAAGGTTAAATTATCCAAGTATTCAAATAAGAATAACAATGATTTTGCGGCATATTGTGATGTCATAGCTGTTCATTCGCACCACCATTTAGGTAGGATGAACAAAACCATGAGCGCTGACATAAGAGCAGCGGGTTTGGCAGAATGGCAGGTCTGGAATGTGGCGTGACGCATCCCACCCACGCTATTCGCACACACTATTCGACGCCGCCAGACGTCCTGACAGGCAGGCGAGGTCTGTCGAGGGTTGAGTGGTAATCCTTCTAGGGCATACCTCAACTCCCGACTATAGGCTATATAATATATAGTGTGGATTTAGTCGGTTCGAGTCCGACATAACCACATCATCGTGCAATTGGTGAAGTGGCACCCGTGGGGAATTACAAGCGTAAAAAAATTAGTTCATACTCAGAAACATTGTTACTACCGATATAATGGGTAGGTACATGACTGTCGCTGTAGTAATTAATCTTGTGACCGCAAATATATTTTTATTTTATTACCTATTTATTTATACTAGAGATCGCGTGGTGGTCGAATTTCGATCATGGTTTTTTCATTTCATTGGCCAATATTACTTGACCTGTCATTGTATAGACTTTTGTACCATGACAGGTCAAAATATATACTGGACACTCATAGCTATATGTACCCGTCTTAGCATTTTTTTTTAACTTTGTAGCAAATATTGTTCAAAAGTTTTAGCATTCGTCACTTCTTCTCTGTATAAACTATAAGTGTGCGAAATTTCATACTCCTCCGTCCGCCCAATTTTTCGGTTCACGTATTAATATATAGGTAGATGATCGAGGTATGGGGTTTCCTATGATATTAGTAAATATATAAAGAAAATAATTTTTCAACCTATTAAGCTTTTAAAAAGAATGTAATACCTACTTGCAGCTCTGGCTTAGCAGTTCTGATCACTAACCAGAGGCCTAGACCAACAGGCCCGTCGAATATCACATCCTGAATTATCATGTTATATCAGCTATTTCTAGAGCCGACCCTGTGTGAAATAAATTTTCAATGTTAAAATAGTAGTTAGTAGTTTAGTTCAGTTTTGTTTAAATTAAAGTAAGAAAAGAAAGACACTTTTCTTACTTTAATTTTCTTGTTTAGTTTTCAGTATTTCAATGCTAAATTTTAGTTTGCTTAATAAATTAATATCGCGCGATAAAACAGTGCTAGTCACTAAAGTTTGTTTGCCCTATTTCTTCTCTTATAGTCCACGAGCCAGGTACATATTTCGTCAATCATTTCCTCTCGGGCGATAATTCGTAAAGTGCTTCAGAAAGTTGTAGCATGAAGCCTCGTGAACGTCAGCTACATCGGCCTCCCGCGTAGGTACGTTGAAAAAAAAAAATATTTTTAGTACAGAAAAGTCAGCTTACTATAGAGTGGTGGTTTATACGTTAGCTGGTCACATGAATGTGAAAAAAATAATAATGGAAAAAATTATGAAAATGACAAAATATTTTTTCTACGTGCGCGGAAGACTGCTGCTCCTCAACCCACCGACGGAACCGTGGCTAACATTCACGAGGCTTCAGGATACACCTCTCTGATGCATTTAACAAGTTTTTTCCCGGGAGGAAATCTCTCAACCACTTGGAAATGGGCGGTTATAGATTGACACTGGCAGGCAGCGACCTTACCTATTTGCAACACGGTATTATTTATTTTTATAATTTACTAGCTCCCCAACCACGCCTTGTTGTGGCTAAGTAATTTGCAATAAAAAAATATTGTGACTATAAATTGAGATAAAAACTATCCTATCTCTCAAGTTGACTAAACTGCTCACGCTCGCGCGCAAATGAATCTGGAGATACATAGACATTTCATGTATGGTAATGTACTACAAGTCTATTAGGCTAGATAATATCATAAACACTTTAAAAAAAAGTTAAACCGACTTTAAAAAGCACTAAGAAAGGGCACTGAAAAGTGGAAAATATAACCGATTTCAAAGTTATTTGAAAAAACTACATATATGTAACACTTTTAAAATAATAGGTAACATTATAAAGACACTAGGTACCTATTGGTGTGAAGACAGTTGGTTCTTTAAAGTGTTTATTTTTCCATTTTTAATGTAAGGTACGTGAGTAGCAGCGGCAGTGGCGTAACAATAGGGTGGCAGAGCGGGCAAAATGCTACGGGCCCATGGCCCTAAGGGGGCCTTTGACCCCAACTTCAAGGCCCTAAGCACACGAGGCAGGAGCGGTGCGAACGGTATAAGGCAGCGCAACAACCCCCTCAATATATTTTTTGAGGTAAGGCACCAGCTAAAAGTGAACTTGTGGCCCATCCGATGAATTTGCCACGGGCCTCAGATGGTATGGTTGCGCCGCTGAGCAGCGGTATTTCGAAAATAACTTACCTACTTAGGTACTGTAATGTAAATTACCGAACTGCAGTTCGTTAAATTATATTAAGTTTAGTTTAATAAGCCCGATTAAAGATACTAAATAAAGTTTAAATAAGGTGGTAACATTTTTAGTTTGTCTAGCAACTTGCTGCTCTTGATTAAATAAGTTATAAAAAAAAGATACAAACAGCCGAACGTAGAACCCCCTTATTTTTAAGCCGGTTAATAACAATAAATAATAATTGCGCATGACACGAAACTAGTCCAGTGTCATCAAATTAATGCATGCATTGTAAAATTTGATGTTTACACGTGAAATTTTTTGTGAAAGTAGGTAATGTCATGAAATTAATTTTATGCCCTTAATTTCGTCATGTAAATTAGGCTTAATATTCATCACTTTAAACCTCAACGTTGCTTAATTTCGAGAAAAATCATCAAACACACAACACCTGTTTTTAATTTCTGAGGGTTCCCTCGTTTTACCTCAATTACCATCATCACTAATCATCAGATTCGGATTCGGTTAAAAACGAGTGCAGTATTCTATTAAAAGTGTATAAATAACGAATACGGTTTATTGCACTTTATTTGCACCTACAAATTTAGAAGTCAATACACAAAGCAGAGAATATTTATTACTATTTTTTTTTTAGATTTATATTATTCACTAGCTGTGCCCGCGACTTCGTCCGTGTAGAATAGTGTATTTATATTAAATCAACAGCCTAATAAGTTTTAAGCTTCTAGCTCTAAATATGACGATACTTCCATACAACTTTTCATCCCCACCTGTCAACCCCTTACACCCCTTTTTTCGCATTAAAAAGTAGCCTATGTCCTTTCTTAGGCTCTAGACTATCTGTGTACCAAATTTCATTTAAATCGGTTTAGTAGTTTTGGCGTGAAAGGGCGACAGACAGACAGTTATTTTCGCATTTATAATATTAAGTAAGGATTACTCTATGGTCTTAAAACTACAATATTACGTAGTATTTCTTGTTTAGTCTGTAAATAAAATAGTAGTTTATCTAATAATAAAATCGTAGGCATGAGTAGGTATGATTTCTGCTCCGATCCTATTAATCTTAGTGTGATATTATGTAGCCCCTTTCGAAACAAACAGGCTACAATTTGACTTATAGCTAAATCCACTGTTCAGAAAAACGTATTTTTGCAATTGGATATTAGATAAATCTCTCGACAGAAACTCATAAACCGGCCAACAGTTTTGGCACAGTATCCTAAAGTACACATTATTTCTACGGTATACTGAGAAAACAATTTGTTGCAGAGATTGGTTGTGCGAGGCAAAAAAAATCTGGAGAACCGCACAGTGGTGGATTGCCAATTATCCAGGTGATGGGGATGAAAGTTTTGTCGCGTCGAACGAACATAAAAGTTATTATCTAATTTTTTAATTTGGAATTCTATGTACTGGTAAAATCGGCTCAGTGCTAGGTTTACTACCTTACAAGATAATCTCACTAATAATATAAATATTATAAAATTAAAGATCTTAATGATGAAGTGGTGACTAATAAACTATTTAAGGCCTACTATCTATCTTTGAAACGCAACAACACAAAACCAACTTACTATACTTAGCAAGTTTTTGAGGTAAACCCTCGATTTATAAGAAATACCAAGTCTGTTTGCAGTTCTTAGAAGCAAAGACATAAAACATATCAAACTTAAACGAAATCAAATATTTAAAAACAAATTCTATTTAATACTACTTTATTTCTTCAATAAACTATATTAAGCTTTGTACACATCACTGTGTTTGTAGTTGATCTTCTTGTCTATGCCAAGCAATTGGCGCATAATAAATTCTGGTAAACGTTTGTGCTTCCAACGTGTTGGCAGTGGTGTGTGGTTGGCCTTTTGTAGTTTGTTGGCTACATATTCTTCTGCTTGGAACTCGTTAGCTGTTTTGATAAGGGCCAGCAATGAATTTTGGAAATTCTTCTCTTTGGTTTGACGGCGATGCTGCTTCACCTGGAAGCAAGGAAAGGGGAAGCATGTTATAATGATGGTAGTATACACCAACCCACCCCACAGCATTCTGTGGTCAGGAAGCATTCAGTTTATATTTATCAAGCTTTGATTCCTTCCTTGTAACAAACTATATAATATATTATTAAAAACTTCTCATTGTCTAATTTTTAAAATGGAACTTTGTATTATATATAGTTTAGATGACAATACTATAATTTGGCGTCTTGGAGCTGATCTGAACTTTTTTTTTAAGTTTACTAAACTATAATTATTAGGTATTCATCAGTAGAATATAATATTTAAGTATATGTATGTATAAGTCTATGTATATAATCAATGTATATAATGTAGAATTAATTAATGATCTGGAAACTTTTCCAGTTGACAGAAAGTGAGTTCTTACTGAGACATTTTTGTTTCGGTAAGAGCTCACTCTCTGTCTACTGTAAGAACCTTCTGCGAAGTATTAGAAAACATAATAAAATATATGAAAGGAATTGGTTGAATGAAATTGGTTATCATTCTCAAATTATAGCGAAAGGAAAAGGGAATTCATGGTAAGGATTTATTGTGGGAGAGCCATGCTTTGCCACGTATGGGCCGGCTTGACCGGAGTGATACCACAGCCTCACAGGAAACCGGCAGTGAAGCTTTTCACCCAGTGAGTGAGGTTACCGGAGGCCCTAACCCTTCCCTACCCTCCCCCCTCTTCCACCCTTCTGCTACTCCCACCTGAAAGGCCGGCAACGCACTTGTGCCTCTTGAATTGCAGGTGCCCATGGGTGGCGATAGTCATTTACCATCAGGTGATCAGCCTGCTCGTTTGCCACCTATACCATAAAATAAAAAATTGGCAGTCATGGGACTGCCGACAAAAGTGAAAACTTAAACGAAACGACAAACTTAAACAACACATTAGCAGGTTGGTGACATTAATTAATAAGGAGCTGACAGAACTCAATGTTTAGATTAGCACCCTCTAGTGGATCTATATATGTATTATTGGCAGTAAGTCACGAGTTCAGTTCTTTTTCAATATAGCAAAGGTGCACAAACATGCCTAATGAACTTTTCACTTCAAAAAAAATATATATCAACTGTCATCCAGGGTATTAGTGTTCTGTGCTGTCACCTGTCACATCACAAATTTTTTTGTTGAGATTTTATGACCTTGTTCATGTCGTCAAAGAGTTAATGAGTTAATCCGTAAGTTGGAGTGAGTGATGTTGACACTTTTACTCTTTTTATTCTTTCTCATATAATTTTTACTTCTTTACAGGGGTTCCCCATACCACTGTTTGGCAAATTATAGGTATAGCCAGTTAAATATGGGTATAAATACAACTTGGTCTGTACCACTTACACAACTATTTTAACGCTCTTTTGTAATTTAAAGAAATAAATAACCATTGCCTTTTGGTGTTGACCCCTTTAGAGAATATACAAGGTCTTTAATGAGATAGAGATAGAGCACAAAAAACTTAACCACCAATAACAATATAGTATTACAGTAGCAGATAAATACAGACCCTGGCCCAGCGATGCCTCATTTTCTTCCAAAGCTTCCTTCTCTGATGTTTCTTCATCTTTTTTCTTCTAATTACAATCAGCCTCTCCGCCCGAATCTCTTCTTGCTGGATTGCAGGCAAGCCAATTTCATCCTTAGGCCATTCCTTATCAAGCAGAGGTAAGATTGAGCGAGGGTTGACAATAGGTATATACGGAATAGGGTCTTGTTTAATATACGTTTTAGTTGGTTGCCAGATTGATTTATCAGCTATTTCTACACCAACACTTCTGGGCGAGAATGAGAGCACTTTCAAGTTGTTAACATTTTGGATGTTTAAAACAGGTTTTAATTGACATTCCGAAACTGTTTTTAATGCTGTTTTGATATTCAACATGCGAAATTCTGAAAAGAATAATGAAGTTAAGTAAAATATTATTTTCATAAACGACATAACCTACAAAATTAGTTATACAAACGTTTTATAGTATGATGAAGAGAGTTCATCATGTCGGTGCTTTTTTCTTTTATAACAATATTACATAATTTATTTTAAGTGTGTTTTACACCCCTAAAGGAAAAAATCAAAGTTCTCGTAAATCTTTTGCATTCATTTCATTACGGTTGGCTGGCAAGTTGACATTGACACAGTGTTGCCAACATTCTGAATTCTCTTTAACTAAGACGACCAATCCATTCCACTAAAAAAACACTATTTCGCTCTGGTGGATTATATTTAAAAAAATATTTTAATTTTAGACGCGAATATTTGCTTGAAAATGATTATCTTATTGTATATGTTAATTGTATGTGAACATATATATAGTCTACATATTTAATTTTAACATTTATGAGAAAAGTAATTCAGTATTTAACTTCTAATGCTGACAAGTGATGGTTACAATTAAAATTTGTCTACACTGATGACCAACCATACTACTGACAAAATCTACTAACTACTAAAAGTATTTTTTTTCCACTGTTCACTAATAAAAACTACTAAATTTAGTGGAAAAACTACTGAGTTGGCAACACTGCATTGTCAAAATTGACATGTTCCAGTGCTGCCATATCTACCAACTTTTTGGTAGATCTACTTTTTTCACTCCTAGTCTAGTCTACATGTCAACCAACACAATTAATAAACCTACCTATTTCCCAATATATCAACACATTATATGAGTTGTTACCAACGTTTCAATTAAGCCATGCGTGTAAAGAAACATTAAGGCTAGTAATTTAGTTGAGTAGTGCTTGCAGAGCAAGCACTAGCCTAACTAAGCAGTAGTGCCAATCAGCACGGTGACACCTGCCATTTTCTTATTTGAATGCCTGGATTATGATCATGCTTTAGTAAGAAAATTGGCAGTACTGAATATTATAACAAATGCTAATGAATTTAAGATACCAAAATTAATTTTAATTTCCCATGCTTGAATGTGAATGTGTTGAAACACACCAAGTAAAACAAAGAGAAGTATTAATGTCAGAAAATACCAATGGCTAACAAAAAAAGCGAAAATAAAGAAAAATAAAAGACTGTCAACCGTAAGCTGGTGCACAAAATTGCAAACATAAAAAATTTCAACGTGATTGTTTTCGCTGCATTTCCAAACAATACTGAGAGGTTAATATTGAATTTATAAATAAACATAAGTTTTATAGTAAAATTATTTATTTATTATTTTTCTTTTTATGGCATAGGGGGCAAACGAGCAGACGGGTCACCTGATGGTATATGACTACCGCCACCCATGGGCCCCTGCAACTCGAGAGTCACAAGTGTGTTGCCACCCTTTAAGGTGGGAGTAAGAGAAGAGGGGGAGGGGGGGGGGAGAATGGGAAGATGGGGGAGAGGGGAAGGACGGGAATAAGGGAGAGAGAAGGGTTAAGGGCCTCCGGTAACCTCACTCACGCGGCGAAATGCAATGCAAGCATTACTTCACGGCCAGTTTTCTGTGAGGCCGTGGTAACGAGCGGAGTCGAGCCGGCCCATACGTGCCGAAGCATGGCCCTCCCACATATGTTTTCTGTGAGGCTGTGGTAACGAGCGGAGTCGAGCTGGCCCATACGTGCCGAAGCATGGCTCTGATATTACTACTTTTATTTATTTCTTTACAAATCTTCTAGAGTTATAGGATGAGATCTACCGATTTGAATTTATCAAATCTACCAATCTCTGCCAGTTTTGTGTACGGCTTTTTTCTAGGAACAAGAACAATTTTTCCTATATCATTTTTACATTACATTTTTTTCTATAATCTATCACTATAATTATTATATATAGAAGGTTTACCAGAATGTCATAACACAAAAAATAATAAACATGAATAATGGTATATAATATGTAAATAATGGCACTTAGTTATTCGTAAATACTTTGTTATTGGGAGAGCCACGCTTCGGCACGTATGGGCCGGCCGACCGGAGTGATGCCAAGGCCTCACAGAAAACCGTCAGTGAAGCAATGCTTGCATTGTTTTACACCGAGTGAGTGAGGTTACCGGAGACCCTAACCCTTCCCTTTACCCCTCATCCTGTTCTCCCCTTCCCCTACTCCCACTTTAAAGGCCGGCAACGCATTTGTGACTCTTGAGTTGCAGGCGCCTAAATAACTTACATATAAAAAAAGTATCAGTGTCAAGATCGTTCAATTCAATACCCAACCAGCCTGTCTAGACCAGGGCGAAACCGATTTTCAAAATCCGAATTGAAAAAATTCACCGCTTGAACGTCCAGGCAACTATAGTCGCCCAACAATTTTTGGCGCGAATCGATTCGGCGTCGCGCGGATGCAAGTTTTCAATCGGGTTTTATTACTATTCATGCTTGTGACTCGATTATAAATGTTATACCAGGCTCTTCTCTATTTAATTCTGCGTCTATGGGTATAAATTAATCTGTGGTAGGGCACGCTATTAATTCAACAGAATTTTTTTTAAATAGTGAATGAAGTGTTGCGTAACTGGGTCCTGTTTGTGAGTTTTTGTGTGTTTTTTGTGTGTGAGCTCTGCGTTTAAAATGTAAGTAATAATGTATTTATTATGCTTCTGTGTTAGTATTATATATCAAAATTTTCGTTATGAGTCATTCTTTTAGGATATCTAATTTTTAAGAATCCAAAGTCTGATAGGATGTTTTTAGATGTGATACAAATAAGTTTTATTTTTTTTAAATTAAAACTTCGCCTTTGTTTGCCGGTTTATCGTAATGTTTTTATATGGTATATCATATATTTTAATAAATTTTATCTGGTAATTAGGAAGACTGGTTATTATTAATTTTTAGTTTTACGTTTTTGTAATTTACTATAGCCCCCTTTAACGATAACGATACGTGGAAAAAGTGCTAAATTCTAAAAAGATTAACTTTCTAGTTAGAATAAATTCTAATTAGATTATAATTATATATCAACATAATAGTATCATATTAAAGGGAATTGAACCTAGTTTTGTTTTTAAATGTTTTATTTTAAATAAATATAATATTTTAAGCTAACGAAACAAATTTATAGATTTTTTTTTTACTCGAGGCCTCATATTAAACCTCAATATTATAAATATTCACTATCGAATTTTAACAGTAGATAACTTCCATCTATAAACGTCTAGCTATTTGCCAGTATTTTTATTTTTATTTATTTTAGATGTTAAAAAGGTTTTATTAATAATCTATGTGGAGAAAGTTCAGTGAAAGTGCTAAATTCTAAATAGATCAACTTTCTAATTTGAATATATTCTAGTTAGATTATAATTATATATCAACATATTAGTATAATATTAAAGGGAATTGAATCTAGTTTTGCTTTTAAGTGTTTTATTGGTAACAAATATTATGTTTTAGACTTACGAAACAAATTTATAGATTTTTTTTTTTTTACTCGAGACCTCATAATAAATCTCATTTTAAGTATTATAGATTATCACTATCGAATTTTGTAGTAGATAACTGGCATCTATAAGAGTCTAGCTATTTGTCAGTATTTTTATCTTCGCTGTAGCTATTACATTTTAGCTGTTACAAAGGTTTTTGTTACCAATCCACGACACAGTTGGCCCCCTCCGCACCGCGGGGGGCCCGTCGGGGGGAGTGGACGTTTGAGCGGGCAGTAAGTATGTGATTGGTCGGAAAATTTTGTAAAAATTGTAAGTAAATGAAAAAAATGGAAAGAACCAGTTGAAAGACCCGGAAGGTGGGTAGTGAAAAAATAGTAAATTTCGTGTATTTTTTTGTTTTTTCTCGTTTTAAACAAATTTTATACTACAAACAATTTTTTTTATTTCATTGTTAAGTTGAGGATTCAAAGAAAAAACTTAGAAACGGTAAAGTAAAAAATTCGAAATTTTACTAACCAAAGTTTTGGTTTGAAAAATCGTTTTTCTTTTCAAATATAACAACTCTTAATATAAAACTCGTAGACTCGATACAGACTCGAAAACTCGATAAAAACTCGTAAAAGATACAAAAATGAAGATTTCGCTTAAAAAAATACTGTTTCTTTAACACGTGAAAAACTATATTTTCAGTGATTTTCTTTTAAATCGAAACATTTTTGTTGTAGAAAGAAATTAAAAACGAAAAAATAGTTTTTTTTGCGTTTTTCTCCATAAATTTGAGGTTATGTTGGAAATTGGAGGATTTAAAAGTTGTAGATATTTTATTTATCTACAACTTTTACATTTAACTTTCTCCGATAAGTTTAGTTTAGCCGGAAATCGTGAAAATCATTACTGATTCCTCAAAACGACCACTTAACTCCCCCCACCCCTCTTTCGGGACTTGCACCTGGTTTTCTCCATTTTTTTCATTTACTTATAATTTACACTAAATTTTCCGACCAACCACATACTGCTAAGATTTTTTTTTTAATTAGGTTTAGAACTTGACTATACTTCAGCCAAATTCGATGTAGAATGTTTACCAACAAAGCGTTGCTAAGCATTTTCTGACAAGCAGTTGTTAATAACCTGTTTGCAAATTACATACCCTTAAAAATATTGTTATGGTCTGACAAGGAAAATGAAAAACCTCGTCATGTTGCGGACAACAAATGGCACTAATTTCTTTTAAAGGCAAGAGTAACTTTAAAACTGTTTTTAAACTTTCGCGGCTAAATATATTAGATTATACATCTGATATATATAGTCGCAAAAGTTTCAAGAGCAAGTACGGATAGTTGCCAAAACCACAGAATACATAATAGTACCAGTACAGAAGGACCTCTTCGCAATACCATTTAAATAAATAGCGACTCTTGCTTCGACACAACAAGGTGCAATTCAGATCGCACATCGCTAATTCCCAACAAATTTTTCCCCCAATTTCTATCGCATAACTCTTATCTGTTCTGATGACGTTAAGGTTGTCTTCTGTAAGAAGAACTAATCTAAATATTTAATAACCAGTTATATGCCTATTACTTTACTTTTGTGAACAAATTAAGTTTTAAATAAACCTAGGCTAGGTATTTACTTTTTACTTAGTTGTACATACGTGGATGAAACTTACATTAAAGAAAACTGTTTTATTTCACAATCTCTGTGTAGATACCTTAATCTCTTAAGAAGATATGCATTTGGCATACGTTAGTGTGTACCTTGATAGATTTTTTTTCAAATGTTTCCTACATTTGAAAAATATCTTGCTCCTGTAAGCTTGAAATTCTCATACCATTTTCTTCATTCGTTAGAGTTCGAAAAAAAATTGACAGGCGTTTTTGATAAGCACAAGTACCTGACACTTGAACCTAAAGCTGTATTATGTATAAATTAAAATAAACTTTATTCTGTACAGTTGAAATTTATATACATATGGTTTGTTTACAAAGATTCCACATCCAATTTGGCTCAAGTATAGTTTTGTATACGCCTTGAATATAGAAAAGACGCTTTTAATATTGCACTGCGGGACCTATTAACTGCGCCACTGCACTACACAAATGTAAAGTTTTTGGACTAGAAAACTATTTCGTTCTTCAACTCTGACCAAATAAACTGACCAATTGAAACGGATCACCTATTTTTCTTTCTCGACATTACAACTTTTTAGTTGGTCCGATTGGAATATTCTATTAATTTGAGTTTGTTTCCATCCCCACAACTTAAATGAATCACAGGAATCACATTTCTTTCTCAACGTTACAACTTTTTAGTTAGTCCAACAGGAACACTTTATTAATTTAAATTTATTCATCCGACAACCTTACGATTAATTAAAATGTATTCATCCGATTGGCGGACGACTAATTTAAATATATTCATCCGGTCCGATTAGCGGACGACTAGACACGTTCAGACACTTCGAAAATAATTACTCAGTGTATCTACAACAACTGAACCCAACAATGTCTCAATACCTACTTTTAAATTAATAAAATATTCCTATCGAACCAACTAAAAAGTTTTCGTCTTATTTTCTTCCCGTAGTACTACCTAGCAGTCTGGTAGTACTATGGGAAGAAAATATTGCCCGTGGTACTACTACCAAGCAGTCTGGTAGGACTACGGGAAGAAAATATTGCCCGTGGTACTACTGGTAGTACAGCCGGTAGTACCACGGGCGAAAGAGGAAAGTTTTATCGTTGAGAAAGAAAAATAGGTGATCCTTTTCAATTGGTTAGTTCAGTTCGTTCGTTTGGAATTTTTCCCGAAATAAAATATGTGACCCACCAGTTGGTTAAACTGGAAAAAACCTTTTGAGTTCCATTCTGCACAACTAGTTGATTGGTTCAGTTGATCGGAGTGGAAGGACAGGAAAAATCCTATGAGACAACGGCCTTTATACCGAAAGGTTGTAATGGTAAATGGTCCGAGAGGTGTTCGCCGACCATACCAGAATAGGCAGCAGAACTGCTGTGGTAGATGGAGGATGATTACGATACAGCTGTGTACTATCTCAGGTGAAATACGGTTGTTTTGGAATGTTAATGTTCTGATAGTTTTGAATCCAATTTTTCTTGTGGATCAAAAAGGTATGGTACGAGCATTGAGCAAGTAGCCTAAGAAAGGATAGGTAAAGATAAGGTAAAAAAAAATAAAATACATATGAAAAAGATAAGCTTTATTAGAAGATTTATATTTAAGTTTTTCAGTTCTGTGCCATTCTCCAAAATTATCCTTTTACAAAGTTAATCTTATATTTCCACATTCATTAACACTACATCTTTGAAAAAGACAATAGCTGCACTTACTTCTGCCAAGGATAAAGTTAGCTTAAGTTAGATTTTTGGCTTAAGTCGAGCGCTCTTTGAACTGACTTGACTATCATTCTAGCGAATCAACTCACGGTCATGTGGAACACAGCTGACGTCACCGACTACTGCCAGCGCCGTATCATTTCCTGAAATGAAAACAAATGAACAAATGAAAAGAATTTATTAATTAAATTTCTCATGTCTAATGCTATAGACATATAAATCAAAGCTATGTTACACACCAATATTATTAACAACTTCCGCAATTGACTTGTGTAAATTAATTACCGGTTCAAAGACAAAAATTGCGTTGAGGCGTCCCGTGTGTCATGCTCGGTATTGTCCCGATCTACTGTTTATGATCCTGGCGTACAGTTACAGCATTCGCATACAGAACAAAAACAGTTATAGTAGTCGCGCGAGTTGAATGCAAAGCTCAGAAATGTCCTAGTCACTACACTACAGGCATGCGAGGAGAGTTTCGCAGGTGACGAAAATGTACATATAGTTTTTTAATACAACCCAAACAAGAACGGGCTGTTCCACTAGTCCCTACCAGCTGTCTGCCTCCTGGTGGGGAAGAGTGGAATTTTTTTTCTACTCTTCCCTACCGCACTGTCACTGGTTGGGATGAATAGAATTTAATTTCCACTTATCCCTACTAATAAAATCTTGACGTATTGTTGTACAGTTTCAATAAAAATATCTTTTCGTAATATTCATATTCGTGCCTTTTGTCATATATATAATATAATTGTAGCCGGTGGGTCTCTCTTTATTGACTCGAGTCATTATTCTGGGAGCACGGCAGTGTTCCCACCAAGTCGAGCAAAAAAGCGGCACGGCCGTACCATCGTTTTCTCGAAGCAGTTCAGGCCATTTTTGACCCCCTATAACTTCGTTGTGGATAAAACTAGAAACCTGAATTTTCAGTTACCAAGCAGCCATTGTATAAACACGGTAAATTTCAAATTTCATTCAATTTCAACCAGTAGTTTAAGAATTATAATTAGTCAAAGTTTTTTAATTTTGCCACTCCCTGACTGATTTTAAATATTAGGAAAATGTTACTGTCATTGGCATTATAAAACATATATAATAAAAAAAATTAATAAGCTTGAAAGACTCCAAAATCTCTGTATAACATTCATATTTGGACTACGCAAATATGATCATGTTTCTGATTATCGAAAAAAGGTTAAATAATAAATAAATAAATAATATTTAAATAGAAAATAGATAGTACGGGATACAGTCGTACAAGATAATATACAAACGCAGCTAGTGACTGGGGACATTGATGTTATCTTAGGCTTGAAAAAATTAGGCTAAATTATTATGATTTCATCATAAAAATTATTGGTTACTTGCAAAAAATAATAAATATAATTTTTCTTAAATAAATATATTTTTCATTAGCATGATTTAATTCTCGACTGTACTTATTAACAAAATCAGGTTGGTAGGGATAAGTGGAAATGAAACTCCACTCATCCCAACCAGTGACGGTATGGTAAGGAAGAGTGGAAAAAAAAAATAGAACGAAGGCCCCCTGAGAGAGTATACTGCTACCGTTGCTTGTAAGTACAGAGTTCCGGGCATCCTTCAGAGCCTCAGGAAAATAAACAGCAGTATTACAGAGTGTTATTTACTTTGAGGCTAGTTGTGCTGTTCTAGATGCAGTCTTCTCATTGAGTGCAGGAATTGTTATCTCAGTAGGGGGATATTATGATGCAATCATCATCCTGTTGTGTCCTACCAACTTAAATTTATCAAGTTTTATATTGAAAATATAAATGTTTAACAGAAATATAGTGTTAATAGTAAATTGTACCTTGCGTTAAACTTACTTTTGCCAGCCAGAAGTCGGGCCGTGCAAGATATTTCATCAGGTGTTATACAATCAACTAAAGCTATGGCATCTTTGGCATTATCTAGTTGCACGTTATTGGCCAGTTGGAGAGCCAAACCTTCTCCTACTTTAACGCAGTCTTCATCGTTAAGCGCTAAGCCCAGTTCTGAAAAAGTTGCATTGGGAAGCGAATAAGCCCTTAGAAAATATTTAAAGATACTCGGATCGGATACTCGCATTCGGAATATTCCAATGTCAGCGGGCTTCACAAACATTTAAACAACGGACACAAAGAACACGGAGACTAGGGAGAAATATTTGTGGAACCCACAACACTCGGCGAAGCGTAGTCGACCACTTAAACAATTGCGCCATCCGTGCAGTCAGTTCAGCAGGTTAGTATATATATTGTAAGGAGTCTCCATACATCGTCATCAGCCACCCTGCGATCGGTTATATAAGGCGGGTACTTAGAAGCAGCGGGACATTCTCTTGTCAGCGCTCGTAGTGTACGGACGTCTCGTGATAATCAGTGTTGGTTGTTATAAAGGTCACGTAAGCCATTTTGATATTTCTTACTTTATTTAACTATCAAAGTTTGCAGTATTTGGTTTAGTAATAATTTAAGTGTATTGCACTTGTATAGTTTCTATTTGTTTTGATTTTGATTCACATTATAAATAAACGGATTTCTTGTTAGTTTTGTATTTTTTTATTTAAAATTCCATTTCCGATGCTAAAAATATATAGTTTAAAACTTTTAGTTAGAGATAAACTTAGCTGGATACTTACTGAGTCTCTGCTTCCCAATCTCGATTTGTTGAAATGTAAGGTCACCAACGTTGGCTAAAAACTCCGACGCTGCCATAGCTACGTTCCAAGCCGATACTGCGCGTGTCTTCGCCAGGATCCCTAATATAAAAATGCTTTCTTAATATTTAGAAGATAACATCTAAAAGCAATTACGCAGTATCGTCTGACTAGCTGGCCATTTCCATTTCCAAACTCCTGTTGTAGGTATACCAGGGTCAAAATATGCATAAGTCTTACTAACCTAAGAAGCATTGAAAATGGTTTTTAGATAGGTAAGTTTGGCAGAGTTTATATCAAAATTAAGTAAGTAATCCCTGAAACACATGGCTGTGAAATATGTTAGTTTTTTTTAATAACTAAAATTATACACTAGAAAAACTAAATAATTTAACATCAGAAAAACCCAATCCAAGACATATGCAAGTGCATATTGCAAATACGGAAAGGAATAAAAAAAATATCAGAAAAACAAAAGCAGCGCTTAAAAGGTGTGAGGATTTTAAGGCTCAATACCTGAAGCGAGGTGGCTTTGTTGATACAAAGGAGGGCGCGAATAATTAGCTAATAAGATCGCTAACTATTAATATATCAATGTATTTCTAAAACAATCATATCCTCATCAGATCTCAATTTGGTCTTACCAAAAACGCCAGTGTCGTTGTATGAAATGTTGAAAGCTTTGTAGCTTGTGTATACGTCTCCTCCCGACATGAGCCCCAGGGGCGTCTGAGGACTACTGTCCATAGTGTGAAAACCCATCTGCATGTTACCCGTACCGCAGGCCGCTGCTATGATTGCATGCTTGGTCAGGCACCTGGAGAATTGATTTTATAGAGGATCTATTTTATAACAGTTTATTAAGATATCCAGATCTGCACTAGCTTACTTTATGTCGGTAGTCCCACAGCCGGGAACAACTACAGCTATCCACGTGGCACTGTTAGGGCCTAAGTCATACACCTCGTACCCTCGTCGTGGGAAGGATTGTACATGAGCTCTTTCTTCCGGCAGCTCCTGCAATGACATAACGAATAATGTGTATTTTAATTGTAATGATAAAATTTACAAAATAATCGCATTGCTAAAGAATGAAATGTGAGAGTATTTTCTGGTAGTTACGATCTGTGTGATTAAATCGTATTTGAATATTCTGTTTAATAAAGTAAAGCAAACAGTTGAGATTTGTTAAATATTGTGATGTCAAGCATGTTGTGAAGTGGGCAAAATGTTAAAATCATTTACACATTTCAAAGCTTAGAAAAGCATGTAATCAAGATCATAGATACCACCTACCTACTACTATTCTACTCTAAAATTGAGCGTATTTAACGGTTAATTTAAATTATATCCGTGCTTTTGCTGCAATAAGCCCTAAAGTTTTAGTTAATGTTAAAGTCGTCTAAATACTTACTCGTCTACCTTCAACCATTTCAGCGACTTTTAATGTCTCTTCAAACGGCATCCCTACACTGGCAACAGTGCAGTAATTAGTTCTCATATTATTGTTAGCAAAACTAAGTAGATTCTCTCCAACCATAGTGTCTATCCTCTCATATTCGCAGAACATGGAATTGCTCAAAGGTCCACCCCAACAAGCTCGCTGCACCAAGTCCATGATTCGTTGCTCAGGGTGGATTCGATGCAGGTCATCCCAAATTAAAGGCTTGAGATCATCTATTTCCCATTGCTTGTAGCAGGCTCTGTGGGCAAATAACGTAAACATACAAAGCCACTCAGAAAGTTTTGCTCAAAAGAATATTTATGTATGGAACACTGGCAGATACTATACTTTATTTAAAAATAAAATCAATTGAGAAAAATAATAAAAAAGTTGCAACTTCATATTTTCCTTGACATTTTATTAAGAATTAAATGTAATTATCGTGTCTTATTGAAAAATGGATCTATCCAAACGACTCCCGACCCAAAAAGGAAGAGTGTTACAAGTTTCACGTGTGTATCACTGTTAACCGGTTAACGTGTGGCATCGTAGCCTCTAAGCGGATGGACCGTTTTGATTTTTTTTTTGTTTGAAAGGTGACTTGATCGAGACTGTTCTTAGCTATAATTCAAATCTTTGAATGGATTTATGAATCAGGGATAGTTTATAGTTTTAATTTATGCTTGTACGATTTCTAATGTGGCCTAAAACAAATCGCAGTTGTAGACGAAGGCGTTTCTAAGGCAACTGCGTACCTACCGACTTTTCTGCGAATATAAGAGAGGTCGGCAAACTTTGACCGATGAAGAAATATGTGGAGGCTTTAGACGGCTGTTACGGAAGAAAACGTATCAGAAATCAAAAAATTCATGAAAGAGAATTGGTGAATAACGTATATAGAGATTTAGTACGTAATGAAGATTGGTTTAGGAAGCGTTCAAAAGATTTTACATGAACAATCGAAAAGCAATGTTTTCACTATGACGGAATATTTGGTGTCAATATCGTTACAGGATGAAAACAGCATTTATGGCGATTGGACTATTAATATTTCAAACTTTAAAAGGCTCTATAAAAATACAGCGGCCGCGCAAAGCTGAGGCGGATCGCCAGTTTTTTGTTCAAAGTTTTTATTGGTTAGCAGCTAACCTATCGGGGTTACACTGTCCCTACTTTTTATGAGAAAGAAATACTTAGTTACCTGACAGCAGTATCCAGTAAATAATTTTTCAAATTTGGGAAGGTGGTTATCGGGCATCTCAGCGTGAAGGCGATAGATTGTCTATCACTGGTGCAGGTAATAGAGGCTCCATGCTGAGGCAAAAAGCGAGCCTTGGCAAAGCTGGAGTACCCTTGACTGGACGCCGCGGAGACTGCTCGAAGAAAGTGACTTGCTCCAATTTCGTCGTCTTGCTCGTAGCGAGAACCCGCCTAGAATCGATAATATGCAATTCCTATGCAATCTTATTGGGTACTGATTATTAAGAGAACGTAAGCATTGTAGCAGTGAGTTCCCATGCGAATTTTTTCAATTAATAAAGACGGTATGAGTACTCATGTGAATTCATTCCTGACCTGATACATAACAGTACAAGATCCTATCTGTGCTCCAAAGGGCTTTGCAGCAGCGACCCTGACGCCATTCATTAGCCCTGAACGCTGCACCTCCACTGGTCCATAATCAGGCTTCGGTAAGCATTTAGACCATTCTCCACGACTTAATGAAAACTGACGAAACGAAATCACCAGCGGCGCACACTTATTCATGATTTTAGGTGTTTCAAACGTGCAGAAGTATAGCACACCAAAATAATAATTTGTCAAACTACAATGTGACTTTTGTGACAGGGGATGTTATTTTGTTTGTTATGGAATTGAGAAGAATATTTCAAAAACTGAATGCTCAATAGCAGTATGTATATAGTTGTATGCCAGGAATAACCAACTGGAGAAAATATGGTCTAAGGGTCTAAATAAGCGATTTAAAAAAAATCTAGTCAACTCTAAGTTTGAACAAGGTCTTACTACCTACTATATATAAAGCAGAACAGGAGATTTTATTATCCGCAAACTTAGAATTCACCGGTGAGCTGTCCAAATTTAATTGTTGTTTCATCATCATCATCATTCCAGCCATAGGACATCCACTGCTGGACATAGGTCTCCCTCAATGACTTCCAAGAAGACCAGCTAGAAGCAGCCTGCATCCAACGTTCACTTGTGATCTTTATTGACGTGTGTCTAGATCTAATCCCCATTGTAGCTTTTCAAATAACTTCTGGTTTTTCACTTTCCTTTTTGTTTCCGCACGATGAATATCTATCTACCAGGTATTTTTTATAATATAAATTTGCAGCATTAGAATGTATCTAGAGGGTAGACTCTAGACTCTTTCGCACATAAATCTTAACTCCCATTGATGGGAGCGGTTGCTCTTTGGAGCTGCGAGGAAGAAAACTTCTGCAAACTTCTTCTTTTGTATTGTATTTTTTTTTATTATGAGTAAGGATGCAGTATGCTGCCTATTAGTCGTAGTACTAATAGTGGGTACTCAGGTTATTTCTTATTTGATGACTGATCAGTGATCAGGATGATCTTTGATTATATACTAGTCAAGCGAAGACGCAGATATTTTCCCTGTATATATTATATCTTTGTAAAAAAACTGATGCTAAAAACATTTTGATTACGCATGCGTATGTGTGTACGCATGTTAACTTAGTATATATATATATATATATATTATTTTATTATGGGCTCTATCCCGCGCAAGAAACAGCGCAGGAATTCCGCCAATGTCAAGTGTTTTAAAATTATACAAGACGTCTATTCGTCCATCTTGAAAAATTGAACGGACGACAACAGATCGTTAACTTATTACCTTTAAGACAAACCCTATTACACGTAGTTGTCATCGTGAGCAATTTTTGTTTAAATATGAAGACTATGTTTTAAAAAAAAATGGAGACTAATGTTATAAATCCTTTTATACCTCATAATAAACACATTCAAATCAATACTTATACATTATATATGTGAAATATAAAAAGTATTAGAAATGCGACTTTTGACAAAGATAAAAGATAAGTAGTTTAAATATCGCGTGCCATAAAAATATAGAACATGATTCAATAAAAATCAATTTAAGAAGGAACTCCAAAGAACCTAATGCATAGAAAAGTGTCAAGGTATTAATGAACGTATAAACAACACAAAAACTTATTAAAACATTATACATTCATTTATAAAGGAATATTAAAATAAGGTAATAAAATAAATGGATAGCAAATATTTATTTGCTAATGCTGATAATCCACTTTACATATTTACCAGTTGTTGGTTGCATGTGGTTATTTTTCCCTATTTTAGATCTAGAATACTGCTTACAATACACGCTACAGTATCTACACAACGCACTAGATAAGATACGATCCGATTAAAGAAACAAATAAACCTTTAAGTGTTTATAAACTGAATTAATGGCAATCATTCCCAAGATTTAAAAGGAAACCAAATATTATTTCTTTTCTCTTTATTTTATAAAATCAAATTTTGTTGCATTTGGTAATATTTAACTTACAAACACTAAGGAGAATGCACTCGGAGTATCAAGAAGATGGTGAATATTCTATATTGTTGGATAGTAATGATCTTCTCTGACATTTTCGACAATGCTTCTAATTGAAAAAGGCTGCATTTACATGCGTGATAACTCTCTCGGTCTTAATTCTATAGACGCCGAGGACCGCTTATTGCAATCATCGTCAGCCTTTCATTGTCCACTGCTGAACATAGGCCTCTCCTAATGAACGCCAGTGAGCTCGATCGTCAGCTCTCCTTATCCAGTTTTTCCCCGCCGTTTTGCGCAGATCGTCACTCCACCTGGCCGCAGGGTGTCCTACACTACGTTTCCCTAGACGTGGTCTCCACTCCAGAACTCGTCTACCCCAGCGGTTATCGGTTCTGCGCGCAATGTGGCCAGCCCACTGCCACTTCAGCTTACTAATTCTTTGAGCTATGTCGGTTACCTTGGTTCTGTGTCGGATAATTTCGTTACGAATTTTGTCCCACAGAGACACACCAAGCATAGCACTCTCCATAGCTCGCTGAGTGACCTTGAGCTTGTGGACCAACTTCACCGTGAGTGTCCACGTCTCGGCACCGTAAATCATTACAGGTAGGACACACTGATTAAAGACTTTTGTCTTATGGCACTGTGGTATGGACGACGTGAAGACTTGACGAAGTTTACCAAATGCTGCCCATCCCACCTGAATCCTCATATTGATTTCCCTCTCGAAGTTGTTCTTACCCAGTTGCAAGGTTTAATATAAATTACAGCCTCTATAGTTATATTATTATGTTAAATATGTACATTTATTACTAACAAAATAAAAAATTACAATTATAAAGAAAATACATAAATAATACATTTTTCCAATAGGTATCATCTGTATAGCTTTATATCTTATCTGTCAACGTAACTTTACGTGACGCATAATTATGTATTATTTGACATATAAGTTTGATGTCTTTGAGCGTCTTTTAAGCGCAATGGTTAACGTAGTGTTTGTATACTCTTATGCATTGGCTTTCATACATACACAGACAAAGGAGTCCTCCTTTGTCTGTTTATGTTCTTGTGTTGTTCTTAAAGTAAATTTGTATGCCTACAAAAAATATGAAGAAAAATATATATACATTTAGGTACTAGTATTACGTGCTGGGTAAACGATCATAAAATGTTATATTATTTTCTATGTATAAGGATAGTGGTTTATCTACTTATTAATATACATATTTTAAAGCAATAAATGTAGTGTGATTCGATTAATCTTATGTAGGCAACAATTACGTACGTATGATATAGATATGCGACAATGCTTATGCTATAAAAGAGTTATTGTCGAGGACAGACACAGGATGTTGCTATTTTGCTAATACCACTAATGTAGTAAACAATGATAATATGGTCTATCTAATAGGCTTTCCCTGTAGCGTTTAGACCGATCCTGCAGTGATAGAGATAGCACAATAAAAAACTACGTACTTATTGTTTAAAGTTGAGTGTTTGTCATGGTAAGTATAGACCAGTGGTTCTTAACCTTTTAGTCATGAGGGACCATTTGACAATTTTTTTCTGTAGCCATGGACCACCCAGTTGGTTTATTACCCAGGTACAGTACCGAAATGTAAATAAATAAAGCGTTAGTCTATCTAAGTATCTATAACTAAAACACGAATAAAAATATTCAAAGCCTTTTAGTATTTAAATTTTTTACTATACCGTTACTTTCAGATTTTAATGAGATTTTTGTGATTGTATATTCTTTACCAACTTCTGAATTCTTGGTTCAGTGCTACTCAAAGCCAAACGCATGTCGGTAGGTGCTTGTTTTTAATAATCAAAAGCGCCGAGAACCCCTGCTCGCATAGATACGAGTATGTCGATGATCATAAAGTTAGGTAAAGTATAGCAATGTCTCGAAGTTTTGATAAAGAAATTTCCTTTTGGCTCCAAAAATCTTCAAAATTAATTTCTGATTCGAATGTATTTTTTACGTTACTGCCGTGTTGCATTTCAATCACTTCTTCTTGAATTTCATCAGGCACCTCAGTAACGTTAACAATGAAAGGATTGCGGATCAGTTTCTGAATACTTTTGTCCTCTCAGTAAGGAAAATAGCCATTGAATTCACTTTTAAGTTTTTCAAATGGAGTATAATATTCTTCTGTATTTCTCCTTTAATCTCAGAATCCTGACCGTCAATAGCTTGATTGAGCGTATTAAACGCAAAAGTATTTCTTTCGACCTTGTTGATCCATAGCTCGATTTTAGCGATAAACGCCCTGATCTTTATCTTTATACACAAATATATTGCTCATGCCTTGCAACTTCAAATTTCCTGACCCTTGCAGTTGAAAGTTCAACTTATTTAGATGCGCGAAAAAATCGAGCAAATAAGCAAACTGTACTTGAAATTCGGACTCACAGAACTGATCAAGCAACTCTTTGTTTTCTTTATTACTTAAGAACATTTTTACTTCCTCTCTCAGTTCGTACAACCTCGACAGCATGTTTCCTGTGGATGTGAACGCATTTCCGAAGCAGAGTTCTGTGTTCAGAGTTTATATCAGAACACAATTGTTTTAGTTAACTACTTTTGCTGTTGGCTGTTGTTATCGTCAAAGCAAGCATTCTGGAAGCGTTCTGGCAGGCAATTGTGTGTCGTAATTGCAGATGGATTTTTGTTTGTTTGTGTGTTTATGTTTTTATCAACGCTGCAAGACCAGAGCGGAAACCAAGCATAGCAGGGCCGGCATCCGTACAAAACCCCACAAGTCTTTCCCACATAAGTTCATGTTTCTCATTATATTGACTTATTACATCCATAACATCTGCACTTTGCGAAGTCGTTTCAAGTTCTTGAGAAAATAGTAACTCTTTTTTAAAGGTTTTATTGTCATCAAAAAATCTTTACATCATAACTTCTCCTATCCTAACCTATCCTGGTCAGAGCATCCTCCCTTTGTTTCGGAAGGATATGTACCTACCTAGAGGAGTTCCACTATACACGCATGCCTTCTTATCACGTTTCCTCTTGGTAACGTTGGAGTACTAAATACGTATTTAGAATGCTTTAAGAAGGAGGCAGTAGAAAAATGGATGGAATATGTGAAAGATGATGATGGCAAAAAGGGAATAACAGAGATCACGCCTGACAGAAATGCTTGAAGAAAAACATATAGGTACGTTACGGCTATCATAATAATTACTACTACTTACTACGTGCGTAGGTACATGTTTTAGTACCACATGTTACCCCCGTAGCCGCCTGCAAGATATCTAGTAGAAGGCTATTTTAAATTTTGTAATTTTGTTTCGTAAAAGTTGAAAAAAAAAGGTGAGTTTATTTTATTTTCTGTATATTTTCACTGATTGCTTTGAATAAAAAATTGTAAAAAAATAATATCTTCCCTTTTTATAAAGGCTGTACCTGAGCTAAGGCTGAACCAGCAATATTTTGTTTTCAGGGTGGGGCGTATAAAACTCGGTAACGAGAATAAAACAAAAGGTAAGCAAAACTACTGTAGATCATGTGGTGTGCAATATTAAAGTATTTAAGTGGAGCCAGTATCAGGACCGCAGCAAAATAATGTAAAACCGCAACCCCAACATTAAGGCGATATGTTTTAAAATATAAAATAGAAATTCTTAAAATAATAAGTTTAAAGAGACTATTACAAAATGTAGCTAAGTTTATTAGTTTTAAAGTTCTTGGCAGGGATGTGTTGTTGATTACCTGATTCATAATTATTATTCCACAATATTGATAAAGGAAGCTTTTGTGTTGATTTTATTGAAATATAAATAAATATAATGACTTGACACTAGAAAATTTCTCTCTAAAGGAGTAAACTCCAAAATATAGACATTAACAGAAACAAAAAAGGTTGTCTGGAAGAAATCGCCGTGTGTGATAAGACCGCCGATTGTTATACCTTAACATTTGTAACTTGTTTTGCACTATTTACTATTCAAAGGTGTACAATAAAGAGAAATAAATAAATAAATAAAAACTTATGAAGTACTAACTTATTTATTTAAAAAGTATTATTATACGATGAGATATTGCAAAAACATAAAAAAGCAGTTGGCCAGCGCCCTCCCCCTCATGACCTTGCACATCATAAATGCCCGCGTAGTACTTGATCATTATTTTGTATGCGGAGTCATTTCACAAAACTATGATGTCTCCTAAGATATTCATTGAAATCAAATGATGTCAAATGCAATTTTGTTCAAAATTAAAAACTTGTGATGAATAACGTATTTATTTGGATAAGGATTACTTAATATCACGTTTATAAAAACACCTTCGCAAATAATGCATTATTTTAGAACAAATTTGATTACCATAAAAAAAGGTTAGATATATGTAGTGAGTCTACCATAAAAGAAAGACATGCTGCCATGGATTTTTTTTTTTAGTGTGATGTTATATAGCCTTATAGCCTTTCGCGATAAATGAACTATCTAATCCAACACAAAAATAATTTTTCAATTCGAACCAGTAGTTCCTGAGATTAGCGCATTCAACCAAACAAACAAACTCTTCGGCTTTATAATATTAGTATAGATAGAGCGAAAGGAACTTCGTTGCAAACGGGTGTCCCAAAGGCATCTCACGCGTTTTTTATCATTAGATTAATCATTATATTCCCTCAATTGAACTTAGTTAGACTAAATAAGACAACTACTTACTTTGAATATTTAGAAAAGCGAGATTGTACCTGAACTTTAAACAGATTCCTACAGATGTGAATTATCAAATTGAGGCCAATTTTAAAAGAACGAAGCATAATTATTTGCTATTGATATGATAGTACTACAATCACTTTATCTTGTAACCCAAGCTTCATCCCTCTTCCCAGCGCCGGCCCTGGGGTAGAGCGAGGGGCGGTCGCTTTAGGCACCAAGTTCCATAAAAGCAAAATCAATTTAGTTAAGCGTAAAGTCAGTGCCGGTCTTAGTACATGTGGCGCCCTTAGGCAAATTTTAGGGTACTATATTCTCTCGAATACAATTTAAAAAAAAGAATTCTCCCCTGGTGTCACAGTGCCCCTAAGCGGCGCTGCAAGTAAAGTATTGGTGGCGCCTGTTGAGGCGCTGGAATGCGCGTCTGGTTTTTAATTAGTTATTGCAATACCTGCATAAGTTTCATATTTATTTTATTTGATATAATTATGACTACGATTATATACCTTAGTGATTGAATTGAACACCAATAGCGGTATGAACTTTCTTAATGTTTAAGAAACAAGAGAATAATAATTAGAGCTACTTAATTTTTATTTAAATCCAGTAACTGTTGAAATTTTTGCAATAAAAGATGAAATACAATTAAGTGAAGTGAAAAGAAAATGCCCTAATAAACAAACTCCCTCTACCCTTTTCAATGGCCAGGATACTGCCTATTCCTCATCCATAAATCATTATTTAAACTCCTAGTTTACGCTAACACGTGGTGATGATCACAAACCCTGATTTGTTATTATTGACAATTGGTATCAACCTATCACTTTTATGGCCATAATCCTATCGTATTATCGTCACCGTCTATTTATTATCGTTGACTTTGTTTTACTACGGAGACTATGTTTTTGATTAATGTGGGACAATAGAAGTCTTATTTTTTTGGGCGGTGGGGTGGCGTATTTGTAATCTAGTAGTTGTGGGTTCAAACTACACTCAGTGCCTACACTACCCACATGAACGCACTAATACCACAAGCATTAAACCCAGAGGAATACTAGTAATGTGAACCCATGTTACCAGTTTAAAAATAAAAAAATATAAATTATTGCACTTTTCGTCCTAAAAAATAAGATTTCTAGTGTAGCTCCAGTTATTTACAAGTTTTTATAAGAAGTTACCTAATTCAAATAATGTTCTATACTTAGTAAAGACACCTTGTAACATACAGTTGCAATCCGGTGTGTATTTCTGGGATTTCAGCCGATAGTTTAGGGCACAAAAGGAAACCATTAGGTGGTCGAAGCAGTGGTACCTGCAGTGTCGGGGTCATCCT
Source organism: Euplagia quadripunctaria (assembly GCA_963859945.1). Classification (NCBI taxonomy): domain Eukaryota; kingdom Metazoa; phylum Arthropoda; class Insecta; order Lepidoptera; family Erebidae; genus Euplagia; species Euplagia quadripunctaria. The sequence continues at coordinate 1,328,864 of OY982576.1, forward strand.
CAAAACACACCTAAACAACCGTTTTAAAATAAAGACGATTACTTACTACTCACGTGAGTTTTTATTTTAATGCTCTACCTATACCTATAAATACACGTGGGAGAGCCATGCTTCGACACGTATGGGCCGGCTCGACTCCGCTCGATACCACGACCTCACAGAAAACCGGCAGTGAAGCAATGCAAGCATTGCATTTCGCCGCGTGAGTGAAGTTACCGGAGGCCCTAACCCTTCCCTCTCCCCTATTCCCGTCCTTTCCCTCGCCCCTCTTAAAGGGCCTCTCTCACCTTAAAGGGCGGTAACGCACTTGTGACTTTCGAGTTGCAAGTGCCCATGGGCGGCGGTAGTCATTTCCCATCAGGTGACACGTCTGCTCGTTTGCCCCCTATATCTACATTTCCGTATAAAATCCGCCGTTTTCATAATTTTAAAAATAACAAAACCGCCTGATTGACCATATTTTATTAAGTTTTGAATGATCTAGTTTAACTCAGTCAGGTCGGTCAGTATAACTTGAATAAATCATTATATAGACTTTCTGGACTTCTGGGCACCTTTAGCTATTTGTATTAGGGATGCCTATTTGAATTGATTATACTACATAAAACTGATTTACTAATACCTAATTATAATGAAGTGTAAGAACTTTTTCAATATTTCTTCAACCTCTGGCATCTGTGCTATATCTAGGGTAGTTTTCGATAATTTCGATTTAAAAAAATTATTGGTGTATATAAGAGCTGTGAAATATACATATAATAAAAGATTAGTCATTCAACTACACACTTAATGCATTCTTCTCATATAATCTTCTATTTTAAGTATATATATATTTAATTAAATTACATGTATAGGTATTTGTTTATTTTCCAATTTTATTATTTTTTTCTTCTCGTAATACAATTTTCTCTGTACATATTGTGCATAAAGGAAATAAAATAATGTACTAGAAAATAATCAAAATTTACAGTTACAGTAGGTAAACAGCACGACGCTCTAACATTTCGCGTAATAACTTTTACTGCCTTTGAAGATAAGCTATCAATACACAGTATTTATACACAGGATCCACAGGTTCCGATAGCAGTCATACGCCCTCGAGGATTAAAAATACAAATATTTTGAACACAGTTGGCAGGTTCGGGTAACGGGTAATAAGAAAATGGATTCAGAATACCATGAGAATGCTGAATATCCCAAGCTGTTAGACCAGAACGATCGTCTAGGAAGCTTTAGACATCGCTTCTATTTGAAGAAAGGCTGCATTTACCTATGCGGTAACTCTCTAGGCCTTGCTTCTAAAGACGCTGAGAAGTGCATACTGCAAGCTATCGAAAATTGGAAAGAAGAAGCAATAAAAATATATCAGATTGAGGATAACAAATATTATTTATACTCCAAATATCTTGCTGAAATTATGGCCCCCATTGTTCGGGCTGATCCAGACGAGATTGCCATAACTGGTGGAACCACAATAAATATCCATCAAACTATTAGCACGTTTTATAAGCCAACCAAGGAAAAGTTCAAGATTCTGGTAGACGACATCAATTTCCCAACCGACCGCTATGCAGTCGATAGTCAAGTTAGATTGCAAGGTTACACACCTGAGGAAGCGGTCAAGGTAGTCAAAAGTAAAGAAAACATTATGAATGAAGACGACATCATAGATGCAATGACTGCCGAAGTCACTTTAGTGTTTCTCCCAACGGTGTACTACAGAACCGCTCAAATATTGGACATGGCCAAAATTACTAAAGCAGCGAAAGAAAGAGATATCATTATAGGCTGGGATCTTTGCCACGCTGTTGGAGCAATAGAAATTAATTTGAAGGAACTTGATGCTGATTTTGCAATATGGTGCACTTATAAATACCTAAATGGCGGCCCGGGATCTGCAGCGGCGTTGTACATTAATAGAAAACATTTTAAAAAGTTACCAGGCCTAGCTGGATGGTACGGTAATAAGCCTGAGAGCCAATTCTTGCTTAAACAACAGTTCACACATCAGCAAGATGGAAATGGATGGCAAATTGGTTCTCCAAACATTTTCTCCATGGCTGGTCTTGAAGGATCGCTAAAAATCACCAATGATGCAGGCGTGGAGAATATTAGAAAGAAGTCTCTACATATAACTGGTTATTTAATGTATCTTATCGAAACCAAATTGGCTAAATATGGATTCAGTATTGGGAATTTGAGAGAGGATAGTCGGAGAGGAGGTCATGTGTGTTTGAAACACGAAGATGGATACAGAATCAGCATGGCGTTAAAAGCCCGCGGTATAGTGTCTGATTTTAGAGATCCCAATGTTATTCGTATGACACCTGCGGCGTTGTATACTAGTTATGAAGAAGTATATAATGTGGTGGATATACTTTTAGATATTGCTAAAACTGAGAGTTATAAGAAATTTGATAAGAAAAGAAATTTGGTAGTTTAATCATTGGTAGTATTTGACTACGGTATTACTTGTGCTGTGTCAAAATAAAAAACGCCTAATTTTATTTTAATCTGATCATTTATTTATCTTTACATGCGTATTATGTACAGTCAACATCAGATACATATAAGCAATCAAAGTTTTGACTAATTTTATTATTTAAAGGATAAAGTTTCTATTCAATATTTATCACAAATTTGTCACAATAACGCAAATCGTTATGAGCATTCAGAGTGGTCAATATTATCATCTTAGCAACCAAGTTTTTAATACTATCCGTCAGTGTTCATTTTTATACTAAGAATATCGTTCAATTTTATCCAGTATTTATACTAATATAATAAAGCTGAAGTTTTTTTTTATTGTTTGTTTGTTTAAATTATGTAACTATCAGTGAGATTTGAATAATTAGTATTAATTGAGGAAGGTTTATAGGCTTTGTAACATCGCGCTACGGAGCAGTGACCATAGTCCATAAACGCAGCAGTCTATGATTAAATACTTTTTATAACTTTATAACATATTTTTTTTTTTATAAAACACTTTGATTCTTGCTAATCCGTGAACTATAAATACCTATGACACAAAAGAAGCTCATGGTGAAAACCACACTATGAGGCCTTTGAAATTGTATCTGAAGAAGATCCCAGTAAATTGAGACACAGAGACTGAAGTTCTAAAAACTACCCCCTTTAGTCATATAGCAACGACCATTGCTGGTGACGCAATAGGTGGTCTTTGAAAGAGCACGTGTAAATAAAACAATCAATATTTGGTTTTCTTTATATTTTTAATTGAAAATAGGCTTATACTATTTTACTCGAGTTGCTATGTGATTATATCAACATGCCATAAAAATTTATCCTATCACAAGTCCTGAAATATACGAATATTTTTTGGAGATTTTTTAACAAAAAAATAATATTCACACTAACTATAATCACACCACAACGATCCTTTTATAAATAAAAAAAATAATAATGTATAATAATTAACAAAATGTCAAAACGTTTCCTTCTATCAGTGTTGCCAGCCGAAATTATCAGTTATATATTTTAACATTTGAGTGTGACTTTCGTACTTACAACTTAGTAGGGACATAGCAAAAACAACCCTATTTTTAATAAACCTTAATTATAACACTTTCTATTTATCATAATTATTTACAGTAATTTACATCACATGGAGCTTGTCGTATGGTGGTTGTGGACAATACAACTTCTTTAATTTTAATTTTTTAACATGTAACACAAGGAACTAATAAATACTACATTAAGATCTAAAATCAAAGATAAAAATGCCATTCAGGAGAACGTTCTAAGACGATCACTAGGCAACATTTTGTAAGAAGCAATGAACTGGTATTCTCTAATGACAAGTAGTGTTGTTTATTTAATATTTTCCCTTAAAACTGGCACTTTTCAAGAAATGCTGACGACAAGGCATGTTTCGACGTTGTTCAGTCTTCGTTACCTAGTAACTAGATCACAATATGCTAAACATCAAATTACGACAAATGCTAGTTTTCTAAAAACTACATGGTTTTTTTTTTTAATTTGCGTTTCGTCAAGTTTATTGCACATTCGGAAACGCAGTCCCTTTTTTATTATAACAATTTTTATAATAAAAATCTACTAAATCGATGTTAATAGTCGATAACCGAATGTGTATCGAATATAGTAATTTTTTTACGTAGCTATAATGGTAGGTATTTACAAATAGCTACTGGTTGTAATAACTAAGTTTACGGATAATTTTGGGTTCTAAATAAAATAATTACGAGCGAGGAATAAATCAGTAAAAACAAAAATATCCGTAAAATTAGTTTAGACATTTTATTATCTAAAACTTATTAAAAAACTCGACTGAGTATGTTATTAAAAAACTTCCGAAACACGCCTTTGAATCCAACAATTTCACAAAATACTCCTCATATAAAAAGGACACACTTACCACCTACGAATTTCACAAAGGATTATATTTCGCGATGACAAGTTGATGATGTTTGGAACTACATTGATTACGCGACTCTCGGCGTCATCAGTGAAAACAAAACTACGCAATGACGTCACGCACGAATAGTCCATTCATTCGCAACCTCGAATTACAAAAGCCTAAATTCAAAATTGCAATTTGCGGTTCTTAACTTTTGACTGACTTTGAACTGATAGCAATCGTCGTCAATGTTGTCAGTTTGTGTGTGTAGTTCGCGCATATTTTTTTTATTTCTTAACTTTTTACCTCATCTTCTTTTGCAGCTATTACTTTTTTTTACATTATTCTACGCGTTATTAATTTACACATTTCAATTTGAGGTACTGTCCTGTAGTTTGTTTCTGTATTTGCGTACAGTGGGCTCTGGTTACAAAGCCAATAGTCTGCTACAATCAATGAGCTCCAACTGTTTGATGTACATCTCGCCATTAACGGTAGACTTGCTTTACTTTATAATAGTAACTATCGTGTCAGCCACCTATACAAGGATTCAGTCAGCAGCAAACATTTGGCACCGGCTGACTGTCTGTCGCAGACTCTGAGCTATTTATGGCGCGGTTTGAATGACGCGATTTAGACAGAAAGTAGTGCAAGCTTCTTAAGATCCGTCATTTGCAGTTCAATTTGAAGATCATTGATTGCCTACAGTCCAGACCAAGACGGCTTTTCCGTGTCGTGTAACTGGACGATGTTGAGTTAACTGATATCAGGAACGAGCGGGAAATCTTCCCGCGAGACTGTTAATATAGTGTTGGTTGTATTTGCGTCAGTTGTCAACATGTTATCTGTACATTTGTAACCACCATACTTGTTGCCGCTCACAGCACACATGACTGAGTGGCAGATGGTTGTGGAACTGTTATCTTGAGTTTCTGTGGACAGAAAGGAACATGAAAATCAACATTAGATTGATTAGAAAGTTCACGATCCTCCTAAAATTTGGGAACGAAATTGCCCTCCCCCCTCTCCCCTCCCCCTAGAAGATCGCAGCAATACTGCTTCGTGTATTATCTGCCAACTGCAGTGCTTTATATGAAAGCACTTTATTTTCAAAGAAGCGCATGGTCCGCTTGATAGTGAACGGTTACTAATGTCTGTAGGAACAGCACCAGCGCTGTCATGCAAACGTCAAATGTTTACCCTCATAGCTCTCGTCAAAATTTATTCACCAGCAATAACAGGGATGTTGACACTAATCACAAAACGTTACGTTATAATTAAATGATTATCAAGATGTTTTAAACCTTGAAACTATATTTTAAAAATTAAAGCTATAAAAAAATTATTAAAATTTATTGTATATGTCTAAAATAGTAGTCTGGTAGCCTAGTTATCACTGTAAAGGCCAATCAGATCCGATATGCCATTAACCGATAAACGATTTATTCGTGGGAGAGCCATGCTTCAGCACGTATGGGCCGGCTCGACCAGAGTGATATCACGGCCTCACCGAAAACCGGCAGTGAAGTAATGCTTGCATTTTTCGCAGAGTGAGTGAGGTTACCGGAGGCCCTTAACCCCTCCCTCCCCCCTTCCCCTACTCCCACCTTAAAGGTCGACAACGCACTTGTGACTCTTGACTTCCAGGTGGTCATGGGCGGCGGTAGTCATTTACCATCAGGTGACCCGTCCGCTCGTTTGCCCCCTACACCATAAAAAAAAAACAAGCTGACAGCTGTCAGTTGTTATCATACTTTTAACTATATTTTTAGACTTGATTTGGAAAACTGTGAGTTAATCGGCTAGTGAAGTAATCAATAATAAATACGATGCGAGTGTTCTAGTTGAATTGTTTTTAAAGTAACTTAAATTTTTGCGATTTTTTATCTTTAATTAAGGTTCATTTATTAAAATATTATTTTTTGCGTTAAATAAGGGCCTAGCTATCAAATAAAAGCAGTTCCGATTAGCCAACATCCTTATTGCATTATCCGAATATTGTTTCACCAAGATCCCCAGTTCGGCAAACTGACATATCGCCACCCGCAAAAAAGTGTCATAATACAAAAACAGCCATTTCGAGAAAACACGACTTTTATGCCGGTGAATTGAACAACAGTTCCCAGAACAAAGTTCCCTTTTTCACTGAGCTAATAACGATGTTTTTACAGCTAACCAAATGCAATATTTTCTATTCAATGCTATAAAAATGTCAAAACGTATATAACACGTGATATGACACTTTTATTGTGATATGACACTTTTTTTGCCGGGTGGCGATATGGTCAAAAACTTGCTTTGATATTTAAACGTTTTTCGGTTTGTAACTTTATCTGGGGCACACTAAGGAGGGTATGTCGACATATCACCCACTGAAAGCGCATGGTGTTCCGTCACGGCAGCCTGTGGCCTAAGTCCTGGGTATAACTTTGAGGAATAATTTCCTCCTTCACTAACAGATGAGTGATTATAAATTAGTCTATATAGGCTTGTTTGGTTTAGCGGTGCTAGGATAATTTGGGTCCTTCGACTATCTTTGTTAATGTTTTTCGCTACATTTTTTATTTTGAAGGTTAGGTAAGGTTTATATGTATATCATTTGCAAAGAAATGCCTATTTAAATTTGAAGCCGATTTTGTACATACTGACTTTCGAATTTTGTGGTTTTGAAGTCCACACATCGATACCTTAATTGGCAAACCAGCGAATTCCACTTTTACTCCAAATATCGCCAAGTGCAAGTCGAACTCGCTGGAGAGGGTTCCGTACAATTAAATGCATGTAAGTTTATACGCACAATATTGAGAGATTTGCTGTGTTATTTTAAGACCTTAAATTTTTATAGGTTTTCCTGAAATCTATAAGTAAAGAATTATTTTTTGTTTGTTGGCTCCGGATAGGTTGGAAATTTAAAGCTAAGAACTTTCCTTTAGATTATCTGAAAACTTTGGGTTGAAAAAGAATAGGACATGTGTTTAGTATTTTGTAGTAGGTACGAAGGGATCTTTTAGAAAAAGGTTTTGCATCAGTAAACTAGACGAAACTAACATTAATTAAGACCATTTTTGTACTCTATTCTATGTTAAATAAATGAATCTGAATCTAGATGACTCTAGAAAGGTCTTATGTCACCGGCATTAGTTTGAATCGCGTAAGTTATCATGAACTCTACCGACTGGCCTGTTGGTCTAGTGGTTAGTGATCCTGACTGCTGAGCCGGAGGTCGTGGGTTCGATTCCCACCCAGGACAAGTAATGTGTGATGAGCATGATAATTTGTTCTGTGTCTGGGTGTAATTTATCTATAATATGTATGTATTTAGAAATATTTAAGTATGTTTATCAGCAGTCTGGTTACCATAGTACAGGCTCTGCCTAGTTTGGGATTAAACGGCAGTGTGTGAGATGTGTCAAGTTTATTTATTAACTCTATAGATTAAAATATTCCAGAATCCGGTATGGCGGATACATTAAAAAAAAATTAAATAAATTAAGTAGGTAATTAATTAAACAGTAATTAACAACAAAATATTCGCAGTCACCGGTGACCACTCTCCTATTAAGAGTTATGTAATAAAAAAAAGTGTCTAGTAATTAAGAATAAAAGAAAAAACTAACAATTTCGCACATTGATCATCTCATTTGGGGCTGAGGGAACACTGCCAGTAGTCACACATACATTCTGAAAACCAATTGAAAGATGTTGCTACAGAACAATGACTTAACAATGCGCTAGCTAAAATCGTGTTTTATCTTGCTACTATTTGACTATTAAAGAACTTGGTAACCATAGTTTAGGATCGTTATGTATATCCGAGTAAATAATAGAGTTAGCCTAGAAGAAATCTGCGTTTTGAAACAAATAATAAATGGAAATGTTGTCTACTCTACAAAATGTCTCTTTCTGATAATGTCTCTTTCTTAGAACCTCTTTTGCAGAAGTTTAGTAGAAGAACAAATACAAATTAGAAAATAATTTGTTATTCATCTGCGAAAGGGACATTGTGTGAAAGCGATCTTTTGCGAAAGAGGAATTTTGTGACCAGTAGACGTTTTGAGAAGGAGACGTTCTGCAAATAAGCCATGCAAATTTCTAAACAAAGTGCCAATGTTCATATCAAAATGGCGGCTTGTCTGGATGTTCAATAAACATCCTCAATATTTATTATCTATAGGATATATCTATAAGGTTCGTTGAGTATTCATAATTTCTGCGCCTTTCTATTATAAAATCCTAAAATATGACGACCTCTCTGTGTAACACCTTGCCTATACTTGGTTTACTAATTAAAGAATTCCGAGTAAATACACTACACTAAGTATTTATTTACCCTTGGCAATAAAAGATATAACTTTTACAGTCCAGCGAACTGGATAACTATCTATATTTATATATTTATAAAAATGAATCCCTATTTCCCTTGGTCAAGGCATCACGCGTGAACGGCTGGACCGATTTCGCTAATTTTTCTTTTTTTTGTGTTTGTTATTGTCAGGAGAAGTTTCTTATGAATCTTATGAAAGAAAAAATTAAGAAAATTGCGCGGAATATTTAAGAAAACTTAACGACCATATTAACTTTTCTAATGTAATTTTTTTTTGTGTTTGTTATTGTCAGGAGAAGTTTCTTATGAATCTTATGAAAGAAAAAATTAAGAAAGTTGCGCGGAATATTTAAGAAAACTTAACGACCATATTAACTTTTCTAATGTAATCTTAGCGCTTTTGACGTAACTGTCAGTCAATATTCATAGTTATAATTGTACTTGTGATAAAATAAAAATAGCTTCATAATTCCATGTTTTTACGGAAAAGGTTATTGAAATTGTGTGAGTTACGCCCATACAAAGTTGTTTCGGCTTGAAAAGTATGAAACATCAAACGGTACTTCTTAGATTAGATAGAGTATAAGACAGGACAACGTCTGTCGAGTCAGCTAGTTTATAATAAATATTATTATAGTTAAAATAAGTATACCTATTGTATGACATAACCTAACTTTTAGGGATATTTTTAAAACGGGTGTGTATCTTGTGTGTCTGTCTGTCTGTTGTCGAATAGATTTTGTTTTTTTTTTCTGTATGAAAGGTGACCAGATCAGTTCTAAGCTATGTTTAAAAAAAAAATTGTTTAGTGTTTCAAGAGTCAGTTAGTTTCTCGTTTAATCGATATGAAATTTAGTGTACAATGTAGTACTTACTGTTCGTGTTCATGCTTGTTCCGGGGGTTTCTAACATGAACAAATATTTTGATTTTGCTGTTTTAAATTTTATAGCCCTGGAGAACCGATTACCCTTAGGGTTCAAACTTTTTGAGTTGCGGACTGAAAAGGAAGCTTGGGAAGTGAAAACAAAAGATGGATATACGACCCTGGTGAAAGCGGCAGGAAAAAGTTGGATGAATTAGATAGATAGATAGAATATTCTTTATTGTACACCATTTATTTAATTTTAATGCTCTATTTCACTCTAACCCACCAAGCAAAGGGATTGTTGTTAGACACAATTAACTGTTATGGTGGATTTATCTCCCCTTGTTATTAATGTTCCACTTTGATCCAGCAATGGCGGTAATTAAATGAAATCCACCTTGACTCTTGCAACATTTGTGAAAAAGGGACTGAGTAATAACGATGTTTTTACAGCTGACCAAATGCAACATTTGCTATTCAATGCTATAAAAATGTTAAACGTATCTAACATGTGATATGACACTTTTTTTGTGATACGACACTTTTTTTGTGATATGACACTTTTTTTGCCGGGAGGCGTAAATTACAAATCCACAAAAAAATGTTCTGTTAAACTACTGAATATATTCGTTTCTATTTTCTAATTCATCTATTCCAAATACTATATTTAATACAATTTAAAGTGATAGGTGGGGCACCATCTTGTATATTGACGGTACTGATATTAAAAATAATGTGTAATTTGATTTCGTTTTCTCTTGGAACAAGGATCGAACCCGTGACAGCTCTTAATTAGGACGTTACTCGGATCAACTAAATTACTTGAGACACTTGTATGTTGAAGTACCCGATTACATCTTAAAACGATATAAACAGTCACATACAGGATTTAAAAAAATGCCAAGCAATGGTAAATACATTCGATTGAAATTATTTTTTTATTGCGTACTTTGAACTTTTAAAAATGACCTATAAGTATTTTTTATGTAGGTACCTAATTATTTCGAATAATTTTTCTCTTTCGTAAGAGTATACATGACTATTTAAACAAAAATAGATGTTAAAATGTTGATCAGCAACTGGTTTTACTGCAAAGCCAATTTGTGATCAAGATAGCTTTTTTTTTTGTGGTAGTTTAAAGTACTTGGTTCAATTACATGACTAATTCTATCGTATAATTATGAAACCACTTAAAATTAATAACTTCAAATACATATTAAGCAATACTGTTGCAGTTGTATACTGTTTACTCTACACGGCTACAAAGACACTAGGGCTAAGCTGAGGCTAGGCTAGGGCGACGTTGAGGCTACACTAAGGCTACGCTAGGCAGTGGCGTAACAATAGGGTGGCGGGGGGGCAAAACGCCACGGGCCCCCGGCTAGAGGGGGCCCCCGGGGCACCCTGAACACAGGAGGCACTAATTACAAAATGCATTTAAAAAAATATTAATTTTGTATTAAAAAAAATATAAGTTATCTAATTTAAATAAACCTAAAAACATAGACGAGTTATATAAATCAATTATTAAGATTTTAACACATCCGTAACAAAATAACGGCCAAGTGCGAGTTACACATCCGATGAATTAGCCACGGGCCTCAGATGGTATGGTTACGCCACTGATGCTAGGGCTACACTAAGGGTACGCTAGGGCTACACGAAGGCTACGCTAGTGCTACATTAAGGCTACGCTAGAGCTACGTTAGGGCTACACTAAAGCTACGCTACACTACGTACAGTTGTGCAGGCGAACCGAGGGCCAGTCGTCGAGGTCGGCGTGCGCGGCGCGCTCGCTGGCGCTGGGCTCGCGGCGCCGCTGCACGCGCGGCGGCTCCG